>RCWM02000371.1:492500-1100833 GCA_003667255.2 Euschistus heros | reverse complement strand
GGCCTCGCATCAGGCGGAGATATTTTGTGGCTGAAAGTATGGTGTGGTGAGGGCTAACGGAAGAAGAAGCGATTGATAGCAAAGAATGGAGGAACCGGCTGTGGGAGGAGTTTGGTTGAAGAAAAATCCTTTCAAAGAAGAGAAGAGAAGATTTTATAATTTTATAAATAAATGTAGGTTGTGTTTTGAGGGTTAGTAAATCTCTTAATTGCTATAAATATTTATGATTTATTGAAGTATATAGAACTGGACATACCATACCTAAACGAATTTCCATAAATATCAGACTGTTGATTCCAAAAACCTTTTTCAATTATCCTTTGCACAGTTTTCCATGAAATTGTGGAGAAAAAAAAAAAAGAAACCGAGTCGTTGTTTAATCTTGAAAAAGCAGGGAGCTCTCTTGATTAATTTCAAGTATTGTTCTAAGATGAAGATACTGCAATCACCTGATGTAACCACATACAAACAAATATCAAAACTATGGAAGGGACTCAGGTACTCTGGTAAAGAAGTAATTTGAATGTGTTTTCCTTCATATTTCTTAACCTCAGGTGTAGTTAGGTGTAGGTATCGCTACACAAGATATCGAAATATTTTACGAAATATACTTTTCTTACGATAATTCAATATTTTCATAATGAATATTATTTTTTTCGATATATCGATACTTCCCTTACGACATATCGTTATCTCTTTATTATAAAAATACAACATCCAACTGTACGAAATACATCAAGTAAATGTGTTGTTAACTATTACAATAACGTGACAAACTTGAAAAGAACTACTCATCAGAAGCACTTTAATAAAAATTCTACACGAGAAGTTCTCTGGGCCATCTTCTTTTCAGATGCCTCGGAGGATTATCGGGTATGGTTTGGAGAGCAAGGTGATAAATTAGGGGATTTGAGTGGTTATAGAGCTTAATATGGAAGGATAGGTATCTGGTTTGGGCTAAATCAGCAACATATGGAATATTAAGATCTTTATGGATAAGTTTATTCGTAACAAAGTAAGGGGCATTGAGGATTTTTCAAAGGATTTTGGATTGTAAGGATTGAATACAAGATGAATCCTCCACTATACTAACCTAACCTCAAAAGTTACAACTAAAATTACAAGTATTTGCTTTTAATTTCTTATTTTTTTACGTAAACCTATTCTGGTTGAGTTTTTATTTGGTTTTATAAATTCATTTCACATATGACACCATACCACAATATGGGTACTTTCTGTGAACTCATGGTAGCTGCAGAGGTACCCTTGCAGTCCAATGGAAAAGTTACAGCTAGTATGACTCAAAAACTGAATATGCAAAAGACAAAACAGTCGATATTTGACAACGGTCTACTTGAATTTGGTGTTATGCTGTTAAATGGAGGAACGAGAGCCCCGCCATGTGCTGCAGTGACGGGAAAGTCCAACTTCCTCGCTGTCAAGAATATCCTGACTTACGAACTCCTGAGGCTAAGCATGATCCAAATAATATTTGGAAATAGAACGGTTGTTTCCAAATGACGTCATTTGGAGCAAAAGAGGGAGATATAATGCCAACATTTAAGGTGCGAGGACAGGAATATATCACAGAATAGGGAGTTTGATGCCTCGAACACAACGCCAACCGTCTTTTATTCAGATAAATTTTGTTGGTGATGACAACCATGAAAGGGGCATTCGCTGTGGTCACTTTCAAAATGTCAAGCCTGCATTCTTAGACCAACTCCATAAAATTCTTCATGAACATAACGAGCATATTAAGGACTTCAGAGCTGCTGTTGAGTCTGTTCCCAAAGATCTACAAGATTTCCAGGTAGTTATCAGTGCTGACAAACAGCCTTCAAATGCTCACTGAGGACGTTACAATACTCCTACCGCTAACGAAGTTGCTGTCTTGATTGTTGTCCAGGTGTTTGAAAAACGAGACATTGTTCTCCACAGCAGGAACAAAAAACTGATAAGAATCAGTGAGGTCAATCAAGTGTATGATTCTCTTCAGTATCGTATCATGTTCTACCACGGAGAAGATGGGTACAGTATTAACGTCCATCAGCGTGACCCAAACACCAATACACCACTTAAGAAAACTGTTTCTGCAGCTGATTTTGAGGTTGATGGAGCGAGGAGGTGAAGAACCTTATTTACTTTAATTTTGTAATGTCCTCAACCAATTTGTGCTTGATATGTACGCAAAAATAGAAACAGTAAGACTAAACGTTATTCGAAAAAATCAAAAAAATTGAGAAGTCGAGACTATATTAACTTAAAGTATGCCTTAAGAAAAGCTGATGGTCTGGTATCAGAGCTGGGCAAGATGGTGCTGCCTTAAAGTCGAGACTATATTAACTTAAAGTATGCCTTAAGAAAAGCTGATGGTCTGGTATCAGAGCTGGGCAAGATGGTGCTGCCTTGAAGCTTCACTGGAGGGCTATCAAAATAATATAAAATTAACTTTTGCAAATTGTCAAATCTACTTATTTAAATTATTTTAAGAATGGAATTCTTTAGGTTTATTTAAGTAATAATCCTAATGATAATAAACCGTAGCGGAGCAGGGTACTTTCAGCAAGAACTATAATAATCATTATTTTTAAAGTATTATTTTTTATCATCATTATCTTATTATTGTTGAAGCTGAAGGAGAAAAATAAAATGTGGAGCACTTACATCTCTTGTTAACCCTGGATTTTTAAATTATGTGAATTAAGTTACAATTAAAATCCTTGGAGGTTTGTTAAGGCCATCCATCATCTTCATATGTTACGAAAAAATATTTGTTATAGGAAAAATATAGTTTTAATTATAAGTTCAAGAAATAGCAGCAATGTTGAAGATACTAATTCATTTGTAGGAACATTAATAGCTCATTGTTATGAAATTAACTTTTTTATCTATTCACCTCATTTTGGTCAAGACATTGAGAACAACCACAAGTTCTGACTGATCGGATAAGTTGGAAAGTCTTATGTTATTTATGAGTTGTCAAAGCAAAAAATGAGATAATCACAAAGCCAAAAATTAAGGCAAAGGTTTATTAAAATGAAATTTTAGCTTGTGTTCAATAAAAATCATTTATATTAACAAAGCTTAAGAAAAAAATGATACACTGTGATTTGAAGCAATTTTATTACCTGTACCTGCATTTGAAGCAGTCTAAAATAATGTTGGTGAGTTGAGAACTGGGTTTACTCTGGGTAGCATAGTGGTGGGGAATACTAGTCCCACCTGCCTGTAGCACCTCGCCAGCGAGGAGATATACGAGTACAATAGAGCAGTCACGAGTGAAGTGGGGGTGGGATTCGTTCCCCCTCCACTATACTACCCTAACCTAAAAAGTTACAACTAAAGTTACAAGTGTTTGCTTTTAATTTCTTATTTTTTACGTAAACACTCGTTGAGTTTTTATTTTGTTTATAAATTCGTCCCACATTAAGTATGTCTTTTTGTGCTGCAATTAGATGTAAGAACAACAAAAAGACTGGGGATAAAAATGATAAGCAGCTTAGCTTTCATAGGTAAGAACTTAACGCAAAATTCTTTCATTGTACATAGTCAAATTTAGTTCGCGATGGTGCTAAATGCAATTACTTTTTTATAATAAACCCCACGTCAAAAGTAAATATTTGAATTTTTATTAGTAATTATAACTTTTATATTCAATAAAAATCCTTTATAATAACAAAGTTTAAGTGAAAAATGATACACTGTGTTTTGAAGTAATTTTATTACCTATACCTACACCAGCAGCCGTCTAAAATAATATTGGTGAGTTGGGAACTGGATTAGCTCTGGGTAGCGTAGTGGTGGGGGAATACTAGTCCCGCCTGCCTGTAGCTCCGCTCTATCTCGATAGCAGCTCTATTTGTACACCTCCTCGCTGCATTCATGTCAATTTGATAACCTCCTTTTTTTTAAGTCGGTTAAAAATTGAATCTTAATTACAATATCGAATTATTGGAGTCATTTATATACAAAGTTATTCAAATAAATATTTATTATAGTCTAACTTACCTAACCTACACTAAAAAAAAGGGATCGATCAAGATCGGTCAAATCCAGATCAAAATGTTCTATTTCGTATTAAGAGAAACAAAGTCAAAAATAGCTCACACATTAGAAACTGCCTCCAAGTGACAGTGTAATTTTTTATAACGAGAGTTAAGCTCTTATCTGCTCCTGTTCTCATAATATCAAATTTTGCGTAACGCTTTCAAATTCCCCTTATCGTACGTATCGCTTCTGACCAATTAGGTCAACGGTACAACATGTTCCACGTTTCATGTTAAAAAATCACATAATCGTAGAATTAATAATCAGATGGGATAGTTTGACGTCTCCATGGCAGGTATCAAAATCATACCCATATATAACCTATAATCCAAATGTTCTAATCAGTAAAACAAAATCAATAGTTTCTACTTCCGAAATAATAAGTGACTTTTCAAAAAAAAAGATATCCTGCAATCATGAAGTAGTAATTATATTCCAAATTTCAAGTTCAAGATTTCAAGATAGCAAGAAAAGACGATAACATGACAAATAAAAGAACACAATGACTGAAGCTAAATGTAGCTAAAGTCGTTGTAACATGACATTTATCTTAGGCTACCATATCCTCTACTTGATGATCATCATGGGACCTTACCCCAAGAGCTTGCTCATCGCCTCCATCGTCGGCATCATCGGGATCGGGATCTGCCTGGTCCTGGAACGGCGCTGGAGGAACAGCGAGCACGTATCTTCAGAAGAAAGTCTGAGTTCGTCCGTTTGGGATCTACTGCGGGCCACGCACAGCGAAACAGCTGCCGACTTATCCGAAGAATGTGTGTCTCTCAACGTAAGTTACCTTTTGTATATTATCTTAAATAGGAATCAACAGTCCGAATATATACATATTTATATTTCATGACATAAGGATAACGTCTCGCCAGATGAAGAATGTGCCAACAAACTGAACATCATAACTTCAAACGAAGCTGAAGATGACGTAACTTATTTATACGGTCCTGTAAGCAACTTAACTGTTCAAGTAAGTCACTAAAGAACAAAGAAAGAAGTAGTTTTTATCTTCATCCAGGTGTTAACTTAAATAAAAATCGATTAGCTGAGTATTCGATGTTTCAATCGCTCGCAACATGACAAACAGAAGCGATGTTAGCACCCTAAAAATATTACACCCAAAGTAATTTATTTTAGGACAAAATAATTATAACAGAATTTCCCCAATACACCGCGAAAATCCAAATTGAAGTTAAAAACTTCCCAATATCTTAGCTTAACGCACAATGAAATAGGTTCTAAAATCTCAGATTTCCTATCCAGGTATTTGTACTTTTAAATAATTAGGTTGAGATATTTTTTTAGGTTGACTTATCCAGGTTATTTACTCTTTGAAGTTAATTCAATATTCATAGCGCTGAATAACTCTTTAAAGTGTCGAATTTGCTGATGGAAGTATTATAGTTTAGAATCCAGTTAGTGTTGTGAAGTCATCAGTTAGACCCCGATAGCTCTATGAAAAGGCTAAAAAACTAAAACTTGTAGCCTAAAGTCCAACTAGTTTCTGGGCCTCCTAGTTCAACAATATTTATAATTCTTTTCCCGTTCTTATTAAAACAGCCTACATATCTTTACACCTCTCCAGTACAGAAAGGGGATGTTGATTGTACTTGAGTTTTTTCCACTTAATCGTTCTCCTAGCTTCTACGGCGCGTTAGTAGTTGCCATTTATTTTGTTGCGGATCCCTGGGAAACAGTCTCAACATACCTAATCTGGTTAAAATAGGTATATAACATGGAGTTATAGACAAGTGGAGGGGGCTTACTACTCAATAGCCAGGGCAGGCAGCCATTTTGGAGTGCACCGTATTATCAGTATATTAACCTCTTATCAGTTTAAATTTTGGCTTCCTAGGCTGTATACTGCTGTTATTTTATTTTAGTGATTTATTTACTTTAGTGATTTACTTATTTTAGTTATTACGGACCCTTTCAATTGCCCTAGCCCATATGGAATGCAAGTCGCCAGTTGGGCATAGTGGGCGTGGCCGGTTAGTGTTTTGGTCTCGCCTCTCACGGAACAGTATACGGGAAGGGCCTCTCCATAGAGGCCACACTATAACTCCATGGTATATAACCTGAAGGATAACCCGTCCTTTAATTGGAGTACTTACCCTGTTGTACTGTCAAATAAATGCACCATAAAAAGAACCTCATTATTCGTCATTAAAAACAATAAATAACCTCAAGTTTTGATCTCCCGGCTTATATTGTGGGATATTGATATCTCATTTGTGGGGATGTATTAAATTGTTAGGCACCATAGCATTCTCTTGCATTTATTCCTTGTAGGACCAACGGATTGAAATACCATCACATTACGATAAGAATAGGTTATAAAACTGAAGGATGACCCGACCTTTCTGCTCTAGTTGGAATACATAAGTACCTATAGCCCCAATAACAACAACAACAACGTAACCTTTTTATATATTGTATCAACTTTTATCTGTAAATGGACAGTATAATTGGTTACTGTTGAAAAAGAGGGCGTGTCTCTTGCCTTGCAAGGTTATCTTGGAAGTCATAACGTTTTTTTTTGTTGGGGCTTAACATCTTAAATTAATCTACCTAGGGCAGAAAAAAAATTAGTCATCCAAAAAGTTACCAACATATTCTAACCTGGCCGGGAAAGTAGATATTCATTCCGCGCTACCAAAATAAAATTTGAAACCAAGGCCCGATTCAAATGACTACTCTAGAGCAGGGGTGCTCAAACGGTCGATCGCGATCGACTAGTCGATCGCGAGTGCTTTTTGGGTAGATCTTGAGAAGAAAAAAAATTTTAATAAGTAGGTAGGTAACTAAACTACAAAAATGTATTACGTAATAAAATAACACTGCTTGCGGCAAAAGGTGGCTTTATCAAAGGAACGCGCGGCACTTGTCAAAGAAAAGCCGTGTTGTTTCTAGACGAGAGACAGTACAGTCTAGTTTCGGGCGGCGCGTTTGACGGGAACATTCGAGACTTTCGTTCACGCCGATATAAATGTTGCGCCTGCAGGAATTGGAGTCATTCTGAATTGTAACTTGATGGCGATCCTACGTCGATACAAAGTTTATTATTAAATAGTGGAAAATGAGTGCAGTGAAGAAATCTAAAACGTATCATTTTAATAAGGATTGGGAGGAAGAATTTTTCTTTTGTATGGTGAAGGGTAAGTGCATTTGTGTTATTTGTCGTGCGTCAGTTGCAATACCTAAGCGTGGTAACTTAGAGAGGCATCATAAAACGGTTCATAAAAACTATGAAAAGGATTTTCCGCTACCGAGTGAATTAAGAAAACGAAAAGTAAGTGATTTGATATCTTGTTTGAAAAAAGAACAATCCATGTTCACAAGACCAGCCAAACAATCAAAAGCTGCTACGATCGCGTCATTTAAAATATCTCATATTTTGGCGAAACACAAGAAACCATTTGAAGATGGATCGGTGGTGAAGGAAGCATTTATTGAAGCGGGTGAGACTTTATTTGGAGATTTTAAAAATAAAACAGAAATCATGTCTGCTATTAGAGAACTTCAGTTATCTCGTCCGACTGTCACAAGGCGTATTGAAGTCATGAGTCAGGACATCGCAGATAAACTAAAACATGATATCATGGAATGTACATACTTTTCTTTACAGTTCGACGAATCCATCGATATGACAGACACTGCCCAGCTGTGTATTTTTATTCGGATGGTATTCAATGACATGTTGGCTAAGGAAGAATTTTTGACAATCATTCCTCTGAAGGGGAAGGCCCGTGGCGAAGATATATATGACGTTTTCTTCAATTTTGTAAAAAACTACGAGCTACCAATATATAAATTAGTGTGCATTACAACCGATGGAGCACCAGCAATGACTGGAAACAAAAACGGTTTTGTGGCATTGTGTCGAGCTAATGAAGAATTCCCTTCATTTTTTTCATTCCATTGCATTATACATCAACAAGTTTTGTGTTCAAAAGTTTTAAACACGGAGGAAATTATGGGCATTGCAACAAAAATTGTGAATTCCATCCGTGCACGTAGCTTGCAACGGCGGCTCTTTCAGTTGCAGTTGGAAGATAGGGAGTCAGCTGAACACACTGATTTAGTTCTTCACACGGACGTCAGGTGGTTGAGTCGCGGAAAATTCCTAGAAAGGTTTCAAGAATTATTGCCCGAAATAACAGCTTTTCTAGACGAAAGAGGTGATGACACTCAGATTTTGAAAAACGAAAAATGGCTAAATGATTTGGCATTTTTGACTGACATCACAATGCACTTAAACACCGTTAACTTGGAGCTTCAAGGTAAAGGAAAAACTATTATTGAGATGATTAGCGCAGTAAACGCATTCAAAAGTAAATTGCAACTTATGATAGATCAACTGAAAAGAAAGGATCTGAAACATTTTCCGTCTTTGAAAGCAAGGATTCCTCAGTTGAATTATGATACGTATGAGGCTGAATTATCAAATATTTTGGGACAATTCGAAATGCGTTTTTATGATTGCAGTAAATTGGAAAATATAGCATCATTTATGAGTTATCCTTTTTCATGTAAAAACATTGAGGAATTAGCTACTGAAATAGCAAGTCAGTTTAATATGAACTCATGTTCTGTTGAAAATGAGTTGGTGCAGATTATATCAGATATACATCTCAAAGCTACAGCATCTGATACAAATTTCTGGTGTTTTATATCTGAAGATAAATATCCGAATGTAAGGCAAATCGCCCTTCAACTGACGGCATTTTTCGGGTCAACTTACTTGTGCGAGTCTGCATTTTCTGAAATGAAGATAATTAAGTCAAAATATCGCAATCGACTAACTGACGATCATATGTCATCATGCTTGAGATTAGCACTCAGTGGTTACGTACCATCTTATGAAAAGTATGCTGAGGACATGCAGTGCCACGCTTCAACATCCAAAGCCACTCCTTAGTTAAGTTTAACACCATATGTAACTCTTTTGTTTTGTAACAACAAATAAACTCGCAATTTTGAATAACTATGAGTTTTTTCATTGATATTGTAGAGAAGAACCTAACTAAACCTAACCCAAACCTTGACTAAAATAATGTACCTATATTGTGCAGAAAGCTAATATCTATATATGCTACGGTACACCCTACCTAGGTAGGTAGGGTGTATCGTGTATGTACGACAACCCTGCATCACACACACTTGCAGTCTCAGAGTCGATCGTAAGTAGTCTAAAAATATTGAGGTAGATCGCCAGCAGTTCAAGTTTGAGCACCCCTGCTCTAGAGGTTTTAAGAACGCTTTTCACTCCAATATGTTCGCTCTCTACGGTCTTCATTCGAAGTTGCATTGTATATTAAGAAAAATTCACATTCAAAAATGTATTCTGTTTTTAAATTGATCAAAAGAGAAAATATTTAAATATTTCCCAAACTGTTATTTGTTAATTGAATTATTATTTATCCAATTAAACCTCGTAAATATTCTTCAGTTGCGAACGATGATAACATCGATAATTCAGATAATCGATTATGTAGTGACGTTAATTACCCATTCAATATAAAGCATACTTGTACCTTAACATATAGTTGGCTCCTACTATAACCTTTACTATAACCTCAACTATAACCCTAACAATAACCTCGCAATACAAATCTAAATTACTTTAGGAAATATCTATGCCTGGACTTCCTCAGATCAATATCGACGAAATTAGAACGACTAAGGTCATGAATAGGGAAGATACGTTTAGCTTCTTCGATATGAATGATGTAAGTGAACCTTGTCTTCTTGTTAGTAATAAATTAATTAAATCATATTTAAATTCATGTTATCAATTCAATAACTGAATTACTTTTAGTTTTCTGAATCACAAGAATCAGAAACGACTGAATCCAGAAGTGACAGAGATACGGAGGAAGATTTGTCAGAGCTGCCGTGGAATACAAACTCTGTGAGTTTCTGGATTTATTTTACTCGTAGTACACCATGATACATATAGAATAATCAATACAATTAGGATTGATTAATTAATTGCCTCTTTTATTGTAATTTTTCCTGGTTTTCAACAGTTTCGAAAGTTTAACATTCTTCAGTTCTATAAAAAAAATAAATAAATTCAAAACATGAGCACTTTCTTACAAAGATTCTAACTGCAATCCCAGCGTTTAAGCTATTAAGTCGAATTTTGACCAAAATGAGTTAAAATGCCAAAAAGAATCGCGGAGGTTTTTCTTCATGGTGAATAAGTGTTAATGTAAGATGCTCATTTATAATAAATATGTTTATTTTAAAACATACTTAAACACTTATTCATTATGAAAACGAACCTCCACAATTCGTTTCAGTCACTTAACTCATTTTGGTAAAATGGTCGACTCGATTTAATGGGGTGGCAGATATATTAAATTGAAAATGTAAGACAAGAAATCAAATATATTGGATAATTCAAATAAAATAAATAAATAAATTCAAACCTATGAAGAAATCTATAGTGTATATAGCCAGCAATAACGGATACATTAAATTAACGATTGAAAATATTTAAAAAACAAATCCTTCTTCTTCTTCTTCTTTTGCATTTCCCCCTGTGTGCCTTTCAGCGTCGGGGTGCGTTCAGCCAGGAATGCCAAAAAACAAATCCATAAAAGAAACTATAAATAATATATACATAACACCTCAAAAAGACAAAGCAACGCCAAAGAAATATATGTACTTTGATTCTGTATTACTGCCTAATATCCACTAAAGACGGAAAGTAATTAAGAAAATTAGGTTTAAATCCTGCATTGGAAAAGAAAAACAATTTTCATCTTATTTCCCTTCACCTAAAGACGAAATAGACCCTTTTCCCGAAAAAGCTGTGTATACGAACTAAAATTTAATGACAGTGAAGCTACACGGGAAAAACTGGACGATCAGTAACCCAAAGATTAAAAGAGCATGTAAAAGGCGCAGGATCCCAATATCGCTATCCAATTAAAATAAAAATAACAAAGACTCGAAAGCGAAACTAATACATCAAGTAGAAAATAGCCTAAAATCAAATATTTATTAATCTTTAAATAAATAAAAAAATAGTTCATAACCAATCCAAATTTTTGTTTAAATGATCTTTTTTCGCTTTCCCCCATAGAGCCTTTCAGCGTGGGGGTGCACTCAGCCAAGTCCTCCAGACTTCCCTTTCTCTTGCCAAGCCTCTCAGTTCTGGAATTGTTTCCCTCTCTTCTGTCCTAGCTTTTCTATGTGCTCCATATATGATGTTCTAGGACGTCCTCTTGGTCTCTTTCCAGTTGGATGATATTCCATAGATTTGGCTGGATCACGGTGTTGTTCCATTCTGCAGACGTGACCAAACCACTGCATCCGTCTCTTATCGAGTAAATCCTGGATGGAACTTACATTGAGCTTCTCTCTAATGCGTTCATTCCTGACTCTGTCTCGTCTTGTTTTTCCAGCTGCTCTCCTAAGAAATTTCATTTCGGATGCGGTTATCCGACTTCGAAGCTTTTCCGTCAGGACCCAGCTTTCGGCACCATTCAGAAGGATTGGAAGGTACACTGTTTTGAAGATGAGTAATTTAGTGTCTCTGTTAACCTCCTTTTTACCAATGACAGTATTACATATCTGGTAGTACACAGCATTAGCACGGCCTATTCGGTGTGATATTCCATAATCTATTTTACCTGACCTATGTAAGACTGTTCTTAAACAGGTGTAATCAGAGACTACTTCCAATTCCTCTCCATTGCACATAATATGTATGTCTTCTTGGTGCCTGCCTATATGGAGAACTTTACTATTGGCAGTGTTTATTGCCATACCCTTCCTAAATAGCTCTTCATGCCATTCTGTGATGGCTTGCTGTAATTTCTGTATGGAGTCTGCAATGAGAACTATGTCGTCTGCATAGAGGAGCATCTGTATTACAACAGGTTGCAGATTCCACTGTCCTAAATGTGTCCGCCCTGTTCTCCGCTTGCATATGGTTGCTATCTCATCCATGTATAATAGGAACAGAAGAGGGCTCAAACAATCCCCTTGTTTAACTCCTTTTTCAATTCTGAATTCCAGAGACTCATGCCCATTAAGTCTTACAATTCCCTTCGGATCTTGGTAAATGGACTTTATTGCCTCTATTAAATTTTTGGGAACATTTCTTGCTCGTAGCGCTTCCCATATCTCCTCTCTGGGGACTAAGTCGAAAGCCACTTTTAGGTCAAGGGAAGCAAAATATATACTTCTACGTCTATACCAGCTTTTCTCCATTATATTTCTTAATGTGAAGATATGGTCTTGTGTCTGTCTATTGGGACGGAAAGCCGATTGCTCATTTCCTATATCCTTTTTAACCAGTGGTCTCAGACGGTTCTCCAATATGGATATGTATATCTTGTATACAACATGAGACAGGCAAATTGTTCTGTAATTAGTGCATTGATTCTGGGAGCACTTTTTGTGAATAGGAACGATAACATTATACGTCCTTTGGTATCTTCTTTTCTTCCCATAACCTTTGAAATAAGGATTGTAGGACCTTTACGAGTTCCATACCACCATACTTAATAAATTCGGGAGCGATATCGCCCCTTCCTGGGGCCTTACCTAGCTTCACCTGTTCGATGGCATCGTCATTTAAATTATTATTCCTCTTCATAGTGATGCCCATGCCTTTCCTCCTTAAATTTTCTTTCATAGAGCTGTCGCCAAGTTTCCAATATATCTTTGTCATTGGATATGATCTCATTTTTTGTATTCTTAATGTTTCTTACTGATGTCTAAGGCCTTATGTTTCTCCAGAATACCTAAATATAATCCTTGTGGTCGTTTTCGAGAGTTTCTCTAAACTTTTTCCAAGATTCCTTCTTAGCTTTGCTGACTGCTCTCTTCGAAGCATTTCTTAGCTTCACATATGCTGGCCAATTTTGGGCTGTTCTATTTTTACAATAGATGTTCCATGACACCTTCTTCTCCTTTATCACTTAAATGATCAAAATTTCGATTAGTCCAATTTCAAATTTGTTTTTACCGGAGAACCAACCAGTCATAGGGAAAACCGAAAAAAAAACCCATTCCTTCTGTCCATTTCCGCCTCCTACCTTACAATTAGGCCAACTATGGGTCTTGATATTTTCCAGTCCTTTTTCAACATATTTGATTTCTTGTCTTACATTTGGAAAAAAAAAAAAGACTAAAGCGATAAGAAACTGCCCCTCCTTACAGACTACTTCAACATTTACTAGCCAAACGATCAAACCTCCCAATTCATTAAAAAAGACATATTTACATGTCTGTGATTAGACCTATTAGTACGTACGGAGTTGACCTTTAGGGCTCTACTAAACCATCCAATTCATCTCGTATCCAATCCTTACAATCCAAAATCCTTCAAAAAATCCTCAATGCTCCTTACTTTGTCACCAATAAACTTATCCATAAAGACCTTAATGTTCCATATGTTGTTGAGTTAGCCCAAACCAGATACCTAACCTTTCATTGTAAAGTCCATAACCACTCAAATCCTAGTTTCTCAACATGCTTCCCACTCCATTCCCGATAATCCTCCGAGGCGTCTGAAAAGAAGACGGCCTAGAGATGTTCTAGTGTAGAATTTTTATGTTATAGTAATCGGTATTAGCTCATTTACTTGGTATATATTTGTACAGTAAATTTCAATAAATTGATATAAAAAAAATTATTTATGTATTAATGATGATTGTTTAATAAATTATTTGTGTTTGCAGGTGGAAGGTAACAAGCTGGATGAAATAGAAACCAACTCCATTGAAACAGAAATAAATGAGAAAACAATAGAAGCTATCAATGAGCAATTGATTGTAGTTCCATTAATGACGGTAAGTAATCTTGCTATATATAAAATACATACAATACAACGTTCACTAAACAAGTTTGATATTATATTAATAACAAATCGTTAGGAAGCTGCTCCTCTGTTTAACATCGAAAAAACCGGGATTCCCAGGAAGGAATGTGACGATTCAATAAATACAGAAGAAGAGGACGCAACCAACTTACATCATCTTCATATAAATGTAAATAAATTAACAATATGCTAATTCAGTCATTTCTTTTGTACAATTATTGTTTATTACTACACTGGTATTCGCAGCTGGGAAGTAGCAAACTGGATGAAATAGAAACCAACTCCAATGAAGCCGAAATAAATGAGACAACGGTCAGCGAAGAACCCGTAACATCAATTCCTTCAATGCCGGTATGTGTGATTTTATAGTAAATATAATTTTAATCGACTGGCTTAGAGGCTTAAGGCATGGGATTACAAGCTTTCCTCTCTGAGTTCGAGTCCTTCAGTAGATTACAGTCAGCAGGTACTGGAAAATGGGCACATTTTAGTGAATTTTGTATATTTGACAGTAATGAAAAGAGTAAATAAAGTCGCCTGGAGCCTGCCGGCTGAAGGAAGAATAACCTGGAACACGTTTTAGGTCTAGTGGTCTAGTAACAGTCGATCCTCATATATTTTCTACTTTATTTTTTTTCTTTTTTTCGCTTACCTGTGATTCATTTGTTTATAAGAGATAAAATTTCAAATTAAATAGCTTAATCCTCCTGACCCGTCTATGCCCTTATGTTTTTCCTCTTACCTGTATCATTTTACATTATTAAAACTGGGTATTTTGCCAGTTCAATTAAAAATTGACGAATTAACGACATTGTTTAACATTAAAAACACAAAGACAGGATATAAAGACCTAACATTAGACAAAATAGAAAAAAACACAATCTGTAAGTTTTGGATACATCCTGCATCAAATTTGTGGACTACACCCAAATGTTTTTCAGTTAATACCGACAAAACAGAAATCTATACGGACGGTAGTAAGGACAGCGAGAACGTTGGATGTGCATGGTTATTTAAAGCTCAAGATGGCAGAACCATAGAACATCAGTATAAACTAGAATCGTACTGTTCAAATAACCAAGCCGAGAAATTTGCTGTTTTGAAAGTTACGGAATACATAATTAACGAACCTCAGAAGACTAACACACATATTATAATACATACGGACAGTAAAATTTTAATAGAGTCGATTAATAATACAGCCATACATGACTATTTGACTGACCAAATCAGACGAAATTTAATAACCATTAAGAACAAAGGGAAAATGGTCTCTATAAAATGGGTTAAAGCACACTTTGGAATTGAGGGTAACGAAAGGGCCGATTACCTAGCCAAAGAGGTGGCTAAAAGTAATTTGTTACCTTCGTATAACAAAGTTCCATTATCATATATAAAGCGGGACATAAGTTCTGATATGGTTAAAAAGTGGGACCAACTGAGGGTGACCTCATCAAAGTCACCAAGCTTACACAGATTTATACCTCACATTACACACAACAATTACAAACACATACAAAGTAATAACTACAAACTAACACAACTAATGATAGAACACGGAAACTCTAAACAATATCTCAAACGATTTAACATAATACGATCTGACATATGTAATGAAGACGGACAGACTCAAAATTTTAGACATGTATGGTACTTTATGAATGTAAAGCATTTGAAAGACACAGGTTTAATCTAGTAAAAAGTATAATTCTCAAACATGGAACATGGCCAGAGACAGAACAAAATTTGTTCTCTAAATTTAAGACTGACTAACTCACATTTATACGAAAGATCGACTTTGACAAACTGACAAATGATGGGCAGCGAAGGTAGTTTCTTGTTGGCTTTTGTTTTGTTTTTGTTATTTCTTTTCTTTTTTTTTTGTGATTTTGTTTAAATATTTTTGTTATATTACTACGTTATGTACGTTATGCTAAACTAATCATGTTACTTTTAATAACATTGTAAAACATGTAGTATGCCTGTAAGGCATGGAACATGTTAATATACAAATAAACGGTCCTTATATGGGGATACCATATAAGGAAAAGAAGAAGAAAAAAAAAAAATTATTAAAATTAAATTAACAATTAATGATTATTCGAAATAAACAAAGTTGTGAGAAAGATATCTGTTCCAAACGTGACTTCAAACTTTAATCGAAAAGTTGACAACTTCCGGCAGTTCTGAAGGCAAGAATAGCAGGACTTACTTTAGCAGTTTTTGTGTCGATATTATTGCTAGTATTTTATTTCAATCTATTTTATATGAGGTTGATTTGTATTTATTATTTGGTTATGATATTTGTTATAATACAACGAGAATAGAGCAAATAATATTTCCTTAAAACCTTCATTTAAATTTTTTTTTCTTGGTCAAAGTTTCATGGCTAATATTTTTAAGCTTTTTTTTTATACACTATGAGTTTTGTTTGTTTATTTAGTTTAATGTCACTTTATGCTGCTATGGCTAATCGGACGATGCTACGGTGGGAGTCCTAAATTTTGCCTATCCAGGTCTAATTAGGATAGGGATCTTTAACGAGTACCTGACATCGCACAGGCTCGGGACCCCCATTTTACGTCCCTTCAGAAGGACGGCATAGCTAAGGATTTTTTAATCCCTTTAAAAAAATCCTAAGGTCATCTGTCGGGCATTGGGGGTTTAGTCGGGATCTTGGGTTTAGTCACTATGAGTTTTTGTCAGATATCAAAATAGCTTATTCTTATTGATTGATGACGTTACATCAGAAAAAAAAAACTTCTCCATGATTAGAAAAACTAATAGGTCATGGATATGTGTTTATATATCTACTGCTTTTCACAATTTACATTTTAGAATCGAAAGGATCAAATTGCTTTAATTAATAATTAAATTAATCTAACAATTAATGATTATTCTAAATAAACAAAGTTGAGACAAACAAAACTGGTTTCAAACATGACTTTTTTCATTCAGTCAATAATGCTCCTAAACCGTAGGTCCTGGTGACAAATATTATATTGCAAAAAATATTTTCCATCATATTTCTGATAAGAAAACTATCTACAAAGTTTCGTTCCAAGCAACACCATCAAAGCTAGATCCTGTCAAACTACGCGTAACGCCCTCGCGTTACCCAAAAACGCAGCAGTTTTGACCAACTAGGCCACGGATGAAACATGTTTCATGTTAATATCAAGTTTTGGACGATAAGAATCTTGTGGAAAATTCGGGTAGGGGTGAAACCCTAGGTTGCCCAAACCCCCGTGATTCTCGAAGCAAGAACATTGCACTGCCCTCATGTGGGAATCAAAGCCACCCGTATATCTTTCCACTCCTCTGTTAAAAACTTTAACATCATCGATCAAACTCTCTCCTGGAAATCCCATGTTGCCCAAATTTCCCGACGATCAATTGGCACCGTGAAATTATTTCACTGTTCCCGGCATTTACTTCTTCTTTCCACTAGTAAACTCCTTATATCCTCCCACATCTTCCTTCAATTTGAGGATGTGTGATTTATGGTGGACTCTCGACGACTCTAGAGAAAAGATTAAAGCGTATCATGATTAGCTCCATAAGATTTGTCCTCGGATCCTCAAGACGCTCTCATGTGTCCCATCTCTACACCGAGTTAAATTGGCTTTCCCCTTCCTTCCGTAGAGATTACTTCCTTGGTACATTCTTCTTCCAAGCTATTAACACACACCACCATCCTTTTCTCCATAACATCCTAAATTTCAAGTCCTTAATCCAATCACTTCATACAAGATCCCGTCCTACAGAACGACTGCATTCCAACGTTCCTTTCTTGCCCGCTCCGCTATTCTTTGGACTTCTCTTCCTCCCTCCATTTGCAACGCATCTTCCCTCGGAATTTTTAAAGCTTATGTATTTCAAGAATTTTGATAAAAATTTCATATATATGATCTAATTGTAAATTTAACCACCTTTCAGATTGAAAAAAACAAAACATTTTGAATCGGACAACTACTTTCGGAGTTATAATGATTAATGTGCCGAAAACCATGGATTTAATAACAGTACGGGTTTTTAGGCGTCTGGGATATTATATTATATGGAATATTATAACTTCGAAAGTATTTGTCCGATTCAAAATGTTTTTTTTTCAACCTGAAAGGTGGTTAAATTTACAATTAGATCCTATATATGAAACTTTTATCAAAATTCTTGAAATACATAAGCTATCACGCTGAAAATCACTTACTTTTGTAAATTACATGTTTTTGTGGCACATTATTCGCTATAACGCTATAACTTCGAAACCATTTGTCCGATCCAAAATTTAATATTTTTATCTAAAAGCTGGTTAAATTTACTATTAGATCCTATGTATGTAACTTATAATTAATACCGTGAAATACCCACACCAGTTTACTGAACATGTCATAATTTACATATTTTGCCAAAACATACACATTTAGCGTGCTAGCTTGGGTGGTTTACAGGATTTAATATGATTTACATATATAGCATCTGATAGCGAATTTAATCATCTTTGAGATAGAAAAAGGAAATTTGAGATCGAACAAATATTTGAGGAGTTAGAGCGACAAATGTGCCAAAAAACACTTTTACAACAGGATTTTACAACAGTACGTTTTTAATAGCGTGCTGGCATGTATATTTTACGGGGTTTGATTAAAACTTCATTTATATGTACTTATATTAAATTTAATCAGCTTTAAGATGAAAAAAAGTAACGTTATATCGGACAAATAGTTTCAGAGTTATAGCCAAAAGAGTACGACAAACGTGTTTTCGCGGAGCTGTGGAACTGACGGCAAGTTGGCCAATTTCTCTATTTTTTCCCAATAACGTAACTTCGCGAAAAATGGTCCGATTTCGGATTTCTTTTTTTCATTATGTAGGTACTCTTTCTAGTTATAATTAATATTTGAAGACTTTCTTTGAAAAAAGATTCGTTATCGTGTTATAGATAAAAAAACAAAAATAACGTTTTTTTTGGCGTTTTTTTTTGCGATTTTGAATATGAAGCCGATGGTTGCCAACTTCAGATTCGTATTTAGCACCCCAAAAAACATAAAGATTCGTTGAGAATAAAAGTTCCGCAGTTTTTCTTCGGCAAACCCTTATTTTACTGGACTATATCTTCTAAACCTAAAACATTAAATCAGGGGTTTTTTTTTTTTTTTTTTTTTTTTTTTTTTTTTTTTTTTTTTTTTTTTTTTTTTTTTTTTTTTTTTTTTTTTTTTTTTTTTTTTTTTTTTTTTTTAATCCTAATGAAACAAATTTTCTAACTATAGGAAGTTTTTAGAAAGATGCTGAAATGTTCAAATCTTTTGTAAAAGAATACGATGAATGGAATAAAATAGAGGAAAAGAAGGGAACCGACTTTATCGATTTTCATAGAGACGTAAAAAATTACAAAATGCACATTTATATTTATTTAAATATTTCTGTAATTAATTTTATGTGAATGTGGTCGTTACAGGAACATTTACCAGAGCCACAATCAACAAAGTATCGTGATGATGACCAAATCTTTGATGCGTCCCCAGTTTCTTGCCAAGAACCAATCGTAAGTGTTGCAAATATATTTAGTAATTAGTTCACTTGATGTACCTACACCATGATGGTTTAGAAGGATCGATACAACTTGGATTGATGAACTATTTGCCACTTCTATTTCAATATTTTATTTCAATACGTAGATTATATCGCTCACCCGGTGGAACAAAGATGTTTTTATGTTTATTTCGTTTAACGTCACTTTATGCTGCTATGGCTAATCGGACGATGCCACGGTGGGAGTCCTAAATTATGCGTATCCAGGTATAATTAGGATAGGGATCTTTAACGAGTACCTGACATCGCACAGGCTATGGACCCCCATTTTACGTCCCTTCCGAAGGACGTTTAATTTTGTTTAATTATGTTAAATAAAACAGTTTTATGTGTTTATAAATTAGTGATATTGAAACAGTTGGAATTAGGATAACCACTAAATTATAAATAATTACAAGTAAGGTTTATGTTAAGTAAATATTTGTTTATGAAGTATTAAATGGGTGATTTCAAAATATCGGTACAATTTAAGTCACAAAGGTATTTTGAAAATTCTACTGAGCATAAAATTTAGATTTTAGTTTACATTTTCAAGTACCCATTGTACAATACATACGGACAATAAATACGGACAGTAAAATTTTAATAGAGTCGATTAATAATACAGCTTACATGACTATTTGACTGACCTAATCAGACGAAATTTGATAACCATTAAGAACAAAGGGAAAATGGTCTCTATAAAATGGGTTAAAGCACACTTTGGAATTGAGGGTAACGAAAGGGCCGATTACCTAGCCAAAGAGGCGGCTAAAAGTAATTTGTTACCTTCGTATAACAAAGTTCCATTATCATATATAAAGCGGGACATAAGTTCTGATATGGTTAAAAAGTGGGACCAATTGTGGGTGACCTCATCAAAGTCACCAAGCTTACACAGATTTATACCTCACATTACAAAGTAACAATTACAAACACATACAAAGTAACAACTACAAACTAACACAACTAATGACAGAACACGGAAACTCTAAACAATATCTCAAACGATTTAACATAATACGATCTGACATATGTAATGAAGACGGACAGACTCAAAATTTCAAACATGTACTTTATGAATGTAAAGCATTTGAAAGACACAGGTTTAATCTAGTAAAAAATATAATTCTCAAACATGGAACATGGCCAGAGACAGAACAAAATTTGTTCTCTAAATTTAAGACTGACTAACTCACATTTATACGAAAGATCGACTTTGACAAACTGACAAATGATGGGCAGCGAAGGTAGTTTCTTGTTGGCTTTTGTTTTGTTTTGTTTTTGTTATTTCTTTTCTTTTTTTTTCTTTTGTGATTTTGTTTAAATATTTTTGTTATATTACTACGTTATGTACGTTATGCTAAACTAATCATGTTAACTTTTAATAACATTGTAAAACATGTAGTATGCCTGTAAGGCATGGAACATGTTAATATACAAATAAACGGTCCTTATATGGGGATACCATATAAGGAAAAGAAGAAAAAGAAAGAAAAAAAAAAAAGTACCCATTGTACCATTATGGACTCTCAACAATAATGATATATCTACATATATAGCCGGAGTAATTGACGTTTATGTTTAGCATTTACTCACTTCCTACGTTGTCACAACTTGAAAATGCTTGCATTTCGAAAATATTTAAGGCCCTCTCTTACGCTTATTTTCTAGTTTGAAAATTTGAAGTGGTATTCATTGAGGTAGTTTTCTATTTCTTATCCAAAAATAATTTTGTGATTGATATTTAGCCTTCTTAGCACGACATAAACCATCACAAAGAAGTGTCACAATTATCTAGTTCACTCCCTAAATTATTTTTGAAAATCTCTCCATCGCTCCCAAAAAGGAAAATTTGAGGGGTGTTTTGTATAGGGTAACACTATTCCTGGAAGACCTGTCTACTGCCATCAGTTTCAAGAGGCTTACTTCATTGGTAGACAAGTGGAGGTGCATTGACTCCGCTCCGTAAGAACCGTATTTTAATTCATCCTCACTTCCTAAGGTGTAGCAACCCATTGAAAACATGATATTTTTTTTTTTTAATTCAAGATAAATTCAAAGCTCTACTGAAAAATCAATAGATACCATGTTTTACTTTTCAAATAGGCCACGTGTATTACCTGATACCAACGTTTTTTTTTTAGTTAGAACTCACACTCCCTACAACTGAGTGCGGATATCGTGTTATATTTGAACTTAAATTGCTTTAGCGTTTATCTGCTTTTATAAAAATAAATTTCTTGATTTCTCCCTCTCATACCATGAAATGTCGGAAATTTTTAGGCATTCAGCACAGCCGGACCATCAACATCAGCCCAAGAGAAACCAACGAATTAAATTATTGCTGCTCGTTAATTTTTTTATTTTTAAACGTACAGCCTACATTTTATTATTTAATGTTTAAACGTTATACCCACCTACTTCGTTATAATGAAAGTTCAAGGAACATTATTTTTATCAAAACAATGTTTTTAATATACTTGAATTTTATTTAATACATATTGTGATAAGTCTTTATTTCGTAGCTTATTTATCATTTACAATCTATTTAGGTTTTATGGTTGAAAAGTTAATAGAACTGTCGTTATTAACTGCAATTTTATATTATTTTAGTATTTTTAAGGTTTAGTTTGAAGTTTTTAAAGTAGATGTGACAGTACGTACCTAAAAGGCTGAAAATGTCATTCATGTATACACCCCAAGTTTATAATATACATACCACGTTAATCTCGCTTTTCTTTTCTTAAATGTAATAAATATGATATTTTTTCACTCCCTAGATAATAAACCCACTTCCTAGTCGTGGTTTTTTACTCCCTAGATCCAAACCTACTCCCTAGATTTCACTAGTTATTATTTATTTAATATATCTAGAAATATTGCAGATTATGTATGTCCACTTCACATACCTTAGAGAAACAATTTGGGAAAAAAAAAATCAATTTACAAGTTTTATGTAGTAAACATTTTTTTTTTTTTAAGTGTTTTCCTTCCAGCAGTAACCCTGTTGGAAGGGATTTTATTCTTTTCTGTACACACCATACTTGTACAAAGTATACAATGTACATGTAAATATTATTTTTGATTTGATTATAATTTTACATGTGTTGAAAGATATAAAAATATAAAAATAAACAAGAAAAATAAAATAAAATAAAACAAAGAACAAGAAGTTATATTACATAAATAATTTAAAATTCAGTAAAAACAGCAACAAAGTTATGTAGAGAAAAGTTTATGAATATTTAGAGGTTTAGAGATATTTCATATTTATATCCTCTATTTTAATGATTGAATTTTTAAGAAATATTTGTAAATTTTTTTACAATGTAGTAAACATTTTTTTTTTATTGGAATGGTCCCGAAATATTGAAATCACCCAAATGTTTAAATTCTTTACCATATGTTTAATTTAGATTGATTAATAAAACTATTTGTGTATTAATAAAACTATTCACTGATGGTTATGCTTATGTGAGAGTAATTGTAAATTCCTTGTATATAAACATTATTCGAAGAGATATATACTTTGAGGAATATTACACAAGCGACTATAAAAATTTAAACTTTAGAGGAGAATCGAGAAACTAAAATGAAATACTTGCTATCAACATTATGGTTATAAGTAAGGTCTATATAAACTTTTTTTTGCTGGGGGGGGAGGGGGCAGAAGCTACAGATTTCCCAACTTTAAATTATCAAATCAACACACATTTAAAATAAATTTGTTTAATACTTGTATCACGTATTATGCTTTGTTTGTTTACGCACAACTATGTATTGAAGTTTTCAAGCTTCAGAAATGGTACAAGCAAACATTCGAAAAGTGGGCAAATTCACCCCGGTTGATGGTATCTATGTAATTATAATACATTTTTTCTTCAAACATGTCTTTTGTTGAATAAGTTTTTTTTTTTTTTTTTTGAGTTAACAATTTCACTTAAATCTTTTTCGCACCTTAACAGCATTAAACTATCCAATATTTTATCCGACATTGTTCTTGTGAGTACGGACTTTACTTTTTCTTTCGAAATTTTCCCTACTGACGTATTTTTTTCCCCCACAAATTCCCAACTTTTAATGATTTGCCAATTATTGGGGGGGAGGGGGGTCGAAATAAAGATGGCCTAAAGACCTTCTAGTGTCGAATTTTATGGAATCGATGATTAGTTCTTTTCAAGTTTTGACATGTTATTGTAATCGTTATCAACACATATACTTGATGTATTATATGTATGCATAAATATAATATAATACATTTAATTGTATATGTATATTTTTTACAGTTGTACATAATTTCAATAAATGGATATTAAAAAAACATTTCGTTGCTTATTTACCTGACTGATAAAGGTAGAAATAAAACTGCATCTCCTCAACTACCCAACTCCCCCCCCTCCATTTTGCATCCAAAGCTGAGTAATCACATCATTTCTTGAATTACATTTTTAAAATTCCATTTATATATTTTTTGCAGCAAAGTGTTGATGTTTTGAATTTTTAGTATGTGTTCAGAACTGATGATGGATGTTTTAACATTCCGAATTAGTCTTCGAATAAAAAAAAATTTCAAATATAAAGAGCAACTAATTCTCCAATCTTAACCGCTTAGTAATTTGATATTTACATTCTCATAATCATTTTAATTTTAGTTGGAACAGAAGATTCAACTCGATGAAGAGCGCAAAGAATCGATAGTTGATGATAAATCGAATAGCCATCTTGCTGAATGTGTGAGTACCCCCCCCCCCCCCCCCTTCTATATGTCATTCCCATTTAATAAAATAATAATGAGTTTTATTTATGTTTAAAGGATGTGAAGCCAACTCTAGCGGCGTGTGTTATCAGTGATATGACAAAATGTACGATAGAACTTAGAGAAGACAAATTCATACCTTCTTCATGCAAATTTGATATCGTTGTAAGTTTTTTTTTTTTTTTTAAATATATCCACTAATGGGAACCAAAGGTACTTTAGATATATTGTGTTAAATCAGCAGGGGTATTCTCTGCCAAAATGGGAGGTGAAAGGTGAAAAAACGCCTGGGTGCTCTCAGAAAGAAACCGATGTGCTGTTTTCGTCTTCTCCGGTTATTGTGAGTATCCCTTTGTATTCTAAACTTCTGACGTGATTCATATCAAACTTTCAACTCTACCGAAATTTTTATATCAGTTAAAATATTTTCCTAATAAAATTCACTATTTCGACCTTTCCTTTTATCTTATGAAATTTGAGGAGCGCGATTCTGCTGATAGAATCAATTTAACCTAGGATATCTCTCATTCTGCTCCTTTTAAACCTTATACGGTTTTTATTGAGCACCACTGTCGATGTTTTATTCTAAATAATTTTTATTTTAAATTCATTTTTTACTAAAACGACAAGAAACTGCCCGTCGTTACAGACTACTTCAACATTTACTAGACAAACGATCAAAGCTCCTAATGAAATACAAAAGACTCATATAAATGACTATGATTAGACCTATTTGGAAGTACGGAGTTGAGCTGTGGGGCTCCACTAAACCATCCAATTTATCTCGTATACAATCCTTACAATCCAAAATCCTTCAAAAAATCCTCAATGCTCCTTACTTTGTCACCAATAAACTTATCCATGAAGACCTTAATGTTCCATACGTTGCTGATTTAGCCCACACCATATACCTATCCTTTCATTGTAAGCTCCATAACCACTCAAATCCGTTAGTTTCTCAACTTGCTTCCCACTCCATTCCTGATAATCCTCCGAGGTGTCTGAAACGAAGATGGGCTAGAGACCATCTAGTAGAATTTCTAATAAAGTGCTACTGATGAGTAGTTGTTTTCAAGTTTTAACATGTTATGTAATCGTTGTCAATACATTTACTTAATGTATATACTTATGTATATACTTATGTATATACTTTGTACAGTTGTAAATTTCAATAAATGTATATTAAAAAAAAAAAAAAAAAAAAAAAAAAGGAAGAAAAAAAAAACGATTGAGGCGCAATGGACTTTAAATAGAAATAGGCGGTTATGACTCTGGCCGATTAGTCGGCTGGGAAATAGGCCAATTAATCTGCCAAGCCGATCATTGTTTCCGTTGGAATTCGGTTCACATCGGCAATGTTCGAAGCACTTCGTTTATAGCTTTATAGCACTCTATACATGTTCCTATCTATCTTATTTATTTTTTACTGGTTTTTTTTTTTTTTTTTTTTTTACAAACGGGCCGGTAAGTGACGAAATGTTTTTTTTTTAGAATAATAGATCGAAAATCAGCAATTTTATTTAGCTTAGGCAGTTAATTGTGATATATGAAATTTAATCATGTCAACAAAGATATCGTGTTTATGGACTTCTGAATGTAACACAAAAATATCTTACCTGTAATCGTAAATAAACGCGTATTTAAAATAGTGATATTAGTTTCCTTTTCGAGCTCCAACCCTTATATAAAATTTCAATTAAGAATTAATACTTTTTACATGATACTTAACCAAAGCTTTTATAAAAAAAAAAAAAAAAAAAAAAAAAAAAAAAAAAAAAGTTGTGTAAGTTGTTTATACTGTATTGTAAAAGTTTTTATGGAACTTTATTTTCTGTTAATATCATAATCTTTCTTAAAATTCGATAATTTATTACAAAAAAAAAAGTTTTATTTTCTACAATGAATAAAAAACTGTAAATGAAAAACTGATTTATTTTTTTTTTTTTTTTTTTTATACATGTATTGAAATTTACAACTGTACAAAAAATATATATATATATATATATATATATATATATATATATATATATATATATATATATATGTATATATATATATATATATATAAATATATATATATATATATAACTATATATCAAGTAAATGTATTCACAACGATTATAATAACATGTCAAAACTTGAAAAGAACTCATCAGTAGCACTTCACTAAAAATTCTACACTAGAAGGTCTCGTTCGGATTATCAGGAATGGAGTGGGAAGCAAGTTGAGAAACTAACGGATTTGGGAGATTATGTAGCTTACTATGAAAGGATAGGTATCTGGTGTGGGCTAAATCAGCAACATATGGAACATTAAGATCTTTATGGATAAGTTTATTGGTGACAAAGTAAGGAGCATTGAGGATTTTTCGAAGGATTTTGGATTGTAAGGATTGAATACGAGATGAATTGGATGGTTTAGTAGAGCCCCCCAGCTCAGCTCCGTACGTCCAAATAGCTCTAATCACAGTCATGTATATGAGACTTTTGTAATTAATTAGGAGCCTTGAACGTTTGTCTAGTAAATGTTGTTGAAGTTTATCTGTAACGACGTGCGGTTTCTTTTCGTTTTAGCAAAAGATGAATCTAAAAAAAAATATATATATATTTATAATAAAATATCAGCAGTGGTGCCCAACAATATCCATATAAGGTTGCAAAAGGAGCAGAATGAGAGATCTCCTAGCTTAACAAGATAGATGGAACCTTTCCACTGGGCAATACTTACAGTTATGACATTCGCTGTTATCAATTTATGTATTTGACTGTTGTGAATAAAGGCAAAAAAAAAAAAAAATTGGATTTGAAAAAAACATATAGATAAGTTGATTACAATTTATTGTTAATGATTAATTTATTTATGACGTCCTTTTAAATCCCGTTATTTTTTAACAGGACTGTGTATCAGACGTGCTTCCAGAAGTGACAAGCAGAAATTTAAATGATACAGATGCCACTGTCGATAGCAGTAATAATGCTATTTTATCTAATTTTGGGCTCGGAGACAATGTAATATATTTTTTTTATCTTTAACATTTATTTTATTATAGTTGATATAATTATTATATTATTTACTTGGTATAACAAATGCGTAGTCCCATACGAAGAAAACAGAAGAAACCCGACTGGCACAAGCAGTGAAGGACTCGCTTGAAGAAACATGTGTTCTGCCTCAATCAGCTGCATCGACTTCTCCAACTGTAAGTCTCATTCAGTCATTCCTAAAACAAGGTAACACACTTGTTGAAAGTACTTTCGTTTTTTCATAATTCTTAATTTATTTTTTTATAATTCTATTTTTAATTTGGACCTTTTCCCAATGTAAACAATATTGCTTACTGTCTTTAAAATATGGATTACCTTTTAACACACTCACTGCTAAAAGTTTAAAAAATATAATTAAAACTTGCATACACTGCCACGGCTTTGCTAGCTCTCATAAGTAAAAAAATTAAATACATTTTAAATAATAAATGAAGTTTTATTTTTTATGGATGAAAATCTTGTATTTAAGAATGCAACTTGTCATGTATATTATTTGTCAAATAAATTCTTTCTTTTTTTGTTTATTTCGTTTAACGTCACTTTATGCTGCTATGGCTAATCGGACGATGCTACGGTGGGGAGTCCTAAATTTTGCCTATCCAGGTATAATTAGGATAGGGATCTCTAACGAGTACCTGACATCGCACAGTCTCGGGACCCCCATTTTACGTCCCTTCCGAAGGGCGGCATAGCTAAGCATTTTTTACTCCCTTTAAAAAATCCTAAGGTCATCTGCCGGGCTGCGAACCCGCGATCTTGGATTTAGTAGGTTGCTACGCTAACCACTACACCACAGATGACCCCAGAAATTATTTCTATTAACTGTTTTGAATTCGTTACCTAGCAACCAATAACCGCATTATTACCTTCTGTTTTATATAATATTATTATTGATTCAATTTTTTTATTATGTTATTTTGTGAACAAATAAATGATTATTGTTTATTACCCAATTGTTTATCTGCTGAAGATAGAAGTAGAACAAAACTGAGCGTTCTTGAATGCTATTTCCACCTGTATCAATAATCTTTAACCTGATTAAAAGATAGATACGCGTAGATTGGGTGTTTGAAGATTACGCAAAAGCATAATTGGACATCCAATTTTTAATTTTAATCTGTTAGTTGGAAATCCAGATGGACAGAGACTATTAAGAGACTTGCGGATAATGGGCTGCATTTATAGCGCTTACAACTGAGAACCCATGAATCATATTTTTACTCATAATATCAAAAAACAAAACATTGAGATTTTTTATTAAGTGATAATTTTTAATTCGGCATAAATAATTTTATTGATTTCATCTTGTTGGATGTTAATTTCTAACGATAAATGTATATGACAGTGTGGCAAACCTCGTTTCTTGCACTCAACATTGTACATTTAAATTTGTATTATTGTTAATTTTACTATTGCTAGTCTTTCCTAGAACTATGACGATAATGTATTTAACGCAAAAACTATTTTGCGGAATGGTGCTCACCACATATCCGTCGATTTTCACACTTCGCTGGGATCTACACGTGGCTCAATACTTTATAATCTTTTTTAATAACTCAATTGAATATAAGTAAATTTTATTTTTAATTTCAAGCTCTACATAAGGCTATTTGCACACACACCGATTTTGGTCACACACACCGTCCAAATTCCAGTAGTGAAACACGCCGATTATTTACTAGAGATGGGCATAATCAATGATTTTCATAATCGAATGATCCTGTTTCGAGTGATTGAAATAATCGAATGATTTCGTAATCGATTATTTGAAGAAAAAAAATACCTTTCCTTTTTAAATAAATATAATTCTACCTTTTTATTAAAAAAAAAATCATATATTCTTCCTCTCTTCTCTTTCCAATTTTGTCCTTAACATACTCCTTTTCATCATAGAAATCTAATTGCAATGATTCCCTGATTAATTGATTATCAATCAGATAGAGTAACCTCTTAATTATTCTGTATGGATTATCAGTGGTATTACAAAAACTAGAAATCCTACAATTTTTTTTAATTTTGTATTCCCAACATTTGATAATTGAGCGATGAAAGGAATAGTAAACTGGAAATGGATTATTTCCATTTGCCTTGCTAATGAATTAACAACAATCATGTTCGAGTTACTGAATCCAATGAAACAATATCAATTTGGTAATCAGAAATTGTCAAAAGTTTTAGGTCGAAAAGTCAAGAATAAAATAAAATTATAATTATACTAGCTGAAAGTACCCCGCTCCGCTACGGTTTAATATCATTAGGATGAAGACAACTTAAATTAGTAAAAGTTAAGCTTAACCTTGATAATTATTATTACTTAAATAAACCTGAACAATTCCATTCTTAGAATAATTTCAATAAGTAAATTTGACAATTCGCAAAAGTTAATTTTATATTATTTTGATAGCCCTTCAGTGAAGCTTCGAGGCAGCACTACCATCTTACCCAGCTCTGATACCAGACCATCAGCTTTTATTATTATGGCATACTTTAAGCGAATATAGTCTTAACTTCTCAACTTTTTTGATTTTTTCGAATAAAGTTTAGTCTTTCTGTTTCTATTTTAGCATAAATTGGTTGAGGAGATTACGAATTAAAGTAAATAAGGTTCTTCACTTTCACCTTCCTCGCTCCACTAACATTTAGGCGTAAAAATCAGCTGCAGACACAGTTTTCTCAAGTGATGTATTGGAGTTTGAGTGACGCTGAGGGATGTTAATACTGTACCTTTCTTCTCCATGGCAGAACATGATACGATACTAAAGAGAATCATACACTAGCCGCGATCCAGGCCGATTTTTTAAAAAAACCTACGGTAGAGGAATACATTTCATTTCCGTTCGGTGACCGGTAAAAAAATATATAATAGATAAAAAAAGAGGTACTAATTTTTTGACCGGTAAAAAACCGGTGTCTGCAAGCACCGGTAAAATATCGGTCGATTTTATACCGGCCGTCAAAAAATCGGTGTGTGTGCAAATAGCCTAACACTGTAACTTAGTAACCACAGATGTAGAATGGACCTCGCCACCTGTAGGTCAATTTTCAAACTAAACTGTTATCCAAATATTAACGCTTCTTTAATAACAAATTAATTGAAAATCAGTAGATTTTATTATTGCTAAACCTTCCTGGAACTATAAAGATGGTGTGGTTAAAATTTGGAATAGATTGGTTCAGCAGTTCGTGGTTAGTGATCACAAACGAAAATTGGCTTGTCCTTTTATATAATAGTATAGACTTTGAGTATTGAAATTAAAATTCGGTCAATTTTATTATATGAATTTAAATCTCTGACCGTAAAGCTCAATTTTGATTTTAAAAATTTGGGCAAGGCGATGAAACGCTTGAATATGATGCTCGTTCTCAAAGACCTTAAGTTTTCCAACGAACGGGAAAGTCGAGCATTAGTTAATTCGGATCCGCGTCAAACATGTGGGGAGATAACTAAGTTAAATATTTCACAAGCTACAACCTGAAGGCACCTTCATCAAAAGAGAAAAAAATTTAAAAATGGATAATTGATCCCTCACAAGTTACCAAAGGCGAATAATAGGCAAACGTTGACTAGGAATAAATTCATGAAAATTAAAAGGGAAGCATTGCCCCACCCACCATATTCTCTCGACCTTCCACCCACTGATTATCACCTTTTAAGATCTCTGGGCAATTGTCTAAGGCAGAAATAGTTTGATAACCAGCAAAGCCTAGAATTAGAATTAAATCAGTTTTTAACCAGCTAAGATCAATCATTTAAAAAAAAACAACATATTTTGGATCTTGCATGGAAATTACTTTAATGAATAAAGTTATTGTTTCTTTGATTTGTTTTAATCTACTATATATTTGTCAAATATCACTCACTCATTTAACACGAAATCTCAGAAACCACCGAACGGATTGGAATGAAATTCGATATGTAGCTTCCTCTAGGGCCGTAGGTGCTCGCTAAAAAAGGAATTTTAAAAAATCGGCCTGGATCGCGGCTAATTCGCGAAGAATGCGATTACAATTTTTTATTAGGTGAATAATAATAGATGTAAACAAACAAAAATACGATCGATGTCCAAACCTTATAATATTGGTACTTTCTGTGAACTCATGGTGGCTACAGAGGTGGACCCTTACAAGTTTGAGTTGTTTCGTGACGAGAAACTATTAAAAGACTTATGTTAAAGAGGAGGTTAAAAGACTTATGTTCTCTGGTGATGACATGTAAGGCCAGTTCGATGTAGGGACAAAAAACTGATAAGAATCAGTGAGTTCTATCAAGCGTTTGATTCTCTTCAGTATCGTCTCATGTTCTGCCATGGAGAAGATGGTTACAGTATTAACATCCCTCAACGTGACTCAAACACCATACACCACTTTGCACCATACACTGCAGAAAACTGTCTGCAGCTGATTTTTACGCCTAAATGTTAGTGGAGCGAGGAGGTTAAGAGCCTTATTTACTTTAATTTAGCTTTATTTACTTATTAGGAAAAGCTGATGGTTTGGTATCAGAGCTGGGTAAGATGGTAGTGCTGCCTCGAAGCTTCACTGAAGGACTGTCAAAATAATATAAAATTAACTTTTGCAAATTGTCAAAATTACTTATTGAAATTATTCTAAGAATGGAATTCTTTAGGTTTATTTAAGTAATAATAATTATCCACGTTAAGCTTAACTTTTACTAATTTAAGTTGTCTTCATCCTAATGATATTAAACCGTAGCAGAGTAGGGTACTTTCAGCTAGTTACTCATAAAACGACAGAGATTTTGAATACTATAATGTTTTTATTGTTATTTAGCGGAAGATTATTGTGGAAAATTCGACTTTAGAAGCAGAAAATAATGAAGATGGGAAAAAAAATAACATAGTCGATAATGAACCTGAATCAGATCCACAAACGGACACTGTAATCACTTCATTATTATCCACAACTCTCAATTAGCAAGTTCATTAATACAATTTTTTTTTTTAATTTCTGATTTTTAGGGTTTAACTATAATACCTAAAATATCAATAAGGGCAGATATTCTCAAACTTAACGAAGACAATGCAGCAGAAACCCACACTGACACCGAAAACGTAAGTCGACAGTTATATTTCTTGCCTCACAAACCAAGTTAGTACAATATTTAGTAACATTAACTGTTAAAGATGATTTCTATCTTATTTTAATAATAATTAGAGCTCTTGCTTACGTTATAGTTAGCAGTTAAGTATGAATTGCCAGCACATTCAAACTCACAAGGGGAGGGCACACTCAGTCTCTCATGGATCTTGTTGGCAATTGTTTTGGAGTTTCCTGGTCAAAAAATATTAGACAAGTGTTTTGCCCTTGTCCGACCAATGGGCCCTAGAAGCCGAAAAAAAATGAAATTGCATTAAAATAATTTATTTTATATCTCGAGTTTAAAAATTGATAGCGACATGCTTCTTGCACCAAAATGTTTTATTTTTAAGCGCAAATTTAAAGGAAAAAATACAACCCCTTCATAGATTTTGGTTTAAGTTAATTGAATTCTGAAAAAAATATTATATCTTCAAGCAAACTACATTTATAATTTTTTTAACACAAAAAAAAAAATGTCAGATTCCAATTCAGCACCCTCAAAAACATTGAAAAACGTTTATTCAATAAAAACAAAAAATATAATTTTTCACCCTCTTCAAAGGAGATGAAATTTTAAACCGATTATTGGTTACTTTTCTTTAAATCGCCATTAATTTGTTACGCAATTCAACTTGATTGAGGAGAGCCCCATCTTTCTGTTGATGTATATAAACACAAAATCGATGAATAAAATCATATTTGAAAAGTCATCCGAGGCGTCTGAAAAGAAGATGGCCTCGTGATCTTCTTTTGTAATTATTTCATTAAACTACTACCAATGGGTAGTTCCTCTACAAGTTCTAATCATGCCATTATTTTGTATTGTATCCAGCATATTTACTAAATGTGTTTTTATTAATACAGTTGTAAATTTCAATTAATAAAAGAGTAAAGAGTAGAAAAGTTGGAAAATCCGAAATACATTTTTAACTTGAATTCAAAACCAGATAGGAAGATAAAACCCAAAACATTTCAAGCGTTTTACCACTTTATTTTTTGGTTTGAAATATGAAATTGATACATTTTACCGTCTAATTGTAATTACAGTTTTTGTCAATTTAAAAAAAAAAATACATCCCTGAAATTTGGTTAGGCACATTTTGGAGGTTACGATTTTTTTTGTTCTATTAGGATAAAATTTTGTATTTAACGGTCCTTTTGAATGCTGAATTAGAATCAGACGCCATTTTGTGAGTAAAAAAAAATCTTTAAAGGTAGTTTGTTTTAGGATCGAATTTTTTTTTTTTTTTTTTTTTTTTTTTTTTTTTTTTTTTTTTTTATCTAACCTAAAGAAAAATCTATAAAGTGCCTGTATTTTACCTTATATATTCCTTCAAAAATAAAACATTTTGGTACAAGAATTATCTCGTCATAATTTTTTTAAACTCGAGATACAAAATAAATTAGTTTATTTTTTTTCTTTTCGGCTTCCAGGGCCTATTAGTCAAAACGGCTAATTGTCTAATTTTTTTTTAACCTGGAACCTCGAATACAATTCTTAACAAGATACGTGAGATACCGAGTCTGTTCTCCCCTTCTTATACATAAAACTTGTACACGTGTTGTTGTGTACTTGACAATATTCCATAACTACATACCGACACTTCTGATTGCCTAGGATTGAGGTTTGATTGATGTTTGATGGTTTGGGGCCCTCACACAAAGAAAATTGGCCAAACCTCAAACAAAAGACTTGACAACATAATCTTTTTTATTCTTGTAAACAAGTTTATTTTTTTCGTTTAAACATCGTAATCAAAAGAACTACAAGTTAACCGTTATGGTATTAAAACTTGCTAAAAACTAGTTATCACAGAGGAATACATACCTTTCCAAGCTGTGTAGAGAAATTTCAGATCAATTGCTAAATTGATTCCACAGAAATCACAACATCTTTAAGCATCTTAGAACTCAGCAAAAGCTACTCTGTACATGCAGCGTACCCAACTCCTGGATTTAGGCTAGTTCCCTCGGCCAGGAAATGGGTAACAATGAACGAGATAAATATATTTCGATATAAATAATCCAAAGCTACCAGGAAATACGTATCGTTATGTTCCGAAGTACAGTTTATTTTTTGGACTTTTGGGCATGATTAAATGGTAAATACTCCACTGTGGGACGGTTGCCGTCGTAGCAAACTTCAGATTCGGAATCAGCATCCCAAAAAATATAAACCAACTAAATAATAAACAAACTCAGCTTCATCTACACTAACCTCAAAGATCCCATCCCTATCCAACTCAGATCCAACGTCATTTACCGTATTCCCTGTGCTTTTCCTAATTGTCAGTCCTCATATATTGGCCAAACCAAAAACCACCTTAAAACCCGCATCTCCCAACACAAACTCTCAATATCTTCCAAAAATTCCTCTGCCACCAAACTCTCGGAACATGCCATATCCTTAAACCATACTTTTGATTTTGAAAAAACTTCTATCCTTGCCACCGTCCCTAACCATAGTAAACGTTTATTATCCGAATCCATTTATATCCATCTAGAGCCTAATCCCGTCAACCACAATAGTGACAGAGTACATTTCCAGTACTTATTCCCAAGTTTTTAACCTTATTAAAAAACAATAACCTTCCCTTGGGTTCTTCCCGTCTCTTCTTGTCATTTTTTGCTTTATATTTTTCGCTTTATTTTGTTATTTTATGTATCTTTTTTTTTTATATTTGTGTTGCACCCTATCATGATGGCATTGGCCTTATTGTATTTTCTCTTTTTATTCTGTCTATATTTACTTGTTATTTTGTTATCTTATTGTCTCTCTGTTGTTCATATTCTTTTATATTTTGTTTCTTTTTCATTGTCTCATTTTCCTATTCTGTATCCATGTGCCCCGCGCCTTTTCCCCTTATCCTACCCAGCTGTTCTTACCATTTCACATCAGTCATCGTCCTTCTCTCCTCACAAGTGTGGTTCGGTGGGTAAGTGTTCTTTATATTCTTTTCCTTTTACTTTTATGTTTTCACTTTTATTTCCCTTCCCTTCATTCTTTTATCCGTTTCTTTTCTTTTATCACCTTCTACTTATTTCCCTCGTTCTGTCCTCTATTTCCATATTTTTATTTTATTATTTATTTATTTATTATTTTTATTTATTTATTTTTTTATTATTATTTTTTCATTATGTTATATATATATATATATATATATATATATATATATATATATATATATATATATATATATTTTTTTTTTTTTAATTTATTTATTTATTATTTTATTTATTTATTTTTATTTTTTCATTCCTGTCTTGTCCTTATTCTTACCTTGCTGCTTTGTATTCTTTGTTATTTAGGTATCTTATCTTTTCTATACTGTTTTGTATATTGTGTTTTTTTTTTTTTTTTATCTATGCCATTCTGTATTCCATTTGTCATCTGTTTATCGGTCTGTTATTTTTGTCACATCTGTTATTTTTGTCACATCTGTTTTTTTGTCACTTCTGGTATTTTGTTCATTATAGCCCTGAAGAAGACCTGCAACGCAGGTCGAAACGTTGGCACGTATTAAAGAATTCTTCTTTGACGTGGTGTTACTTTGACTGCATCCCTGACTATCTTCTTCTCCAAAAAATATAAAGATCTGTTGAGAATAAAAGTTTGGCTGTTTCTTGAAGACTAATTTTACAGGACTATAGGTGCACCAACAGTTTGGAAATTGCTAACGAACTCACTACAAACGATTCCATCAAAATCTACATGGACACAGAAACAAGTCATCACCTGTACGCCTCAAAATACAGAAAGGAGACTGACAATAAGATGGATGAGTGATCTACTTTCTTAACTTTCCTCAGCTAAATTAATGCCAAGAATCACCATTGGGTATTTCTTCCTTGCCTTTCTCATACTTGAAACGTCACTTTTTACACATTTTTTTATAAAGCCAATCAGTCCTCTGATGGTTTATATACATTCTGACAGGTGTAGATAAATAATAAAGTTAAAAAAAAAAAATTACTTAATTTTATAAAGGTTTAGAGAAATGATTTTACCATTCAAGGTAGAAACCTAATTGGTTATAAATAATGGAAAAGTATATAAGTGCCAACAAATAAAAAAATTACTTTTTTAGTGTAAAGGGTTGTATAAGCTTATTGAAGCGAGACAGGTTGTAAGGACCTATTTATTTTAAAACTGAAAATTTTAGTTTGTAGCACTTACATCCTTTTACATTCTTTGTACACAATTTGTGGATGTATATATTTGTATAAAACTTTGCATTGGTATGTTTATATAAAAACCTTAATTTTTTTTATAAAAGGTGCTAAATTTCAAATTTTATTTAATATTTTTGCAGGATTAAAAAATTCCTAAAAAAGCTGTACTTGTTCAATTTCAGGAGACGATCCAGAAAGCTCCTACACATAGACCTAATAGCCGAGTCAAGAATTTGGTAAGTATTCGTATTATTATATTATGTAATTATTACATGTATAAATATTATACAAACTGCAGTAAACTGTATTTTAAATTTTTGAAAAGTTAAATAATCTATATATTTAACTATCTATTACCTGCTTGGAGGTAAAAGTCACTGAGTGCAATTTTTTTCAAATAAAAAAAAAAGTCATTGTGTGTTGATGTTATCATTTCACATAAATATAAAAAGTCAGCAAGTGAATATATCTGATATAGAGGGTGTTCAATATTCGATGGTCATTGTTCGATGAAATTTTGTAACGAAACTCTCAGGGTCTTAACTGTGTCAAATAAAGTTTATTTTCAGGTAATAGTCTGCTCTCCAACCTTCTCCAGCGACCCTTACTCTGGAATTTCCAATGGGATGTGGTATTTTTTACCACGGATTTCGATAGAAAATTAAATTTTGAATCGATTTTATACCGGTGATTTTTTTTTATTCGGGGCACCGTTTCGCTGAAATCATTTTAAGAAATTAAGCTGTCTAAAACTGGGATTGCAAAAATAAATTATGAAATTTAAGTCCTTCCCCCGACTGGTGTTAACAGGTCGACTTGGTTTCCCCCGAGAGGCTCAAATCGTCGACCAGCCCGTGATGAAAGTAATATTTATGTACTGGCTACGGTGGAAGCGTATCCTCATCGGAGTATTCGAGACATAGCCAGGGATACCCACTTAAGCATTGGAACGATGTGGGCCACACCTACGCTTCCACCGTAGCCAGTACATAAATACCATATTAGTTTTTTCACGGCCTTTTCGACTATTTGAGCCTCACGGGGAAACCTTCCAAGTCGAACTGTTTTCGCAATCTTAGTTTTAGACTGCTTATTTTCTTAAAATGATTTTTCGCGATTTCCGGCGAAGTGGTGCCACGGATAAAAAAACTCACCGATATAAAATCGATTCTAAAGTTGATTTTCTATCGAAATTTTGAAACGAAACTCTCAGGGTCTTAACTGTGTAAGACTGAGAATTGAGAATTTCGTTTCAAAATTTCAAAATCTTTGGAAAAAAAAGGGAGTGGCCATCGAATATTGAACACCTTGTATATGCACATTAGATAATGAGAAAATTCACTATACAACTATCTGAGAAATTTTTAATGCGCACATTCCCATTTAAATATTGAAACGGAAAAAAATTTATTTTGTTACTTAATAATGACTTTTACCTTCAAGCAGAAAATATTTTCTATTATATGGTATTTATATGGTATTAGTAAATACCAATCCCATAACAGTATTGTGAGAACTTATACGATACGATATTCGTTTTCACTTCGGTTTCCGATCATACTGGCAGTTTATTGCTTTTGCGTGTTCGTGAAGGCGTCCCGTTCCAATAAAAATCATTTCGTTTATTTATTTCCAATTATTCATAACATATTGCGCGGTCGATAAGAATTTTGGTTAATGATGAAAATAAGTCGGTGGTTATCGAGAAGTAGTGGATAAGTCAAATTTCCATGAAAATAATTCAACTATCAATTTTCAAAGCAGAGTTTTAATAGCTGGGTCATTCTCCTTGAAAGGGACAACTACATTTCTGTAATCTGCATACATTACCTTAGAATATTTGTAAAAAAAAAAAATCATTCAGATTATATTTTCATGTAAAATTATAAATATGTTATACTCGCAGCTCAGCTGCATCCTTGGCTTTTGAAGGAGACGATTTCGAAAAATGTCTTCGAGGAGGGATAATAAATAAATAAATAACATTTGATTTAAAACAGATAACACTGTAGGTAAAATTGAGAAACAGAATATACGAAAATGTAAACATCAAAATAACATTAAATTCAATCACTATCCTCTTCACGGTGTATACAGCTGACATCCCAACTCATCCTACCACTGTCCTCACCACTTATGCTGATGACACATGTGTGTTATCAGTAAATAATAATCCTTTCGCTGCATCCCAATCACTACAATCTCATATTACTAATATTCAAGAATGGTATCGCAATTAGAGAATTAAAATAAATCCAAACCAATGCCATCAAATAACCTTTACCCTTCGTCGTAAATCTACGACTTCCTGTCCAACAGTATCCTTTAATGATATTCCACTAATCCCTGTTGAACAGATCCGCTACCTAGGACTCCACTTGGACAAACGTCTTACTTAGAATCCACATACAAGACTGAAACGACAAGAAACTGCTACAGACTACTACAACATTTACTATACAGATGTTAAAGTTTCCAATAAATTACAAAAGACTCATCTACATGACTGTAATAAGACCTATTTTGACGTACGGAGTTGAGCTTTGGGGCTCTACTAAACCATCCAATTCATCTCCACATCCAACCCTTACAATCCAAAATCCTTCGAAAAATCCTCAATGCTCTTTATTTTTCGACCAATAAACTGTTGTTGATTTAGCCCAAATCAGATACCTATTCTTTCATAGTAAGCTCTATAACCACTCAAATCCACTAGCTTCCCAGCTTGCTTCCCACTCCATTCCCGATAATCCTCCGAGGCGTCTGAAAATCATTTAAGTTAATTTATATCAGTTAAATTACATTCCCTTACGTTTAAGAGGTGAGGTAATGAAAAGCGAGGGATTGAAATTATTGCAGTTTTTTTTACAATAGCATTTTTTTTTAAGCTCGAATCAAATATTATTAGTTACAGAGCTATAGGTGTCTCTAAGTTAAATGTGTTACGGCGCGAAAAAAAATATTATAATTCAGTTTACTTGTCACATTCGAGCGAGGGAATGAACCACAATAAAAATATGTAGCCGCCTCTAAACGAATGAAACAAGTGTCACTTCTAGACCGCACTGAACTCCAACCATGCCTGTCCAACATTCCTTTGGAAGAAGCATAACCTGCCAACGTCTTTAGTTATCATTGATATGTTTTATGTCTGCCGGTGAGGGTGTGAAACCAAACTCTGGGACACACTTTTAACAGGCTGTTTACCATTTTGCGAATCTATTTAATTATCGATTTAGGAGTTTTTGAAATCTTCTAACCTTTCCTTATCAGCCTAGAAAATACTGAAAACAAAATCATTCATTTTAACTTAGTATTGTTTAACAGTTTCAAAACATAGGCTGGGACAGAGTGAGGGAATGAATATTTGATGTTTGAATTTTTTTTCTCAAATACTCATAATAGTAATACCATATTTGCTGTCAGCAATGACTCCACTAATCCTTACCTTATTCATAAAAAAAACTGACATATTCGATTGCCAGAGAAGTCATAAAACAGATAGGGCGAGGGGCCCCTTTCTAAGAGAATGACCCATCTGCGTTGTGGAAAATTAGTGGTGTGCTTCATAATATAGCCTTAAAGTATCTATTTAAGCGGAAATAATATGTGTAGAGCTATTATAGGATTTATGAAAATTACTAAATGCACTTACTACAAATTACTAATAATTTTGACTTATCCACTTGTTCACTACAGCGAGGGAATCAATACACGATTTTGAATTACGGTATACGGAGCCTGAAATTTCGAAACTCTTTCAAGATGTCTTTGATCAAACTATAATAGTTAACATAATGTGAAAGATAAAATTTGAAAGTAGAACGAAATGAGATTTAAATGATGCATTCGAGGAAAAGGAAAAGTTCTATCGAAATAAGGATCGGATTAGGAAAGACTTGTCGAATTGAGCGGAGAAGTAAATGTATTGGAATGTATTACTGAAGGGCCGGAAGGAACAGAAGATTGGAACCGTTCAAGTTTAGAAAAGTTTGATGGACGTGGTGTTGGAATTACAATAAACGAACTAAGGAATTACCGGCGGCGATAGGAAAGAATCACTTCATAAAGCCGTAAAATATTTTTAATATTTTCTTTAAACTGGAGTCCAAGCTCAGTCTTGTATTTTACATTCTTTTTATTTTTTTTATTGTTTGCTAATATGTAGTCTTATAGTTTTAGAAAATAATTAGGAATTAAAAGATTATTTGCATCTTTAAATTTTTATGTTCTAAAATCATGGACATAATAACATTCGAAACATGAGCGATTTGGTATGCACATTATATTTATTATACAGTGATAGAAAATCTATACTGTTATATAAAAGGACAACTACTGAACCACGAAAACTACTTTTTTTTAACCACATCATCTTTATAGCAATAACCAAATCTGATTTTAAATTAATTAATTAATTAATGAAAAAGTGATAATATGTGGATAATAGTAAAGTTTGAAAATTGACCGATAGGTGGCGATAAACAAATAAAACATTAATTGTCAGTTAAAATTAACTAATTTCTTTACTTATGAGAGCCGGTGAAGCCGCGACTGGAAAAGCAAGTACTATTTAGTAATTATAGTTATAATAGTATATATATTTTCAAAAATTCTGATATGTTTCATATATATGATATGTTGAAATATCTGGTGGCTTTTTAAGTGTTTACTTAAAAAAGAAGACAATTTTTAACCGAAGAAATTTTTTTTAAAAAATTGATTAATGTAAAAACGCTTGTCATTATATTAATGTAAAAACATAAGACAAGGATTCAAAGTAATGTTGGCATATACCAAACAGAAACAGAGAAACTTAAGTTTTTCGAATCTCTAGAAATAATGAAATCACTCAAAATCATTTTTTAAAAGATCTAAAAAAAATAGTTCACTTTTTTTCCAATAAAAACAAAAGAGGAACCGATCACTCATCGAAAATAACTTTAAAGTTCCTCAATTTATGTGGGTATTTAACCCTTCACTTATCAAATCATTTTTCACTCCTCATCCAGAGCTTATATAATTTGTCTCTTTACTTCCAGAAACCTTGATGAGTCCTAATATTGATTTCTCTTCTAAAATTTTTCCATTAATAAAATAAATATAATGTTGAATTGCTGATGTTTGGAATGTTTGAACATTTTTATAGCTGAAGAATGATACATAAAATTTGAAACTTTTTGTTCGTTTTGTATGAAATGTTCGTTTTCACAGGAAAAATTATTTAGTACCCATCACCTCTATGACATTAAAATATTTATATTTTAAATGTTTACCTTTATTTTCTATACATTTTATAGAACGTGTTATTAACTCTACAATCCGAGAGCTGAACAAGTCAGGGTTTTGCGAAGAAATATAGTCAGGAATGCGTTTTTTATTTTAAAATCATTTCCAAAAATTTTACTTTTAAAGGAAGTCGTCCAAATTTCTGAGGAGAAAGAAGTCTGTTGGAGATAAGTACGTACAGCAAATAAGATGGGTATGAAAGGACTACGTAACAGTTTCGTGTAGTTTCTTCATTTCCTGTCGAAGAAGATAAGATCTGCCGTCGTCGTGTAGTATAGTAGTATAGTAGTATAGTATAGAGTATAGTTCTCTTCCAATTGACCATTGGAGGTTGTAAGTATTTGACGCATTAAGACAATATAACTGGAGTACGATGGGATGTGTTGGTTTAATCTCTGGGTGAAAAGAAGAAATGAATTATTCTTGCCATTGACCAACACACAGAAACCAATAATTGTTTTAGATGCAAACATTTTGTTTTGGTATGCCGTTTCAACACCCTTCCCTCAACGACGCACATAGGGCTATTTTACGATTCCAGGCGGCCAAAATTATTTAATCCCAGTTAGCTGTCGAAAATATGTTTACAAGTCATCTTAAGCTTAAAAAAGTTATTTTCAGGCTTTCTATTGAAAAGGAAAAGGAAAAAAAAAAAAAAAAAAAAAAAAACTTGAAATGTTTTTTGGGTGCCTCAGTGGCTTCTTCGGAGAACAACCCTTTCAAACTTGCACTGTGAATAAGAACTGTACGCATCTTAGGTGGATAAGGACTTATATATAATTTTTCATTTAAACCTTTGTAAATGAACTTTGTGGCCACTTGATTTCACTTCAATGTTGACTTTAAACTGGTATAAAAAATTTAAATCAACACCAGTGATATCTGAATCTGAAAAATATGCAGGCATTACCATTGTTAGTATTGCCAAATCCAGCTTTAGGGAAATCCAGAATCAATTATGTTTTTTGTATGAATATTCTTGAATTTCATTTTTCTTTTGTATAACGATTGCTGTGTCTATCTGTTCTTAGCTACCACTTTTTTTACATGGAGCTAATATGAAATATGCTTTCGAACAGACAAATCCTAGCGTGCAATATAGATAAACCAAAAGAAAGAGCATCGGCATCAACATTATATTTATTTTTTTATCAAACGATTGAATTCTTTAAAAGTTTTGCTACAAATGTAGAACCTCATAGTTAATGTTACTGTGACAGCATTACATACATTTGCGTCTGAGTATGTGACAGGATATGTTTCGCAGTATAACAATTCTCTTCTAGTGTGTATATGGTGCTTTTTAATGATTTTAATTAATTAAAATAAGTATTTCAAATGTTTTCAGCAGCCAATCGTCTTTTTTTTAAGGATTTTTTTTTCCAGTTTACTAACTTCTTTTCATCTCTGTTTAAATTTAGATTTTAAACAGAAAAATTGGTACTTCATGTCCTTTTATTGGTCACTAGAATAGCTTACTAGTCAAAAGATATCAAATATTTTAATTTTACGTCAAAATTGTAAAGATTTACGCCTGCTTTTTACCGTTTAATGATTTTCGGGGACTTCTCTTACTCCTGAACAAATGGAAAAATATAAAAAAAAATAATTGAAGATCTTGTTAAAAGAATTTTAATATTTTGTAATTTTTTCATTGTCATGTTTGGTACCATTTAAATCGAATAGGTGCGGCTGATTTGCTCATTACTATTTTACAAAAAGGCTAATCTTTCAAAGGAATTAAAAATAACATTCGGGACGCACCCTGAAGTACAACAAAAACACTAAAATGTGGTTGAAAGTAAACGAAAAATATAATATTTTTCAAACAGCCAAAATGATACTGATACGTTAATTGATAAAATAATAACCTCTTTAAAGTGTGTGTCCTCACCTGTAGTTTTCAGATCAATAACTCTATTTATGAAGAATATCACTATGTATAAGAAAACCCTTTATAACTGAAGCGATTACACTTAGAAAGCAGAGAGAGATCCGTTGGCCTGACGGGATGGGGCAGTTACGATTTGTCGTCCGACTTAGGTATTGCCGGGAAGGAAGGGACAAGGGTCACATAGTGTCCTGTTTATCTAACTGTATAAAGAGCTTGATTTTTTTTACCTTCTGTGGATTTCATAAAATCGACTTTTGGCCGCCTAAAGTAGCTAAATACCCCTATGTGCGACGTGGCAATGTTTCTAGCAGTCATTAAAAAAATTACTCTGTAAAAGCGTGTTTCTATAGTCTTTGTTATTGGCATATTAAATAATATCCGATCGATTGGATTGATATCAACGCCTCATTGTAATTTGTAAATATAAACCTAGTTAACAACAGAATTCACTTTAAATATCTAAAATAATAGTTATGTATAACGAATATTTCATACGAAACGACTTACAATGAACCTAATTAACTAAAAATCATAAAAATAGCAAATAATTGATAAATGCCTAGTTGAATTGATCCTTGTGCATGTGTAATATCATGTGTGGCTCGACTCATTTTATAAAATTGTAGTTAATGGAAATTTATTTATTTTTTCAGGTTGGCTTTTTCGAGAATAAAAAATAAAAGGCCGGTGTCAAATGTTGAGTTATGTTGAGTTATATCTCTCTGTAAATAATACATTATATATGTAAATGTAAAATAACAATTTAATAAACACGTAAATTTTGTCAAATTGCTATTGTAATTATTTGTAATTGTATTCTATCTAATTATAGGCGTTTTTCTTATCAATCCTTTTTGAGTTATGAGTTACAGTTCTATTTCTTTAAGGTGCCGTAGATATGAATCGATTAAGGAATGAAGCCTAGAAGGTGATTCCTATTTTCTGACCTCAAACAGGATTGTTACTCCTTTCTGAGTAGATTGTGTATCCCGGCTGGAAATTGAGCTCATAATGTTCCGAAAAGTTCGCAATCAGAACTTTACATGAGTCGCAATGCTATGATAATAGAAATGTAAAAATATTAACAAAATTAAGTAAAAGGAATCCGAACGAATAAAATGAGTTTTACTGAAGAAGGAAAGGGACTTCAAGAAACTATTTTCACAAGGACTCATACTCTGCCTCCATTGGTATTCGAAACAGTGACGTGGCGATAGAGAAGCGCCAGGATTAGAGGGGAGATGGGAGATGGGAAAGAGCTAGTTGGGAAGTCCTAAGCCTAACTGTAAATATTGTATTTTTTTTTAATATGGAACATGTTTCACCGGTGACCTAGTTAGTCAAAAGCAATACGCTTTTGGGGAACGCGAAAGAGGAGATATTAGGAGAGTAGGAGTAGTTAGCGGCTCAACTCTTCATATACTAAATAACTACCTTGACTAGGAGGCAGGATCTAATGAGTGAGCTCCTTTTGATTCTGTTTCACCTAATACGAATTTTTTTTTTTTTTTTTTTTTGGATTTATTTATTTATATTACAATCAAGCTCTTTACGAGCTTATTAGCAATTATTTTCTAATAATAATATTAATACACTATTAAAACATATATACATAAAATATAGTTTTATTTTTCACAATTAAAAAGCTTTGAACGTAAAACACAAGTCCCTATATTAGGTCATTGGCTTTCTTATCTTTAGCCTCCTCACCAGTGCATTAGAGTCCAGGAGATAGCCGGCCTCGGCGTTGACGTGGTCTTGCAGGCGATCCTGATGCGACTGGGCGCATTTTCGGATTACCTCCTCCACGGTTGGCACCCGAAGATCTCTGTGGAGATCATCATTCCTGATGCACCAAGGTGCATTTACGATGCCCCTTAACACTGTATTTTGGAACCTTTGAATTATTTTTCTGTTGGAGTCCCTCGTGCATCCCTAGAGCTGGATTCCATATGCCTAGATTGGCTTCAGAACTTGATTATACATTAGTATTCTATTGTTAACAGACAGTTTCGATTGTCTGCCTAGGAGCCAATATAACTTTTGATAAATCAAATTGAGTTGTGTTAGTTTATTTTTAACGTGTTCTTTCCATCGGAGTTTTACGCCCAGTGTCATCCTGAGATATTTAGCCTTATTTGAATACGGGATCCACTTTATTATTTATGGTTATGGGTTGATAGTTGATTTTTTTGTTAGTAAAATTAACATGTACAGATTTTGTTTCATTCAGTTTAATTTTCCATTTTGAGGTCCATCTTTGTATATTGGCTATTGTTGTGTTTAATTTTCTTGTGGTTTCCTGATTGTCATTTCTGATAGAAAGAACAGCTGTATCATCGGCGTAGGTGGCCATGACGCCTTCTTCAACTTCTGGGATATCGGCGGTATAAAGCAAAAAGGGCCTAATACCCTACCCTGCGGAACACCGGCACCTATTTCATAGAGCCCAGAATATGCATCTTCTTGCCGTATTCTGAAGTACCTATCAGATAAGTAGGACTTTAAGAGTAGAACATAATGTACGGGGAAAATTTTCTTAAGCTTATCAAGTAGACCTTGAAACCAAACTATGTCAAATGCCTGTGTTACGTCCAGAACACGAAACAGACAAACGAATCCCAGGTAAACGAAAAAAATAGTAAAGGTATGAGTATTGACGGTGAAGACAATCCCTAAAATATGTTCTATGTTAATCTTTCCTTATCCGGTAGGCTCAACGGGGCCATCTTTTTTTTTCTTTTTATTCTTAAATTTTATTTATAGCGTTATGTGTGAATTTTATATATAGCGTTATAGTGTAAGCCATCCATATTACTAATTACTTAACATGCTATGCATATTACATATGGTAATAATTACAAATTGAACGGTTTTAGTTATTAAAAAGCAAATGTATAGCTTAATTTTCTTTTTAATATTTAATTTATTTTTATTTATTTTTTGTTTGATTTGTATACTTTATTTCACTTTTATTTTATAGATATACTCTTTTGATAATATTAAATGTGTACTGATTGCACTTTACTGTGGCTGATTTTAATATTTAATTATACTAAAATAAGATTAAAAAAATTAAAATATATATTATATTTATACTTGATTAAATATTTTTTAAATATATTTTAAAAAAAAAAAATATAATATAAAGGCAAACATATCATACATAATATGATTCCGGGGATGAATATGGATCAGTGAAGATCACCGGTATATTTCCCTGGTTCGGATATATAAGGCACCACGGAATCATCGATATAATCCCGACCGGGTCAAATCTTTTCTCTTCAAAAAAAAAATATAATATAATAATATATATATTTGTATGTGAAATATAGCGTTTGTATAAATTAAATTTAACTAATTATAAATATATAAAAACCTCAGATGCTTTATTTATGTTTATCGGAATGGAATGGAACTGTCTCTCAGTTAAATAGAATTCTAATCTTAAAATATAGTGCTAAAGTATTTTATTAATTAAAAAATTATTTCAGGCGATTCATGCAATGTATTATACAACTTCAAATTCTAATTTCTAACGGAAATTAAAATAGTTGTAGAAAAATTAATCGGAGATGGAGCCAAAAGGGTTGAAAAAAAAAAATCTTTAGTGAGATGCCGAAGTTTCGACCAGCCTATGAGGACAAAAACATGAAAAAGTAGGAAAGAGGATATAACAAAATGAACAAAAAACAAAACAAAATAAAGATGATTATATTACTTCAGAAAAACATAAATAATTATTTTTATTATTTGTATAAAACCGTCCATTTTTTTAATTTAATATATAATGTAATCTCTATTATGTCTTAAAATATGCTACAGTATTAACTTTATTTACCATTTATATACTTACATATTATACACATACACTTTATTTTTTACATGTGGATGCAATTTTGTTTTTTAATAATTCTGGGCTTAGCGACCTAACGTACTGTACCCCAACTAGGGTTGGGCGATAATCGATACTTAGCACTATCGATAGGCCGATACTATCGGTTGAGAACTATCGATTTCTATCGATAGTTTTTCGATAGTTGCTACCTTTTTTTCCAAAGCTATTCAATAAAGAATTTCAACTAATTTAATTAAATTCAATTATCTATTTACTATTTAAAACTTGCAGGATTATAAATTATAAGATTATCTCATAAATATGGGAAAAATTCTAATTTATTTGAATTTTAAACAGGTATTGACAATTTACACGGTTGCAATAATAATGAACAAATCAAATCTTCAGAAAAGGAAAGTAACAGAATAGTTAATTTCAAGAGTCAAGTGTGCTCCTTGAGCCACATATTTCCCGAAAGAAAAACTAGCATTTCTGCTTTCCTTTGGCGTAATCTTTGAGAGAACCCTTGAGCTCTAGGAATTCCGAATTCAATTTTAAAAAAACTCGACACTGGACAGAGACAGATCGGCATAATTCCGGAAGTTTCAAAACTTAAGGGTAAAAAAGATCTATCGATAGTGTCGACTATCGATAGATCTATTTTACCCTAGTAGTCGTCAATAGGCATGACCTATCGATATATCGATAGTAACTATCGACTATCGCCCAACCCTAACCCCAACTAGACTATCAACAAGGACAGCCTAAAGGTTGTCTTATCTGTTGTGTAGGCTGGGAAGGGAGAGATTCATTCTTCAACGATATAAATTTTAACCCGCCCAGATGGGATTCGAACCCATGACCTTCTGTACAGAGCACGCTGATACACTAATATTCAGACAACCCAAAATATAATGTATCTGAAAATATCCTATAGTTAGCTAAATATATTCTAAACTAGCGTCCCCCTGTCACAGCTTCGCCCGCTCCCATCTCAAAGAACTTATGTTAGATAATTTTACCTAATAATTAAGGTATGCAATCAAGGATTATTTCTTCAATGATATTTTTGATGCATAGCAGTAATTTTTAAAATGGTTAAAATTACAATGATTAGGTGGTTGAAAATAACGCAGAAGTATAATTAGACATCCTATTTGTAATTTTAATCTATGAGTTGGTAATTTAGATGAACAGAGATTATTAAGAAACTCTTGTGAATAATGGGCTGCATTATCAGTGCTTACAGTTAAAGACCCATGAAATATATTTTTACACACAATATCAATAAGCAAAGGATCGACATTTGATTTGATAATAATTATTAGTTAGCAGAAATAATTTTATCGGCAACCTCGTTTCTGCCACTCATCATTGTAAATTATATAATTGCTAAACGTTTCTAGAACTATGAAAATTATGTAGTTAAAATTTGGTACAGAAGTGTTCAGTTTATATCATAAACTCAATTGATGAATGGTGCTAACCACATATCGCTCGATTTTCAAATTTGACTGGGATCCACATGTTGCTGCACATATTTAAATTTTGTTTAATAATTTAATTGAATATAAGTAAATTTTATTATCAATTCCAAGCTTTATATAACACCGTACCTTTGCAACCTTTCATGTAGAATGGCGCTCGCCACCTACTGGTTAATCTTCAAACTTCACAGTTATCCACAAAGTATCTTTTTAACAACAAATTAGTTGAAAACCAGTATATTTTATTATTGCCAAACCTTCCCTGAACTATAGAGATGATGTGGTTGAAATATGGTACAGATTGGTTCAGTAGTTTTCGGCGTTGGTGGCCGTAAACGAAAAATGGCTTGTCCTTTTATATAACAGTATAGAAAGCAAATATTATTCAAATACATTATAAGATTCTTCTCATATTACATTATATCCAGAAACACCTTAAGGTTAACTCCTTAAACCTGATCAAGCCGTGTTATAAAGCTGTTTCATGAATTAAGTTTTACTAGAATCGTGTTGGCAAAGTTCATGAATATTTATTCAGAGTGTAGGGGAGTTCCCCATCCCTTCCCCCACTCCCCTCCATACCGTGTACTTCCTCTTTATTCCTATTGTAATATTGTAATGTTGTAAATAACAACCCGTCCTCCTCCCCCAAGAAATAATCGTACAACTTTAGTCTTAGTCATAAGGATTATGATATGCATCTTATCTCTGGAAATTGCATTAGACATTCCATGACACAAGAGTTTATTTTAAACAAAATAATTTTCTAAGCAATAGGACGAAAGAGCACATCCTGAATGACTCCATTATGACTAGATGAAATTTAATATAATTTTAACTTTACATTTACATTAAATATTATATTTAATATAAATGAATGAATGAATGAATGAATTACTGTATTTTGGAAAAATAATTACAATCACAGGAGGTCTGACTTCAGAATGAACAGTAAAAATGAAAAAAATATATAAATAAATTGAAACAAACATAAAATCCATAAATCACACATAATATAAAATTAAATAAATATACTACACATAATAAGTACAACTTAAAAAAAAAGAATATTTTCGGCTGAATAAAAAGAAAAACAAAATACTTCGAGATAACTAACCACCATCTGAATTAAATGCATTGGTAATAAATAGATAGCTTTTAAATGCTTTATGCACTTACCGGATAAAAGATTTTCCATGGTCAACTCAGGAGTTGGTTTCGGCAGAAGATAGTTTCCTAAATACTTTTGCCTTTGTCTCCTAAATGCCGAACAATCCAGCAAAAAGTGTGTGACACCATAACTAACATTTGTGTCACAAAACTCACAGGATTGATCACTGTTAAATTGCCTATGCATGCCACCGTACGATAGTCGTGTATTCCTTTTGCTGGCCATCCTCAGTTGAGCGAGAATTCTCAGATTTTCTATATGGATGTTGAAATGTAGGTACACTTGAGGTGTGCCAAAGGTTGCGATATTTCTATAATACAGATTAAACTCGGACTGCGCCACTCGATCGAAATCTAAACTCTCGAGATGATTCCTCATTGCGTCTTCGAGGTCGACGCCGTGCCGTTTAATAATTTCTAAGTTCGAACAGGTCAAGATGTCAGAAGCTCCCACCATAGTGTTTACCAAGCTCTCTCAACCAATTATGAGGCATAGTGGTAGATTTCGAAATTCAGAGAGCCTCTTGTAACATATTTTTGGTAGCTGATGGTCTTCCATCCCCAACATTTTTATCCACCACTTCAACATCCTTTTGAATATTTTTAAAAGTACGTGGGTCATACCTGTCTCTACCCTTATGTAAAAGTTAGGTGTGTTCCGGGGTAACTTTAGTAAATACTTCACGTATTTTAATCTGCAATAAGCAGAATTCATTCATTCATTTTTATCGTTATCATCATATTTACTTGATGTATTATATTTTTATATTGTATATACAGTTGCAAATTTCAATAACTTAAAAAAAAAAAATTATGTGATGAAAATAAATATGGTTGACTGTATGATATATCTACCTGCCTTTTTAAAAGTCCTGTCGGTTTTTCATTAATCAAGATTTATTGTTGTAATTCTATTTTCAATTCAACCTTTTCCAATCAACAACAATATTGTTTACTGTCTTTGAAATAGGGATTGCCTTTTAATCCACTCACTGTTAAATTAAATTTAAGGAAATATATTAAAATCGTGGGTGTTAAAATTTAAATTCGGTCAATTTTATTATATAAATTTAAACTTGGATCAATTTTAATTTTCCAAATTTCGTCGAGATGAAACGCTTGAAGATGATGCTCGTTCTGGAATAACTCAAGTTGCCAACGAATAGGAAATTCGAGAAGTAATTGATTCTGATCCAGGTCAAACATGTGCGGAGTTGAATATTTTTTATTAATTATAGTTGAATATTTCACAAGCAGTAGCCTGGAGATAACTACATCAAATGGGAAAAATAAAAAACTGGATAAATGGGTCGTTCGCAAGTTATCACAGGGGAATAATAGGCCACATGCTACAAGATTAATTGGATGGTTTAGTAGAGCCCCAACGCTCAACTACTTACGTCCAAATAGGTCTAATTACTTTTATGTAAATAAGACTTATGTAATTAATTGGAAGCTTTGAACGTTTGTCTAGTAAATGCTGGAGTAGTCTATAACGACGGGCATTTTCTTGTCGTTTTAGTCTTGTATGTGGATTCCAAGTAAGAGCTTTGTCTAGATGGAGTCCTAGGTAGCGGATCTGTTCAACGGGAATTAGTGGAACATCGTTAAAGGTTAATGTAAGACAGGAAGTCGTAGGTTTACGACGAAGGGTAAAAGTTATTTGATGGGATTTGTTTGGCTTTATTTTAATTCTCGAATTTCGACACCATTCTTGAATATTAGTAATATGAGATTGTAGTGATTGGGATGCAACGAAAGGATTATTATTTACATATTACGACGAGTAGTTTCTTGTCTTTTTTGTCTTGTAATAAAGAAAGTAAGTTAAAAATAATAATAATTACCATTGATTATTATTATTGAATTATTTATTATAATCTTCGTAAAATTTGTCATGAAATTAACATATAATGTATATTTATAATATTTTAATGATATCGACTAACCAAAAGTTCCAGAATTTAAACAAAATAAATTGATTTAAAGAAATAAAAAAGGAAAAAGTATATAAAGTTATTGGAGGGAATATGTAACTGATTTAAATTTAATTTAAAGTTTTCAATATATTGAATTTGTGTTCAAATAAATTATTTTTTGATGTTTTAATTTGTTATATACAAGGTGTTCAAGATTCAATGGCCACCCCCTTTTTTTCCCACAGTTTTTGAAATTTTGAAATGAAACTCTCAGGGTCTTAACTGTGTCAAATAAAGTTTCTTTTCAGGTTATAGTCTTCTTCTCCAGCGACCCTAACTTTGGAATTTCCAATGGGATTTGGTATTTATACGACTGATTTCGATAGAAAATTAAATTTTGAATCGATTTTATACCGGTGTTTTTTTTTTTTTATCTGGGGCACCGTTTCGCAGCAAATCGTGAAAAATCATTTTAAGAAAATAAGCAGTCTAAAACTGGTATTGCAAAAATAAAATTTGAACATAATATAAAATAAATTTTGAACAAAAATATGAAATTAAGTCCTTCCCGCGACTGGTACGACGAGCGGTGAGAACAGGTCGACTTGGAAGGTTTCCCCCGAGAGGCTCAAATCGTCGACAAGCCCGTGATGAAACTAATATCATTTATGTACTGGCTACGGTGGAAGCGTATCCTCATCGGAGCATTCGAGACATATCCAGGATACCCACTTAATGACAGAACCTTAACCTCAGTCTCTCAGCATCTCGGAGAGTTAGAGCCTGATGAAGTGAAATGCGGTACTGCCTCATACGGTGTTGTTTTAGTATGGCCCACATCGTTCCAATGCTTAAGTGGGTATCCCTGGCTATATTCCGAATGCTCCGATGAGGATACGCTTCCACCGTAGAAATTGCTTTTTTTTATTTATCATCTATATATGTATTAGTTAAAAGACATCCCTCACATATTTTATACACCAACTTAATAAAATTATTTTTTTAGATACTCTTATCAAATTTTTTTTAACATTTTAAATTTTTAATATTAAATAGCATTATTTCTTCTATATAATGAGAGGATACAAGAGTGCTGGGTGGTAAATCAAGCAGATGAAGGTAGGAACTGAGAGACTGAAAATAACGGACGAAGACTGTTTCGGTATGGATGACTATAGGAAAAAATGAGGATAAGGTGGGAAGAGAGAAGGAAGGAGAGGGAGGAAGTGGAAATAATGATATTTTCGTGGTCTCTAAGGCCGTTCTGTAAAAAAAAAAAATTAAAATTTCGTAAAATGTGTTAGGTAATTAATATATAATATATTTATATATTGTTATGATATCGGCTTACCAAAAGTTCCAGAATTTAAACGAAATGAATAAATAAAATGGAATATAAAAACAAAAAAAAAATATTAATTTTCTTAGAGGGAATATATGACTTATTTCAATTTAATTTAATGTTTTCAACATATTGAACTTGTGCTCAGATAAATTATTTATTGATATTCTAATTTTTTTTAATAAATTTTATCATAAATTTCTAGCTCTAATAACATCTTATCTTTGTAACCTCTCTTGAATGGTGCTCCCCACCTTTCGGTCGATTATCAAACTTCAGTGTGCAACACATAATTGTCACTTTTTTATGGCAATATAATTGAAAATTTTTAAATTGTATTATTGTTAAACCTTCATTGAATTATGAAGATAATGTGGTTAAAATTTGGTACAGATTGGTTTTGTAGTTTTCGAGGTTTTGTAAATAATTTTGAAAATTTTTAAAGTTTGAGAGTAAATACTCTATTCTGTAGCAATATTATTGTTGTCAAGATTACAGTAAATATTAAATTCACTAAGCATTTCTTTGGTCAAACTCCTAAGATAATTTTTATGATAGGAAACTTTAATAAAAACTTCAAGCAGTAAGACTTATGTAACATTTATTTGTATAAAAAAATGAGATATATATACATCATGATGGATGGTCTTGATGAAACGATGAAAGACGCGATGACTTAGTAGTGTCCTCCGTATCCTTCGTATCCTCCGTAGTAGTGTCCGCCGTAGCCATGGGACAGGGCGAGGGCTGGCGCGGCTACCACGGCCTTGTGCACCACTGGAACCGCTACCTTGGCAACCTTAAACAATGATCAGCTGTTCTAGATCTTGATTGTATTTATATAAGAGCTTACTAATGATTAGAGGTTATGTAAGGTTATAGCTTGGGCACGAAGGTCTGCCGGGACTGGGGCAGCAATAGAATTCCAATCAACAGCACAATTAAGGCAGCACTTCAATGGTCACTGCTGTAGTGGTCAGGTTCTCTTATAGGGAATCCTGTCCGCCCGGATCCGACGAGGTAGCAAGGTAATGTCACAACTAATGGAGAAAAAAATAGTCTTCCAAGGGGGACATAGCTACTCTACACTAATTGCGAAACAAAAAAAAAAAAAAGATCACGCTCCTTCAACGAGAATCGAAAGTGTTACACCAGAGGTCGCAATTACAGGAATTACACTTTAGAGAGTCCAATTACTAGGAATTCAAAGGAGATGCCCTTCATAATCCAGAAATGTTATCAATAATAACAGTTTGATAGGGAACCGATTTACATTATTTTTTATTAATATTCTTGATATGGAATAATTGATCCTTGTTGAACAGATCCGTAACCTAGGACTCCATCTGGACAAAGGTCTTACCAAGAATCCACGTATAAGACAAGAAACTCGTCGTTTTAGAGAACCCTAACTTTAACTAGAAAAAACGATCAAAGCTCCCAATTAATTACAAGACTCTAGATGAAAATAGTTAGACATATTTGGGCTTCAGGAGTTTTAGTTGAAGGTGCAATAATTCAATGCTCCTTATTATGATACAAATAAACTTATTCATAATGCTCCAAATCCCCAAAATTTTTTGATTTGGCCCAAACCAGATACCTGGCCTTCTGTGATAAGCTACAAACCGACTTGAACCCACTAGTGTCCCAACTGAATTTCTATTTGATTCCAGATAATCATCCTTGGTGTATGAAAATAAGATGGCCTAGGGACCTTCCAATGACGAATGCATTAAAGTACTACCAATGGGAGTACCAAAGTGTCTTTACACATTTACTTGATAAAATGCCATAAATAAATATAATAATGATATTGATACTTACGGTTGGTGGGTGGGCATTGTGCTCCCTGTGGACGACGGCGTTGAATCCGTTGTGTGGGTCAGCGGTGTACTCGACAATCCTCTTGGAACCGTCGGGCTCGACGAGGGAGTAGGATCCCTTCACGACATCTCCGGACCTGACTTCGGACTGGCTCTTGACATCTCCGGTGTGAGCGTCATGGACTCCATATTCGAATTTGTACTCTGGGTGAGCGTCGACGTAGTCTACAACCTTCTTGGCGTGTACTACTGGAGCGTGGACAACTGGAGCGGCGTGGACGACTGGAGCGGCGACAGCGACTGGAGCGGCGTGGAGGTAAGAGCTGGAGAGTCCGTATCCGCCGTATCCTCCATGGTCTCCGTAACCTCCGTAACCTCCGTATCCTCCATAACCGCCATAGCTGTCTATGATTCCGGCATTGACTGCCCCCAGTACTACGGCCAACACTGCTAACTGATAGCGGAAAATATTTTGGTTAACACTAGCATTTCATAAAGCTTACGAAATAACAAAATATTTTAAATGTCTCTTAAAACTATGCTATTTTGGCATCGCTGTTACTTTTTTCTGGGACTACAATACTTTTTTAGTGTAACTTTTTTTCAAATTCATTTTGACATGCTCTAGCTTGTTGGTGGTACCCGGATCGAAATTTAAACGGCACTTTCCCAATCAGAAAAATATTTATTTAATGCAAAATATTTTTTGTTATTAGAACTTGTCGCTATGACTTATCGTTTCGGAGCTATATTGGTTTGAACGAAATAAGTCACGTTTAAATCCCCTATTTTCTTTCGAATTTTTTTTATATTGAATAATAATTGATTGTTAATTTAATTTAATTATTAATTTAAGTAATTTGATCCATTTAATTCTAAAATGTAAATCAGTAAAAGCAGTAGATTATAGATAGGCATATTTGTATCTGATGTTTTTTTTTCCCCCTAGGACTCCACTAAGACTGTCTTACTTGGAATCCACATACAAGACTAAAACGACAAGAAACTGCTCATTGTTACAGACTACTTCAACATTTACTAGATAAACGTTCAAAGCTCCCAACTAATTAAAAAAGACTCATTTACATGACTGTGATTAGACCTGTTTGGACGTACGGATTTGAGCTTTGGGGCTCCACTAAACCATCCAATTCATCTCGTATCCAATCCTTACAATCCAAAATCCTTCGAAAAAATCCTCAATGCTCCTTACTTTGTCACCAATAGACTTATCTATAAAGATCTTAATGTTCCATATGTTACTGATTTAGCCCAAACCAGATACCTATCCTTCCATAGTAAGCTCCATAACCATTCCAATCCACTAGTCTCCCAACTTGCTTCCCACTCCATTCCCGATAATCCTCCGAGGCGATTGAAAAGAAGATACCTTTTAGTATAAATTTTTATTGAAGGGCTACTATTGAGTAGTTCTTGACAAGTTATTTACATGCCATTGTATTCACTATCAGCACATTTACTTGTTGTATATTATTTTGTACAGTTGTAAATATCAATAAATAAAGATTAAAGGGGTCACCTGTGGTGTAGTGGCTAGCATAGCAACTTACTAAACCCAATATCGCGGGTTTACATCCCGGCAGATGACCTTAGGGTTTTTTAAAGGGAGTATAAAATCCTTAGCTATGCCGTCCTTCGGAAGGGACGTAAAATGGGGGTCCCGAGCCTGTGCGATGTCAGCTACTCGTTAAAGATCCCTATCCTAATTATACCTGGATAGGCAAAATTTAGGACTCCCACCGTAGCATCGTCCGATTAGCCATAGCAGCATAAAGTGACGTCAAACGAAATAAACAATAAAGAATAAAAAAAAAATTGTTGTTATCCAGTATTGTTTCATATTTATTTTATGGATGGATAAATAAAATGTTTTTATCTCAGCTGCACTTTCTTCGATAGCAAAAATACTGAAACTACATAACTGCTGCTAAAAAAAATATATATATTTAATCCTTAACAACGGCCAAATTTAAATAACTACCCCGAAATGCTGGAAAATTTTAACAAACCCGTATTCTCCATGTATGGAATTGTCAAAAAATCCAAACATCAATTAACATCGAGAAAAAAAATGAATCTCCATGAAATAGCATGTGGAACGGCTGTGCAACGCGTAAATTGAAAGCTATTAAAGGGTTGGTTAGTTCATGGACCCTGTCATATCGTTCCACCCCTCGAGATGTCGCTCTGTTCCGAATGAGAATATGCCATATGAATCTCACACAACTGCATACAATATTTATACCATTTGTACCAATCATGAAAACAATATTACTAATATTTAATTTATTCAAATTTCATGATTTATCACCGAAAATATAGAATAGCTTCAAAAATAAACATTTATTTTCAACAAACATTGACTTTGTGGTGTCTGTATCGTTTTACGCCTCCAAAGAACAATCAACCCTAACTAGCGTTTTCGAATATCAGAAGTCAAAGAAATTTTATATAATTGCCAGGCTAAGAATTTGAAATGCTTTCGAATTCAATATGCTTAACAAGAATATTAAATTATCCGAAATATTTTTAATTTAAAAAAATTGTAGCACTAAAGCCCATGCAGGGTCTTGGATTCAGTACGTAGGTTAGGATGTACTGTTATTGGGCCAACGCTTGTAATAGGAGGAGATTCCGCCAAAATCACGGTTTACAGCCAGAACTTCTCCCATTTAAGGGTACCCACTTTGTAGAGGCTGGGTGTGCCCCGGGACGGTCATGCTAACCCGAGAGCTTGCTAATCAAGTGGCTTAATCACTGAGCTCCCGCTTATATTCTAAATAAAATTAAAGAAATAATTAATACGACTAGATATAAAACTTTGTTGAATCATAAATCCTAGGATCTCAATCGTATACAATATATCAATTATTATAAACGAAGTTACTTTATTAAAGATCGTTGATTGATGATTATAATTGGTGGAAAATCAAAGATGAAAATTCTATATTAGTTATTGATATCAAGCATATCAAACAACCCAGATAATCATCACATTAAGTTTAATAAGATTAAAATTATTCAAAAATAAATCTAAGATTTTGAATTTAGTTAATCGTATTGAATTTATATGACGAAGAAAAATTTTAAGATGCTTAGAAATTGAACTATTTTGGTACATCAAGTGCTATTTCGGATTCGAGCCCCGCCGAGTACAACCGAAAACTTAATCCAGCTGTTGGTAGTTACCTTAGCTGCCATTGCTGTTGTTGTTGCTGTTGCTGTTGAAGAACTGATACCCTGAGCTGGACTCCGATGGCTATATATACTGCTACCCCTGCGCAACTCCTGTGTCCTTTCACCTAGCCATCGGCTCTCAGCCTTCATAGGGCTTCCTATCCTAGCTTTATTCTATATATCTTTAATTATATAGATAGAATATATATAATTGAATATAATATTATATATAATTATATAAAACAAAATATATCAAATAAATTATATTAGCGATTTTAATGCGAACGATAGTTGTAGATTAGACTCAGTAATGTCCTTCCTTATCTGAATAAAAAAAAAACTAAACAAATATGTTTCTTTTCTATACATATCTCTTCTCACATATTCAGTATTATTTTTATTTTATTTCCTTCCTTTTCCTGAGCATTTTATAATTATATTTAGCCAAATTATTATTTGTTTTCTTTTATTAGTATTTATACTCAGAGTTTTATTTTCGATTGTATTTACTATTTACTTCATGTTCCATATATAATTCTATATTAATTATTCGGATGCACCAAGCTGTTTCTTTAAAAGATTCTTAGGGCTTGATGTTCCACAAATATAGCTGTCCGATTCTCTGTGCTACGGATACAAACGCCAAGCACACCGCAGACCTGATCAGAGATCTGTACAGCATGATATTGGTCATTTTTGATAGCAGGACCTTTAAAAAAAAAAAAAAAAAAATAATATATATATATATATATATATATATATATATATATATATATATATATATAAATATATAATAAAAGTTCTCAGTACAAGAACAATAAAGTTGTTAATTATGTACTAGTATAAGAAACGTTAATATGTCCGAAACCTGACAAAATGTTATTTTTTCCTTGCTTATGTCGTTAACCAGCCCCAAAATTTCTAAATCATTTTTGATTTTTTTTTTTCGGTTTTAACTATTTTTTTTCTCAACAGACTTAGCAACCTTTGCCACCATGAGATAAACCTGTAAAAGAAAATTTTTATACAAGTTTGTCATATTTTCTCTGCACATACCACTGATTTAATAGTGTCAAAAGTGGATATGAGATTACCCAAAAGAACGAAACCAAAGTCTTCAAATGCGCCAGACATAATATCCTGAAAGAGTAAAGTATTGTATGATTTTATCAAAATGGTTCTCAGGTAGGTATCTCTTGGCGTTTTTTCGTGGTTCAGTGATTTATCGAAATTAAATTATCTAAAAATAAGGAATAACTTAAATCTGTTTTAAACACATACTCAATAATACCGCAATGAAAATAGGTAATCGATCTTCTAATAACGTATTTTTTTAACATGGAACGCGAGGGTGTTACGCGTAGTTTGATAGTTTGATATTAGAAGAGTAGGAGCAGTTAGGAGCTCATCTATTTTGTTAAACTAAATAAATAATAGGGTCTAATGAGTGAGCTCCTTTTGAATTTGTTTTCCCTGATACGAAATAAACGGATGAAACCTCTATTTTTAGATGTGCGAGCTTTCTTAAGATGCGCTAGCTTAGTTGGTGTAAGTCGGATCAAAATATTGCTAAAAGTTAACTTATCAGAAATCAAATGGAATATATTTTTTTTTAAATAAAAGTTTTTTTGCTAGGACCTACCGTTTAGAAAATATTGGTTGAATGAAACTAAAATTCACGTTCAAAATCTCTGATTTTTTCTCAAATTTTTTTAATCGAATAACCATTAATTGTTTTTAATTTCCAATCATAAAGGTAAGCTGAAAAAAATAAAGAACTCAAGGGCACAGAGGATCAGTATTTAATTTGAAAATTTATCACCTGCCGAAACCTGAATCACAGGTAATCGAAAAACATGAGCGTTGATGGTCAAGACGGCAATCCCTAAAAGATGTTCTATGTTATTCTTTATTTAGCCGAGAGTTTTATTTACAAAAATTTAAAAATGAATAACACTATTTACCTTTATATGTTAGTTAACATCTAATGACATGTCAATGAGTTGTAAAGCAATTATCCTTTGATGGTACATTAATTAAAGATCTATATTTGAACCTTCTTTTATGGTGCCTCATGGTTTATCCATTTAATATTAATAATCTTATTTTACAAAATTTCTTATTTTGATAAAAATAAGAATTAACCATAATATAAAAATTTTATCTGAAATTAAGTTAGGATATTAAATTTTAAAAAATAAAATAAATGGTTTACTAGAATATAGAACGTACTCTCATATATTCTCAAGGTTCTAAATCTAATTTTGAATTTTGGCACACGAAGGGTCTTGACTTTAGGACGCAGGAAGGAACTACTTTCTACCCCGCACACCTCGTCCGCTCCACCCTCAGGTACTTAATATAACCTTAGTGTGTACGAGGAAATTGTTCCACCGTCGATACAAGGCTAGAAAAAAATAAAAAACAATTACTAACTGCTGGGATCGGAAGATCGGTAACAGTGCTCACTGTGCTACTCATAAATAAATTAATTCGTCATCAAGATATTTTAAAATGGACCATTGGACCCCATCCAAAAGCCATATCCATTTTTTTTTTTATATATATATATATATATATATATTTTATTTCCAGATCGGCCTGGTAAGCCTTACATGGATGTTTTAACTGTATTAATAATGATTTAACAATAGTAGAAGGAAGGGTATAGTCTCCTGCAAGAGACACCCATAACAGATAATTTTTGTAACAATTTTGGAATAATTATAACTTTAGAGGAAGTATATAATGACAATAAATTAAAGTGCAAAGAAGTAAAAATAAATAAATTAATAATAATAAATAAATAGGAAAACAAAAATAAATAATAGTAACATACAAGGCAAAATCAAGTACTTAAAAAAAAAAAAATATGTGGGTAATTTTAAATAAAAAAATTAAAAAATGACATAAAAGAAAGAATATATACCCATATACATTTCATAACTACTATGTATGTTTCTATGTCAAATATTTCATCTTGGCCTATAAAATACTCATTAAACAAAAGATAGTTTAGTTCCGTTTCGATAACATCTTCATAACAACCGTGCGTTCTTCAAGCTTCAATGAGTGAGTACATTCACCTTCCAAAGAGTCATAAACATAAACATCAAACTGTTTTAATAGTAGCATTAAATAATAAACTATATAAACACTTAATAAACAAGTCTATATAAATGTTACGATACTCAACAAATAGATATGAACAGGATTATCATCCGAATCGTTAGTCAATAATTACTCAACAATATAATTCTTATCGATGTTAATTAACTAATAACAAAATATGTGTAAATTATTAATTAACTACTCTCGCTACAAAGGTAACACACGCAATTCTGCTAACAATGACCTCCGAAAAAGGCTTCCCTGGCTGTTGCTAAAGTAGGGAGGGAATAAGCTTCCATTCGGGAGAAATTACAAAATGTCCGGGAACTGAGAGGAGAGAGATCATTTGATTAGTCATAAAACTGGAGGAAAATAATTATTTCTTAGTATTTTTATCTAAATTCATTGGACATGTGAAAATGACAGTATCTAGTAGCATTGGTGCCTTTGCGCAATAAAAATAAATAGATTTTGCTTCAAGTAAATTATCTGTATAAAAATATTAAAAAAACAGTTACCGCCATAGCCCATGGGTTCAAGTTCTCGGTAAGAAAGTATTGTTTCTTGGCCAACGGTTGTACAGGAGGTGATGTGGTCAGCATTCACGCTTAACCGCACGGTTTTCCCCCAATTGAGGTTACACATTTTATAGAGGCTGGGTGTGCCCATGGGTATCGTAAGAAAAATATAGATATTCCGTATCGACAATTTGTTTTGCTATACATATTGATATACAATGACCACAAATATCGGATTTTTTTTTTTTTTTTTTTTTTTTTTTTTTTAAGAAAAGCCATTTTAAATATTCCAATAATCTTAAAATTATATTCATATTTATTATATCGTTTCAGTTAATTTATTGCACAACTTAAATAGAACAAAATTATTTCAAATATTTAAAACTTAAAAGTAGTTTATTGTGAATCAAACAGTAGGCAGAAGATATATATACGCAACGATCTTATTTTAAAGGATATTAACTAAATTAAATTGGTTAAAAGAATTGCAAAAGAATAACATTTTTCATTTTTTAGAAATATTTTCTGTTTTCAGAAATTAAAATACAATAAAAAAATAAATAAAAAATACCCTTCACCGAGGAAAGAAAAAAATCCGATTTTATATATAAAGAAATCTGCATCTAAACAATATATTCTTTGAACGTACAGAATCTTGTTAAGAATTTCTGTAATTTACTGAACATCCCTGGTATTTACTACCGGCAGTATTTACTCAAATATCACTCAGATGGAATCAACTGCGCTCTGGCTGGAACCGCGTTCATCACCAATTATATCTTACGAATGATAGTGCAGGGAAACTAGACCAAAAAATGCCTGGGGCCACCTGTGGCGTAGTGGTTAGCATAAAATCTTAGCTAGCCCGCTGATGAAATTATGTTTTTTTAAAGGGAGTAGTAAAATCCTTAGCTATGCCGTCCTCGGAAGGGACGTAAAATGGGGGTCCCGAGCCTCTGCGATGTCAGGTACTTGTTAAAGATCCCTATCCTAATTATACCTGGATAGGCAAAATTTAGGACTCTCACCATAGCATCGTCCGATTAGCCATAAATAAAGCCGATTAGAAAACGAAAATAAACAAACAAACCAAAAAATGCCTGAACCTTGAACTCCAAAAAGGAAAAGTCTGACGACTGGAAATCGTTCACCGTTCTTACCTCTAAATGTGGTAAAAAGTCATCCTCGAGATAGCGTCGTGTTTGGGCCTTAAAATTATAATAATTTTGATTGGGTTTATAATATTGAGTGGTTAACACTAACTTCTCTCTTTTATGAGTGATTTTGCGAGGGTTTTCTTCTACCAAAGCTCCCAAAGGGTCTTTATCAACAACAGAAGTTCTACTGCAACCTTCCTTGTCTTCAAAATCTCCAAGGCGAACGTTTTGGACCATCGCTGCACTGTACATTCACTGATGTTTCTTCCTCTACACCAAACTTCCTTTACGGTTTGGGCCGCACTATGGCCAAGTTTGAATTCGTAAAAATAAATGTGACATGGATTTCAGAGGTCTTTACTCATAGAAGAACATTACTAGCAATTGTTAATAATCCATTAACAAGACTGGAGGATTATCTTTGCTTGGCAAGCACTAGTCTAAACAAAAAAATGATATTTGAAACCTGCATTATTTTTGCACTAACCCAATAATTAAATAGAAAGCTAAAAGATGAACAATATATAAAACAACAACCAAAACCAAAATTATTAATTAAATAATAAAATGTTCAATAGAAAATAATATGTAAATTATGAATAAAGGGAAATGAAGATTAATCAATTTTAAAGGGAAATCGGATATGAACTTTCAACTTGGAGGGTGGTAACACCCATTTCTTGTCTGACATCAAATTGCTGTTATTTCGAATGTTTGTATGTTTTTATAAATTAAGATGAATGTTTAACAGACTAAACTAGGCTTTTAATAAACTGGAAACGATGGAAGTGACAATAATTCAATTCCTAATTACGGTTGTCATTGTAAGAAATATCCTCAGAAACCTCTAAAATATTGTGGAATCGTTCCGTTGCTAGTTGACTAATTTCAGTTAAAGCCAACAATGTATACAGAAGAAGAAAAATAAATAAAATTATAGGTTCATTGTTATGGGAGATATTTAATTACTCATAAAAATGATATCTCATACATATTCAATCGTACCTTCCGGACTTTGAGGAGTTAGAGTTGAATGAAATCATAAAATGTTTTTAATACCTTTATTATTTTGAAGAATGAAATATCAATATAAAATAAAAATTACTACCTTTCAATTAATAGCTATAGAAAATCCAATCCTACCAACGTAACCTCATCTTTCATAACAGATGTTTATAGGGCTTAATCTAATTGAATTAAAGAAAGCTACAACTCAACGTTCCCCTCCTTACATTATGTTATGTTATGTTATGTTATGTTATGCTAACATATGTTGTGTTATTGGTTGGATATTATTGACCTCTTAGATCTGACCATTGAGGAAGGTTCGGTTAACCACAGGATAAATATTTTCATCAAATACGGACTGTTTATTACGTACCATGAGCAATTGGAGATCCTGTGTTTTATTCCTGGTGATTGGAAAATTATTTGGCATAGGAATAATATCTTTTTATTTAATTTAAAATACGTTTTCTAAATTGCATTTTTTATATTTAATAGTTCATTAGTTTATTTATTGTCCGGAAATTAATAAAGGATTTCATGTTTAAACCAAAACCTGATATTATTATTAAAGAGATTACTTATCTCTTTGCCACAACCAAAAGCTGATACATTGCTTTTACTCTACGTCGCACAGTGGTAAAAACGGCCAATCTAGGTGGACAATCCTCATAACTTTTAAAGAAATAGTCGAAATCACTTGAAAATTTTTGAGTATTTTTTATTTTTGCATAAATACAATAAAATATAATAAACTAGAACAAAAATAAGAACTACAACTTTTTTTTTAATATATAGAACAATGTTGAAATTTTGTTTATTATAACTTAAATATTTCCCTCATCCCTGACAAGAAAATTTTACATAATTTCGCATATACTCGTAACATCCGCTTATTGTCACGATTTGAATGACAGGTGTGGATAAAAGAAATAAAGCGAAAAAATTTTTTTTGAATATTAAATTCAACGCAGACCTTTTTTTATTAGCCAATTGGCTCAGAGAGTAAATTTAATAATTCATCCGGGAAAGGTTTATCATTAGGACCAGAAGGCAACAAAGCACTGCCTTTATTAATTGACAAAGTTGAAATATATGGGTCAGATGAATAAAGCTGCGTACAAGGTGAGGCGTGCAGCTCCTCATAGGAATAATTGTCCAACAAATGTCGAATTTGTCGCTTTTTTTGTTCTTCCCCCAGATCTCCAAATGCTTTGGTAGTACCAGGTTTACTGCTACTTGGGCCAAGGGCAAGAAATTTTCTTTTTCGTCAGTGTGCCATGGCCACCCACACATCAAATACAGCACCTTTGAGGAGGAGCATTATTCTGAAAAACAATAAATAGCTTAGCTCTATGGGTCGGGATGGGTCAGATTTCAATTGTTAAATATTCTTTAGATGTTATACTTTAAAACCATGCCACTCAGAAAGTGGAGGAAGTTGGAGAAAAAAAAGTTACATAATTTTAAGTCCGAAAATATGTTAACTTGTTAAATACGTTTACTTAACTCAACCGAGAAAAAAAATGAAATAAGAAAATCACGTATTATTTTTTTTCTTAGCTCTCAGTCAAGATGGAGAAATAATTTTTTCACTTAAAATTGTAGTTTTGTATGCTATATATTTACTACAACCAAAACCTGATAAATAATCTATTTAATAATATATCAGGTTTTGGTTTAAACATGAAAGAATGCATTAATTTCCGGTCGACGGGTGTTGGTTGTGGTAAAGAGATAGCATAGAAAACTACAATTTTACGTTAACAAGTATTTCTATATCTTGAAAAAAAAATAAAACGTGATTTTCATATTGGGTTTTTATTTTTTTTTCTCTTCCTGAAGTTATGGATTTACTATAAAAACAACATTAAAACCCAAAATAAAATCTTATAAATAGCTATATACCTAAATAAGTGTCAAGTTCTCTATATCTATAAAGCAGTTTCTCCACGCCTTTAAAAGGCAGAGCAGTCAATATCTAGTTCAGTGGAGATTGGATGAATCAGCTCGTTAGTGGGAATGAAAACAACTCACTGTTTACTATTACTATATTACTATTTTACTAGCCTCGGCCTCATAAAGTTGATTTATATCACTTGATGGGGTAATATCAATGGTCTGAGTGTAAGTGTCCATTATGAGTCAGCATGAATCAATAAATTAAATAGTAAAAAGAAAAACATTTTTTTTTTTTTTTTAATAACAATTTATTGAAATTTACAACTGTACAATATTTATACATCAAGTAAATGTGCTGTTACCTATTATAATAACGTGACAAAACTTGTAAAGAACTACTCATCAGTAGCACTTTAATAAAAATTCTACACTAGAAGGTCTCTGGGCCATCTTCTTTTCAGACGCCTTTATCAGGAATGGAGTGGGAAGCAAGTTGAGAAACTAACGGATTTGAGTGGTTATGGAGCTTACTATGAAAGGATAGGTATCTGGTTTGGGCTAAATCAGCAACATATGGAACATCAAGATCTTTATGGATAAGTTTATTGGTGACAAAGTAAGGAGCATTAAGGAGTTTTCGAAGGATTTTGAATTGTAAGGATTGGATTCGAAAAGAATTGGATGGTTTAGTGGAGCCCAAAGCTCAACTCCGTACGTCCATATAGGTGTAATAACTGTCATGTAAATGGATTTCTTGTAATTAATTGGGAGCTTTGATCGTTTGTCTAATATAAAAAGTAATATAGTAAAATCATGATCTAGAATATTAAAAAAAAAAAATTATAATATATACTTTACAGGGGTCACCTGTTGTGTAGTGGTTAGCATAGCAACCTACTAAACCCAATATCGCGGGTTCGCAGCTCGGCAGATGAACTCATGATTTTTTAAAGGGAGTAAAAAATCCTTAGCTATGCCGTCCTTCGGAAGGGACGTAAAATGGGGGTCCCGAGCCTCTGCGATGTCAGTTACTCGTTAAAGACCCCTATCCTAATTATACCTGGATAGGCAAAATTTAGGACTCCCGCCGTAGCATCGTCCGATTAGCCATAGCAGCATAAAGTGACGTTAAACGAAATAAACAATATATACCTAACAGAATGTGGAAAGAATCTCAGAGACTGTGCAGAAGAGGAGATTGACGTCTCTTGGACATTGGTACAGAATGAACGAAGACATATTGACAAAACTGATATTTAACTACCTCTGGAAGAAGAAGACCGCTACAGCATGGATTAAAGAAGTTAGGAAAGACATGGGACAATTGAATAGATCCGCCGAAAAACGTTCTAAGACACGAAAGGTGTCTAAGCGACAAACATAAAATTTTGAATAATCGTAGAAAGAAAATCGTAATCTAATTAGTTTTCTAGGTTAGATTTTATATTTGCATATTAATTCGTTATATTTAGATGTATAATAACATAATGGAATACTATATCATACTATTAGATACTATTTATTATACATTTTAAAAAACTTTAAAATCGCCACTTCGGAAATTTTGTCGCTTAGAACGTTTTTCGGTGGATCCATTCCATTGAACATTACAGAGTCCCAAATGTTAGAAAGAGGTACATTTAGGAGTAGAGTAGAGGGGTTTCAAGCTGATGGAAGACCAAAGAGAAGGTGGACGAACGTTGACAGAAGATCAAAAGAAGCAGGCCAGCGAACGGATAAAGGATTCATGGAGACAGAGGAAACTAAAGGCCATGGAAAAGAATAAGAGGAAATAAAGTTGTAGTCTGATCCGTATTGGTCAATTAGCATTATATATATATATATATATATATATATATATATATATATATATATATATATATATATATATATATATATGTTTAGTAAGGTTCTTGAGGTTCAGTCAATAAATAAAAACGTTTTGAGACTATATTGTTCTCATAATCATGCTCTACAGTGAAAAAACAGGTTACAATAAAATTATATAAGTTATACAAGTTATTTCAAAACATAAATTAACTTGGGATAACAGTTTATTAAAAACATAAACATTAAATTGGAACAACAGGTGTTAAGATTTAGAACAACAATAGACGTTCTAAATCTCAACACCTGTTATTCCAATTTAATACATTCAGACCAATAATATATATTTACATTAATATACATCATATAAATCATTCATCCATTTATTAGTATATTACACCGAAATATTTTTGTACCTGCATCTTGGAAATACCATCCAGTCCTTTAATTTAATTTTTCCTAGAGAATTCCCCATAACCTTTGCAACTGTTTTTCAAAATTTCTCCAGGTCAGTAGTGTACTAGAATTGTTAGAATTTAGTTAGTCGATACCATATCCACCAGTAACATTGTTAGTTTCATACTCCTCTATATTCTGTAATTATATATATTTTTATTATTCTAACACATGTTGTTATATACTTGTATTGTAGCTAGCTTTATGTTTCGAAATAACTTGTATAACTTATATAATTTTATTGTAACCTGTTTTTTCACTGTAGGGTATGATTATGAGAACAATATAGTCACCAAACATCGCCAAAATAGTTGTTGAAGTGAAAACTTCTTTAGGCGCGCTCAGCAAAACTTTTTTGTGAGGGCTCAGCAAAACTTTTTGTGAGGTGTGAATGAGATTGAGCCGTCACGCCCGAATATGTAACGCTGTTTCGGGTAGAATCGGCTCGACTCGACTAAGCGTGAGCTCGGCACTGAATCCGGAGCGAACTCGGCACTGAATCCGGAGTACAGTGCGCTATCTAGTCTTTTCAAAATATTCAAAATAATTCCAAACCTTATTAATATTATTATGACGCATCATACGCAACTCTACTTTAGAATACAATCAGCTATACATCAAATCATCAGCTATACATCAAATCAGCGCATACAACAAATCGGAAAAATCATGCGTGTGTAATAAGCTGGCAACACTGAGGACTCCCGGCATCCCAGCGTGCTGTTGTAACCTGTTTCGTTTGTTTACTTTTCGTGATCGGTTTTTCATTTGAAACCCCGGAAAACGTATTCTATTGTGTTAAATAATTACTCACGACTTGTTCCTGGAATTAAAACAAAATGAAATTGGTCAAGTAAGTTAACCAAAACATTTAGATTGTATATAAGAACTAAGGTTTTGTTCGGTTAACGTTATCAAACGTTCAATGAAGTTTTCACTTCCACCATGTGGTCTAGAGCACACACACTTTTTTTTTTTTATTTATTGACTGAACCTCAAGAACTTTACTAAACATTAAGAAAATTAGATCAAAAATCCTGCATCTAGGTAGATAAACCATTGCCACCTTATTTATTATCATAATATATTTGATGTGCCATTGATGAAGCAATTAATTTTCAATAACTAGATTTATTTTAATTAAAACACTTATTTCCTTTAGAAAAGTTTCGAAGAATGTTTCGCTAATTACTTGATGCGTTTCAAGCCGACAAGTGTACAATAGAGGTGTGCAGGAGCATCTTCTACGAGATGAGCAAAGTGAAGAGACGCCTTGGAATGTGAGCGAAGAGATCGTGTAAAAATGTACAATAGCAATGCTCATTCCTGAGTAAGTTTAACTATTTTAGCTCGATATATATCTTTATGTAAATGGATCACTTTTTGAGGTTAACAGCTGTTTTAGAGGTCAGCTGTTTTAATTCGGAGTTTTTTATCATATGTTTTTGTTTTTCATTTCTAAATATTGATAGTTAAATAACAGTTAAGAAGTGATTAGTTTTGTCATGTACTACCCAACAACTATAAAAACCTATTTTTTGGTGAAGGATATAAAATATTTTTTATAGATATATAAAAATTTAAAATTTATGTGAATCGAATTTATTTATATTCGTTAAAATGTATGCAGTTCATGATGGAATCTTAAATTAAAAGAAAAATTTCACTTGATAAATAAAATCAATAGCCTAGACTTAGATAATAGTTAGCCCACAACAGGCAGTAATCGAACCCATTATTGCAGTGTAATTACAATCCGTTACATACTCACCTAATTACCCGCTGCATGAGTTAGGTTGCCATAATCAAAACTCAATTCAATAGGCCATTTTTAGTTTCCCACACTGCAATACGTTCCACACTTTTCAAATTGGATGAACACACTAGATGATACTTATGCAATTTTATCGATTATTTTTTGTAGTTTAGGAATCGAACTTGTGTCATGATACCAAATTCGTATAGTTATACGTAGACATAATATATATAGTTGAAGCTCATCTCTTGAGTCGGAAACTTCCATGAGACGCAAGATTCCAACAATGGCTAAAGACTAAAAGTAAATAACCATGAATTGAACCAATCCTCTGAAGTGAAATTAATAAATCACGTATCAACTAGTCCGAAAGTAATTGATGATTCTATTTACTAATCATTAGTGATAGTAAAATCGTTCATGTTCAATACAATTTTTTGTTTAAATGACCAGGTAAAAATTTCGGTTAGTCACATTTTAAATATTTATCCAGTATTAACGGAGAAAAACCGACCAGTCATAGGGAAAATCTAATAAATCATCTATTAACCTGACTACCTCATTCCCTTTATTTCTATTGCATCTCAGTTTACTCTAGAAGTTGATATCTTCAAGAAGCCCTTCGCTTTCCCACCTTAGGTGAATATCAACAAGTAAGAAAATCATGTTTTTTTTTAATTACCATATACACTCAGTTTATCAAATTGCTGAAGTTGTATATATTTTTAGAACTGAATGATTATCTTTCAAAACTAGCCTTCGAATAAAAATTTTGGATCTTTTTCACATTAAGGCTGCCAGTTCTCAGCTGTAACTTGTAACACAGATTTTTTTTTTTTTTTTTTTTTTTTTTTTTTTTTTTTTTTTTTTTTTTTTTTTTTTTTTTTTTTTTTTTTTTTTTTTTTTTTTTTTTTTTTTTTTTTTTTTTTTTTTTTTTTTTTTTTTTTTTTTTTTTTTTTTTTTTTTTTTTTCATAATTTTTTATTCACAACTCTACACAATGGACAACCATTGAATATGAAGTTGCATTAAAACAACAGACATGATCAGGCATGAGGGAGGCAGCACCCAGTAGTACAATCTGTAGGCGTGAAACTAAATTATTAGGGATTAGACTCGGAGATCCCTCATCCACTTCCTTTTCAGCCTCCGTTGAGTTATGCCAGGAATTTGTACTGTTGCCATATTATGTATCTGTTTGTTAGTTTTTCATGAAATTGTTTATGGATATGGGTCTTAACTGTCGGAATACGTAAGTCTGTATGTAACGTATCGTTTGACACATAAGAAGGAGAGTCTGTTATCAGTGTTAGGAATTTGGATTGAAATGTTTGTATTTTCTGAATATGTGTTCTTTTGGCCGGTCCATAAATTTGCGATGCATATGTCTAGATGGTTTTTAGAAAGTAACTGTAAATGTTAAGTTTCTGTTTTAAAGGTAGTTTTGAGCGTCTGTGAAGTACTGAGTATAGAAGTCGCAGTCTTAACTGTAACGTCTGTTTTTTTGTCTTGACGTGTGGGCCCCATGTCAGTCTTCTATCAAGCGTAAGTCTTAAGTATGTCACTTTTTCAGTTTGATGTAAAGGTTGGTTGTCAATGTAAACAGGCGGGCAAGTCTTGCGTCGTATTGTAAATGTAATATGAAGTGATAATTAGGTTTTATTTTCCATTTCTTACACCAAGTTTGAATCTCGTTGAGGCTGTGTTGAATTGTTAAGGTGGCTTGTGTAGGAACTCACAGATTTGAATGCCGATTTTTGTGTGGGTAGTATGGACAAAACTAAATAGAACAAAACTAGAGTTTTAGCCTCCAATGAGAACTAGGAGCCAAGAAAAAAAATAAAATATGAAAATCACGTATAATTTTTTTTCTCAGCTCTCAGTCAAGATGGAGAAATAATTTTGTCACGCAAAATTGTAGTTACTTATGCTACTTCTTTACCACAGCCAGAACCTGATAAATAATCTCTTTAATAACAATATTTCCAACAGAAGTAGGAAATAATCAATCAATCCTAAGAAATTTTTACATAGAGACCATTTTCTTCTAAACCATCGGATTCACTCGACTTCTTTTCTCTCATACATCGCTCGCTTTAACCACGTATTGTAATTTTTAATTATTGTAAATTATAATATATTTTAATGTATCTGTTTTGTTTTATATTTATTTATTGATTTTGAGTTTTTCTTTTAAAGGTCTAACCAATTAAGTGTTTTAACCAGAACTTTTTTCTCTATTGTTATAACAATTCATTATTATGAGTTTAGTTAGTTTTATTTCAATAATATAAATGCAAATATTTGGAACTATGGTTTTTGTTTTTTTTTTTATTAAATAACCTTAACCCTTCGTATTAAACCTACGACTTCCTGTCCTCCAGTATCCTTTGATGATGTTCCACAATTCCCCGTTGAACAGATCCGCTACCTAGGACTCCATCTGGACAAACGTCTTACTTGGAATACACGTACAAGACTAAAACGACAAGAAACAACCTGTCGTTTTCGACTACTTCAACATTTACTTGACAAACGTTCAAACCTTCCAATTAATTACAAAAGACTCATTTTCATAACAGTAATTAGACCAATTTGTACATGCGGAGTTGAGCTTTGAGGCTCCACTAAATCATCCAATTCATCTCGTATCCAATCCTTACAATCCAAAATCCTTAGAAAAATCCTAAATGCTCCTTACTTCGTCACAAACAAACTTATTCACAAAGATCTTAATATACCTTACGTTTCTTAGCTCACACCAGATATCTATCCTTGCATAGCAAACTCCAAAACCATTCATATTAAAATCACTACTTGCTTCTCATTCCATTCCAGATAACCCTCCGATGCTCTTGAAAAGATGTTGGCCTCAAGACCTTTAAAGACAAGTGACGTGTCATTTTTTTCATTATCATCACATTTACTTCTATTATATTTTTATATCGTATATACAGTTGTAAATTTCAGTAAATATCTATAAAAAAAAAATTATTTAAAGGCTCTAACAAACACATTTAATAATTTATTATCTCATTCGATTTGAATATTCGGAATTGTTTAAGGAACTTCCTATAATGTCTGGAAATATATTCACTCATTCATTTCATAGAATGTTTGTCAAAGTTTTACGTATTTTAACAAAAGTTTATTTAGAAAGTGCATGAACCCAGCCGTTAGCCCAGACGAAGCGATCAATGTTGGATACCATCAATGATGATTGGCATTGATACGATCTCAACTACTTGCCATCACGAGCTGTGAACGATCTTGAGAATGTGAAGGTGAACTGTCATTCATTTCCCAATTCGATTGCCAAAGTTGAGCAGTAGCCTAAGATTTGTTACTAATGGCAACGTAGTGAGGAAAACTAGTGTTCACAATCCTAGCCTCCAATGGTATATTCCAACTTCGATATACAATCAGAACCTATACATAATTATATACATATATATATATATATATATATATATATATATATATATATATATATATATATATATATATATATATATATATATACCGAACTTGTAAAGTTACTGCTCTCACTCACGTCTTACCATGAACTTCTAGCCGGATTGGATATTGTCCGGGAAGTGAATGTATTTCAAAAGTAACAGGAATTTCAATGAGGCGATTAGAACACGAAACGAGAAGGTCTGGCCTTCAAAAATATTATCACTTACACGCGTTATTTATCTCCATTTTGTGATTGCGAAATTATAAAAATTGTTTCGGGAACTGAAAAACGCTTTGGCACCTGATTCCGATAGTAGGAAATAGATTCTAGTTTTAAATATATATTCATACAGCCAAAAATAATGCATACAAAAGCTTAAAAAGAAAACCAAATCAATGAAAAAAAAAAGTTGTTTTGTTTTTTTTAATCAATTTATTGAAATTTACAACTGTACAAGTATACATCAAGTAAATGTGTTTAAAAAAAGTTTACAATAACATGCCTAAACTTGAGAAGAACTACTCATCAGTAGCACTTCAATAAAAAAAAATGTACTCAAGAAGATCTATAGGCAATCTTCTTTTCAGACGCCTCATAGGATTATCGGGAATTGAGTGGAAAGCAAGTTGAGAAACTAGGGGATTTGAGTGGTTATGGACCTTACTACGAAAGGATTGGTATCTAGTTTGTATATATATATATAAAGATAATTAGGAGTGATGAATTAATTGCCACTGCTATTGGGATCATATTATTACAATACTAGTTTCGAATGTTAAACATTCATCACAGTTTTAAAACATACAAAATATCTAAACTATGTTGCATGGATTATATAAACGTAAGTTTTCCAAAGATGTAAAACAATAAATCAAATATTGGTACTCACCTGAGGAGATCTAACAGATATCTGAAATATATCCATCGTGGAAAGGGGAAGGGGGCAGGTAGGTTAAATTTTTGGGGTTTAATATGGGATTTCTCACTATGACTTATTAGAACTTTCCGTTCTAGTTGGAAACAAATTTAAAATGGGGCTATTGGATATGTTTATCTGGCCATTTTATCAAAAATCTGGATCGGTTTTAAACGATTTTATTATTTCTAATGATTCATAAATGTTTAATTTTAGGCTGTTTTCTACTTGATGTGATATTTTTACTCCCGAGTCATTATTGAATCTATGGTTATTTTCATTTAGATGGATAGCGAAATTGGAATTTTCGGTCTTATTAAGGTATGCTACATGTTCTTTTACTCTTTGATTTACCGTTCGTCATTAGCTTTACAGTCATTACATTTTAGTTCGTATACACTACTTTTTTGGAAAGGGACTATTTTGTCTTTAAGGGTCTATTTCCCTTCCTAAAGACAAAATACAGTCTTTCAAAAAAGCGAACTAAAATGTACTGACGTCTGTGAAGCTAAAATATATACACCGGAAAAATATATAATCCATGTAACATAGTGCTGATGTTTTAAAAATGTTGTATGTTTCAAAACTTAAGAAGAATGTTTAGCATTCGAAAATAGTTTTCAAATAAAATAATTGCAAAGGGGGGCAATTAATTCATGAATCCTAATTGTATTGATCCTTCTATACCATCATGTAATAAACCAAGTATGAGACTATCGCTGCATTAATTTTATTTATTGATTCACACCTGTATTCAAAGCGAAGACATTTAGCGAAAAAAAATATTAAAAATATAAGAAATGTACAACATAAGGTAGAAATTTAAAAACATTTTAATCTATTAAATATATTTAATACTGTTTCAATTCAGATGGTGAGTAGTCATCTCGAGGTATTTTGTTAAATTTTTTGTTTGTCTAAAATATTGTTTTTCTTTTTATTCAGCCCGAAAATTTTCTTTTTTTATGTTATACATATATAACATGTAGTATATTTATTTAATTTCATATTAGGTATAATATATGGATTTTATGTTTGTTTAAATGTATTTATATATTTTTTTTTCATTTTAACTGTTCATTCTGAAGTCAGAACTACTGTGATGGGAATTATTTTTAAAAGATGCAGTAATTCATTCATTTATTAATTTATTGCCGATATAATTTCTCTTTTCATTTTAAGAGACAGAAGTTTTCTTTTAGGAACCATGGTAAAGATTGAATCGAACAATTCTCAACAAGGGTCGGCAAAATCCGGTGTAAACAGACGAAAACCTGGAAAACTCAACTCTCATTCTATGGTAAAAAATTAAAAGATGTTTTGCCAACTTCAAGAAAAAAAAAATATCTTTATACTGAGGGAACTAAAATTCATTCCTTTAAATTTTCGCAAAGGGTCAGCACTTTTTTACGTTTTATCGGAGTATAGAATATGCCGGGATTCGAAATATCGGAATTATTCTATAAACTGTTTATTCTATGATAAAGTTAATAAATATTAGAGGCTGTTTATTAATTTTTTTCATTTTTTTTCAGTAAAAGCAGTAGATTATAGATAGGCATATTTGTATCTGATGTTTTTTTTTCCCCCTAGGACTCCACTAAGACTGTCTTACTTGGAATCCACATACAAGACTAAAACGACAAGAAACTGCTCATTGTTACAGACTACTTCAACACTTACTAGATAAACGTTCAAAGCTCCCAATTAATTACAAAAGACTCATTTACTTGACTGTGATTAGACCAATATGGACGTACGGAGTTGAGCTTTGGGGCTCTACTAAACCATACAATTCTTCCCGTATCCAATCCTTACAATCCAAAATCCTTCGAAAAATCCTCAATGCTCCTTACTTTGTCACCAAGAAACTTATCCATAAAGATCTTAATGTTCCATATGTTGCTGATTTAGCCCAAACAGCTCGTCGCTACAGACTACTTCAGCATTTTCTTGACAAACGTTCAAGGCTCCCAATTTTCCGTTCCTATTGGATAAAAATTTAAAAAATGGGAGCCAAGTCCATTTTAAATCCAAAGAATACCTATCCTTTCATAGTAAACTCTATAACCATTCAAATCCGTTAGTTCCTCAACTTGCCTCATACTCCATTCCCGATAATCCTCCGAGGGCGTCTGAAAAGAAGATGGCCTAGAGATCTTCTAGTGTAAAATTTTATTGAAGTGCTACTGATGAGTAGCTCTTTTTAAGTTGTTACATGTCATTGTAATCGTTATCAGTTCATTTACTTGATGTACATATTTGTATAGTTGTAAATTTCAATAAATTGATATATATATATATATATATATATATATATATATATATATATATATATATATATATATAAATTATGAAATAATTCTTGATTATTAAATATATTTTTTTATTTTGAGGAGAAAAGATTTGCCAGGTTGGGATTCGAACCCAAGTCTCCACCTCTCTAGCGTGGTGCCTTATCCACTAGGCCGCCGAGCTCGTATCCGAACCAGGGAAATCTTTTCTCTTCACAGATCCATACCCCCGTCCACTCATAATTGCCCCTAACCAAGATTTCCTTGGTTCGGATACGAGCTCGGTGGCCTAGTGGATAAGGCACCACGCTAGAGAGGTGGAGACTTGGGTTCGAATTCCCAACCGGGGTCAAATCTTTTCTCTTCAAAAATATAAAATATATATATATATATATATATATATATATATATATATATATATATATATATATATAAATCCAATAATTCATAAGGGAAATTTCATAGTAAACCCCAAAAATTTAACATACCTGCCCCCTCCCCTTCTCACGATGGATATATTTCAGTTATCTCTTGAGATATCCTAAGGTGAGTACTGATATTTGATTTCTTGCCTTACATTTTTGAAAACTTTACTGTATATAATCCATGTAACATAGACTTGATGTGTTGAAAATTTTGTGTTTTCGAACTGAAGATGAATGTTTATCATTCGAAACTAGTTTTATAATAAAACAATCCCAATAGAAGTGGCAATTAATTTGTTAATTCTAATGCTATTGATCCTTCTTTACCATATTGGTGTACCTCAAGTTATAATTTTTTTTAAAAACTAACTACATAAAATAAAAATAGTAAGGTTAATAAACAACTTGAAATGATATATATAAAAGCCCTTAGTTGGGTTATATTCAGTTCTGGCTGATTCGTAAAATTTTAAATTTCTTATTTTATTAGCTATAACTTGTATTTAGGACACAGCCAATGCTAATAGAGAATAAATGGCTTAACAACTTTTTCTCATTGTACTCTTATAGGATAATAATTTTTGAAAATTAAGGATATGATAAACGTTTTCTTGGCTATTGCTGTATATGATTATTTGTTTAGCTTTTTCTATATAATTAACAATAGATAATATATATTTTTAAACCTTTTATTTTTTCTCAAGAGGAAACTCTACTACTATTATTAATAAGAACCTTAGAGCGTTATATTGGGCAAAGGAAGAGCCCAGAACCTAAATCCTCTCCTCCTTAGAGCTGGAGTGGCCAGAAGTGGTCCCGGTCCCGGTCCTGTTCCTCCTATTAGCCAACCAGTCGTGAAAATTCAATTCCGGCCCTTGAAGAGGCTAGCTCGATCAATGGCGGTCTTATAACCTCAAAGCTCAAGTCTTCGGTTAAAGCCTCTTTGATATCGGGGTTTTGTTTGAAGGCTTTGTTAAGATCAATAAGTATTTGAAGAAGATAAAAAATGTTAATGGGAAGATAAAATTCGTCATGGCATTAAATATAATTAAACTGATTTAGTTTTTAATGAGAACCTTCAAGCTCTTCACGCAACCACTTACTACAATCTTCAACGCATCTTATTACGCCCGCAATCAACTAATCCACAATGACGTCAATGCCCGCTTGTAACTTCTCACAAATTCGATTCTCGGTTGTTCTTCGAGTTGTCTGAAAAGAAAATGGCCTCCGTAACCTCTAATTTAAAATTTTTATTGCAATGCTACTGGAATTTTTTTTGTTTTTTCAATTTTCCACGACATTAAATTGTTCTGTAGTTTCACAAGATCTTTTCTTTTTTAATGATTAGTAAGTATTGATGATTTTGGATTGTAAGGATTGGATACGAGATGAATTGGATGGTTTAGTGGAGCCCCAAAGCCCAACTCCATAAGACCAGATAAGTCTTATGACAGTTATGTAAATGAGTCTTTTGTAATTCATTGGGAGCTTTGAACGTTTGTCTAGTAAATGTTGAAGTAGTCTGTAATGACGAGCAGTTTCTTGTCGTTTTAGTCTTGTATGTGGATTCCAAGTAAGATGTTTGTCCAATTGGAGTCCTAGGTAGCGGATCTTTTCAACGGGGATTAGTGGAATATCATTAACCTGGACAGGTTAAATTTTATATCATAGCTAACCCACGAAATGAATCTTAAACTTCCCATCCTGGCTAAAATAGGTTGGTAACCAATAGGTTTATTCGTCGTTCCTCCTGTAGACGTTAAGCCCCATTAAACAACAATAATAATATTAATATTTTTTCTCGTTCTATTAACAAATGATTTTTTTTTTAATTAATTTTTAATAAAATTTATAAAACTTTTTCATTAAATGCAGATTGATTTGAAATGTCTTGGAGCTAACTGTGAAAGAGTAATGGATTTTCTTAAATGAATTTCTTTTTTTACAGTGATGTTAAATTTTTTTATTTACTGATTTTAGTTCCGGAAGGGAGCGCGAGTACCTATTGACCGCCAGTGTAAGTGACGGTAGGACACTCACTACCTTACTGACCTCACAATAATGTATTCGATTTTCCAATATATTCATAACATTGTTCACGAAAGAAAAATAAAATAAAATAGTCCCTCGCCTTCGATTGGGCAAGAACTATAAGAAACAAAGACGTGACGTAATTTCGGAGCTGTGACCTCAAGGCTTCACTTCCTTCAGGAGTGACGAAAAGGTAAATAGTTAATAGTAAATTGTTATCACTCAAAGGTCATTTGAAAGTCACCGGATTGACAAGACAACACCCACCTCTCGCCCCTCCGCTCTTCTGGTCAAAGGTCCTTGCTTCTTTAATTATCTATTATATGTATAGTCTAGTCTAGTATTATCATTGTACATTATAACTATTGTCTTTATGATCTGTTATATAGTTCAGTATAATAACCATATTATAACTACATCACTTCAACCTAGGCGTAAACTTATTACAACTTAATGTTGTTTTATTGTTTCATTACGAATGGATCTGCTTACGAGAAATCGTAAATAGTTGTTAATAATTGTATTTCAAAAAAAACAGTGACTCATTGCACGATTTACATGGCACGTAAATAAAGAAACACTACATTGGACATACACATACCTACTGGAGGAGACCATATTAAAACAAAAAAATAAAATCAATTTATCACTGACTGAAAAAAAACAACAGATCCTGGGGTATGCTGACATTAAAAACAGCAATTAAAAATAATATTTGAATATATAATGCCTCATTTGTTTTTAATGACTGCATACCCCAACAATCTAAAACTCTAAATATTTCCCAGTCAACTAATACCTTATCGATATTTAATTTATTATTTTTAATTTGTATCGATTCGGTTATCTATAATCTACTGTTACTATATCTACTGCTTCTGATATTAAAATTTTCATCAAATTTTTGATCCGAGCAACACCAACTGTGATAAAGCGTGTAAAAAAAGCACCGAAACTTACAAAATAGGCAAATCGCTACTCTTTTCATTCAATTTTGTGATTAAGAGGATTGGGATCTAAATTTATGTGGATAGATTCACTTATTATTGTATAATGTATCTAAATTTTTTCACATTTTTTTTTTTTTTTAATCATTTATCAACAGAAATTTACAACTGTATTAAAACAAATACATCTAGTAAATAAGCGGATTACATGAAAAAAAAAGAAAATGACACGCTCAAAACGTGTAGAGGAACTACCCAATGGTAGTACTCTATAGAAATACTTACAAAAGAAGAAGATCCCGAGGCCATCTTATTTTCAGACGCCCCGGAGGATTGCCAGGAATAGAATGGGAAGCAAGTTGTGCAACAAGTGAATTTGGATGAGCACTGAGTTTATTATGAAAGGAGAGGTATCTAGTTCGTGCCAAATCGGCAACATATTGTCATTGTGGATCAGTTCATTTGTGACAAAGTGAGGAGCATCTAGGATTTTTCGAAGGATTTTGGATTGGAGTGATTGGATGCGGGATCACATCAGTTATTAAAAATTATTACCACTATTATTTTTATTTTTTTATCGATTCGAGCAGCTAAGGACCATGTCATTTCAACTGCTCCTTGCTGCATTGAGCTTTAACATCCAGCCAATACTTGCGTATTCGTTCTCGATCCTGTGGCTTCTCTTCTTCGGTTTACTTCTTGCCTGTTGGAAGCTTAGACTTTTCTTGGAAACATCGGTGTGCTATTAGTTTCTGCTTAGTGGGGGCATATTCCCAAAGATCGTTGCTAGAAATTCCCACCTCCACCAAATATTTACCCATTTCAGTGAACCGAGCTTCCTAATTTTTTTTTTTTTTTTTATTTATTTATTTTTTTTTTATTTTGAGAAAGTATGTGAAGATCCTATTTTCTTTTTTTTCTGTATTCGACTATTATCTAGGCTAATAAAATATAAAGTATGTACGTTAATAATCAACTGCCTATATTCTTTTTGGACTGTTTAATTTTAGACTATATTCTAGGCGATGTATTAGTTTCACTGCCCAGTCTTGGTTGAATTTAAGATTTAAATGTAACTATGTTTTAAGGAACTGATGATGAATGTTTAAAATTCGAAACTAGTCTTCGAATAAAACTAATTCCAATAGAAATGCCATATAATTCATAAATCCTAATTGTTTATTCGAAGACTAGTTTCGAATTTTAAACATTCATCATCAGTTCCTTAAAACATAGTTACATTTAAATCTTAAATTCAACCAAGACTGGGCAGTGAAACTAATACATCGCGTAGAATATAGTCTAAAATTAAACAGTCCAAAAAGAATATAGCCAATTGATTATTAACGTACATACTTTATATTTTATTAGCCTAGATAATAGTCGAATACAGAAAAAAAAGAAAATAGGATCTTCACATACTTTCTCAAAATAAAAAAAAATAAAAAAAAAATAAAAAAAAAATTAGGAAGCTCGGTTCACTGAAATGGGTAAATATTTGGTGGAGGTGGGAATTTCTAGCAACGATCTTTGGGAATATGCCCCCACTAAGCAGAAACTAATAGCACACCGATGTTTCCAAGAAAAGTCTAAGCTTCCAACAGGCAAGAAGTAAACCGAAGAAGAGAAGCCACAGGATCGAGAACGAATACGCAAGTATTGGCTGGATGTTAAAGCTCAATGCAGCAAGGAGCAGTTGAAATGACATGGTCCTTAGCTGCTCGAATCGATAAAAAAATAAAAATAATAGTGTTAATAATTTTTAATAACTGATGTGATCCCGCATCCAATCACTCCAATCCAAAATCCTTCTTCAAAATAAAAAATATTTCAAAATAAAAAAAAAAGTTTATGTTTATTGTTTATTTCGTTTAACGTCACTTTATGCTGCTATGGCTAATCGGACGATGCTACGGTGGGAGTCCTAAATTTTGCCTATCCAGGTATAATTAGGATAGGGATCTTTAACGAGTACCTGACATCGCACAGGCTCGTGACCCCCATTTTACGTCCCTTCCGAAGGACGGCATAGCTAAGGATTTTTTACTCCCTTAAAAAAATCCTGAGGTCATCTGCCGGGCTGCGAACCCGCGATCTTGGGTTTAGTAGGTTGCTATGCTAACCACTACACCACAGGTGACCCCAAATCCTAATTGTATTGATCCTTCTATACTAGCTCCCAGTCCTTCTTTGTACCTTGGCCCAGGATACTCAACCAAGGATATATTTCACTTTTCAGTTACTCGGCTGCCTAAAAAACCCAAGAGCTGAAGAGAGGCCGCTGGTCCTTGATCCAACCCTTCCTAAACATTAAAGGCTAGTCAATGATCTAGTTAATAAAAAGTTGCGACATATTCTCTTCTAATAGAGCAATGGCACACTTCTCGAAGGTACAAGGCCAGTATCCTAGGACAGCTCTCTGAGGAACCCATTGTCAGCGACCTTCGACAATGCCGAAGAGTGGACAGCTACGTGATCTAGAGGTCATCGAGGACAGCGTCTTTGTGCATGAGCAAGGCTGGGGCTGGACATCTAATGCTGTAACGGATCTGGGAGGCTATTATCCTTAGTACATCACTGTAATCAATCGTTATCCATATAGGACCTCAATTGTTATCAATGAGAAAAAAATAGATTTAACTTATTTGACAAATTTAATTTGTCATGGAATATAAAATTCCATTAAAATTCTAAAAAGAAAATTAAAGGCAAATTTTCGATTGTAGAAATACCAACAGAGCTAAACTGTGTCAAAATATTACTTCTGAGGTTGAAAAAAACGTTACTCCAAAAACTATAAACCTCCAGCCTTAAGACATATTCATGTATTCTACGAACAGTAATTATATAAATAAAGTTTTCTTACAGTATATATATATATATCCTTATAGAATATGTAGATAGCTCAAGAGATAGTTGAAAAAAACTAAAAGTTGTTGTATAACACCTATCAGTAGGACCAACCGTTTAGGAGCAACACATATATATATATATATATATATATATATATATATATATATATATATATATATATATATATATATATATATATATAGCTATTTTTAGGTTTCAATGAAGTCACTCAAGTCACTTTTTGCCTACATTTTTTCAGTTGGTAATACTCAGATCGAAAATTTCCCGACAATTTCCTTATTAGAAATTTAATTGAGAATATTTTTTGTTCTATAACATTTGTTGCTAGGGCCTACCGCATAGGAGCTATATTGGTTTAAACGAAAAAAAATCATGTTTGAAAATCCTATTTTCTCTTAACTTTATATTAATATTTATTTCCAATAATCATTAATTATTAATTAGAATTAAACATTATTTAAGTAATTTTATCCTTTTAATTTAAAAATGTAAATTAGGAAAATCAGGAGATTATAAATAGACATATGCGTGATCTATTGTTTTTCCAAATCAGATTGAATTTGAGTATTTTTGTATTTAAATTATATTATTTAATTTTTAAAATAAAGTACGTTTTGCTAAAGTTGATATAGGGTCATTCCATGCCAAATCAACCAATTGTACGTTAGATTTGGACTTTGACCTCTCCGATTTCTATGATTTTCGGTATAGCAGCTGTACTTACTAAGACTAGTAAAAAGGTAAAATATTACATTTTTCTGACTTTTGGTTTTTGAGTTATAAGCTTTTAAAAACTCAAAAAACTGTTGTTTTCGGTCCTCACTCTGTATATTCAAAATTACGCTTTTAAAAACCTATTGCTCTCAGAGAGCTCAAATTTGTGGCATTCTTTTCTATTTGAAATGCCCTTTAATATGATATATCACTTGATATATTTTCGGTTCATATTTTGAATTTTTTCGAAACTTCCAAAAACGGTTTTCGTAATTCCCAAAATACGTACCCTTCAAAAGGGAGGGGGCAAGGAAGGTCTCTTTTTTTGGTTTTGGGCTCATATCTCAAAAACGGTAAAGGACTTTTAGTATGTTTATTTTACCAAAAAAAGAAAAATTTATGTAACTTTTGCCAAGCTTATATCTCGAAAGTGGTACAGAATATGAAAAATGTGTATATAATAAAGGTTGTAGAGAATTTAGTTAACATTAATTTAGTAAATAGGCACGTTTTACATACGATGCACCGTTTTTGAGATATGAGCCCAAAACCAAAAATAGATACCTTCCGCGCCCCCTCCCTTCTTTTTCCCAGACTCGAAAACTCCAGGACTTAAAGTATGTTTAGTATAATATATTTCTATATTATAGTATATGTATATGCATACTATAATATATTTCTAACTACCCTGAACAAGTTTCCAAAGAAAAACTTGGATTACAGAAAACGCATTCTATAATACTTCATTGACTGGACTAACTGTCCATTAAAAAAAAAATATATATATTTTTTTTTATCAAGAACCCATTTCTGTCCCATCCTAAAATTTTGTCCACATGTAGTCAGTAATAGTATAAATCATATATATTTTTTTCGAAAAAATCGAAGGGTACTATTTTTGGGAATTACGAAAACCGTTTTTGGAAGTTTCGAAAAAATTATCAAAAATGAACCGCAAATATGTCAGGTGATATATCATATTAAAGGGCATTTCAAATAGAAAAGAATGCCACAATTTTGAGCTCTCTGGGAGCAATAGTTTTTTAAAAGCGTAATTTTGAATATACTGAGTGAGGACCGAAAACAACAGTTTTTTGAGTTTTTAAAAGCTTACAACTCAAAAACCAAAAGTCAGAGAAATGTAATATTTTACATTTTTACTAGTCTTGGTAAGTACAGCTGCTATACCGAAAATCATAGAAATCGGAGAGGTGAAGGTCCAAACCATTGGTTGATTTGACATGGAATGATGTGCCCTATATTAAGATTTTTATTTTAAATAAAATATCAATCTTTCAATATAGTTGATGTTTTGTAATTATAAACAAGTGCTATAGTAAATCCAATTCGCAGCCTGGAGTCCAGACGTAGCGACCACAAAAGCCCGCCATTAGCGGTAATCCACGACTGAGCGGATATGAAATACACTCCAGATGTGGCCCCAATAAAAATACCCCAATCCCATTACAGCTATCAAGTTGGCTGTGATCAGTTCCTTTATGGGGAATTGGCCATAAAGTGTCCCCAGCAATCGTTTGTTCTGCTGTGACAGATTTTTTGCCGGTACTCCCAGATATTCTGTCCTTATATGATAAAGACTATTGTAGAAACATTCTTTAAAACAATAATGGATTTTATTTTTACTTATTTAAGGGAAAAAAATAAAATCAAACCAATCCTTCGAAAATTTCTCAATGCACCTTATGACTTATTAATATATAGTTAGTAGTAGAAACGGTGAACATTTTAGTAATGTAGATATTTCCGGGATAAAGTTTGAACACGTTGAGCAATTCAAATATCTAGGGTCTAACATATCGAGGAAAAATGAAATTAGATAAGAAATAAAGGCTAGGTTAAAAGCCGGTAATGCTTGTTATTAATCGGTCTCAAAATTACTCAGTTCGCTCTTACTCTCCAAAAATTTAAAAATTAGGATATACAAAACTATTATACTACCAACAGTTCTCTGCGGAGGCGAAACATGGCCGCTGACGTTAAGGGAGGAACAACGCCTTAAAGTTTTCGAAAATAAAGTACTGCGTAGAATATTTGGCCCAAAAAAAGATGAAGAAACAGGAGAATTTAGAAGGCTTCACAATGTAGAACTGCGCGAGTTATATATATCCGTTAAATATAGTTCATGTAATAGCAGCGCGGCGCTTAAAATGGGCATGTAAAGTCGTTGTGTTTCCGAAAATAGTGATCAGTTTTGAGCCGTTGGGTAGACCGAAACGAAGATGGGAAGATTGCGTCAGGACCAACCTGGGGGATTTGGGTTTTCGAGGAGTGGGTTGGAGGGAAGTGTGCGGTCGACGCACTAAACCTTTATTTATTTATTTTACCTTATTATGACACAATTAACATTATCCATAAATAAAAAATTTTAAAATGAGGGAGAAGTGATTATAGAAGCGTCCCATTCTCCTCATTTCCAACAACACAGAAACATTCCAATTCTCCTCGTATCCGATCCTTCGTAAGATCCTCAATGCTCCGTATTATGTCTCACAAACAAACTTATCCACAAAGATGTTAATGTTCCATATGTTGCTGATTTGGCCCAATCCACTAGTCTCCCAACTTGCTTCGCACTCACTCCCGATGATCCAACGAGACGTCTGAAGATGGCCTTAATTAATATATAGGAAGAAGATATATTAATTAATTTTTTTTAACTTTATCAATTTATTATTTTATGTAAAATGTTATATATTTTCTTTTTTTGTCTTTTTTTTTTAATATTATTTTTAAGGTGTTTATTCCTAAAATGAGTATACTTTTTTTTTTTTTTTTTCGAGTTCGGCCAACTATGGTCCACGTTTAACAATTCATTCTTTGCTCTTCCGTTCCTTCCAATATCTCTTCATCACCTCTGTCCAATGTTTTCTCCTTTCATCTGGCCACCGTCTACTAACCATTTGGCTACAAATTTGTGTCTAACCATTTCCGGGAATTTGGTTTTGTTGATTGCTGTCCAAAATTTGTCTCTGTCCAACATTGAATTCCACTGTATTTTTGCCACCATCATGTTTTTCTTTTACCATCAGTATCCATGTATTCTTTTTCTTTATGTGTTGAAAAAATTTCTTTGTCAGTCTTCTCTCATCCATTCTCATCAAATGTCCACAAAATGACAATCTACGTTTCTTCATTGCATCACTTTAATTTTTCAATATTTTTATATTCCGTATTACTTTTTAGTTTAAAACCTTCTTCAGTCTTTTTTGGTCCCAATATTTTCCATAATATTTTTCTCTCCTTCTGTTCCATATTTTTAATTTCTCCTTTTTTGTTGAGAAACATACATTCAGAGGCATATAAGCTTTCAGGACGAACAACTGTTTTATAATGACGCAATTTAGCCTCAATAGAGAGATTTTAAGTATACATTATTGTATATCAAAAGATTGGAGTGGAATAAAAATAATATAGTTCATTCACTTTCTATTTCAAGAAAACATTTTCCAGAACAGTTGAAGGTCAGTTGTAATAAACCTAAAATAGGTTGTATTATGGTTATACATTACCCAAGTTCTATTTATTCTCTGTTCTACAAAATAACCCTTGCTAAAATGAAACAGAGGTCATCCAAGGTTATGTTGACCCTCCTCCAGGCATTTCCTTAGAGAATCTGATCCAAATAAGAAATAGACAGTAAAAGTAAAATAAAATTTAAATACATTATAAGCACCACGAGACCAGTAATACCTTTCTAATAAATAATCTTTTTAAAGAAATAATTATAAACCCAATCTGGTTTTAATATAACGAAAAGGATGTTAGGCATGGAGGTTTTTAGATAATTGAGTAATCCAATGCCTCATATATCTTTAAATGCCTTCTAAATCTAATAACAAAAGACAGTTTTTTCCTCAAGGTCTCTCCCACGGAAAAAAGTGACATTTAAGACAGTTGAGTCGGCAAAAAGTACCCCGCCTTTGAAAATCTTTTCCGGTGTCCCTTACCTTCGAGTGTTAAACGTTTAATGGTCTGGTCTTTAAACTAATTAACCTTTGGCTAGGATTGGTCTCTTAGTTTAAAGGACTTCCCTTTCAATTCTCACTCACAAAAAAAAAAAAAAAAAAAAAAAATTCCTTTGAAATGGAATAGTGAGAAATGGCTTTTAAAATATCTCTAAACTTTATTAAACTTGTCGTTAGAGAATATATAACCAAAGAGAAAATGAGATTATTATGATATAATAATTAAAAGGTAAATTTGGTAACCTTTAACACAAAATGAACAATGATATTGATCTGCTAAGTACCCCAGGTTCAGAGATATATTTAAAAAAATATATTGATAATAAATTAATAACAACCATACACAAAATATTAATACTCACACAACAAGTAATTCTATGCTTGACATTCCATCCAAACTTTTAATTCCACGGCAGCGAATACATATCTTGACCAATTTAATATTTGTAATATCAGCTGGAATACTTGATCGTAAAGGGTAGGCGCACAGTGGTAAAAATGCCCAATCTAGGTGGACATTAAGAAAAATTTTCATGTCAAAAGAGCATTGAATGGACTTTGTAATGTTATCAAGAGATGGTTGACGAGATATAAACAGCATTGAGAATACGATTTGATGGATTAACACTAGTGTAAACATACATTCTTTCCAAAAAAAAAAAAAAAACAGGTTGTTCTCAGATCAGTACCAAGTGTAGGGCACTTCTATTGTGCGCAACCATTCATAGTCTGTGTTGCATATAATAACGTCTTATATAATATATCAAAGGTCTATCTATTAACGTTTTATGGTGAGTGATATATATCTATAATTTTATCCTTATGGGTGTATTTAGTTGAGTTAATTAAACATATTTAACAAGTTAACAGATTTTCGTTATTAAAATTATTTTACTTTTTTTCTCCAAAGTCCTCCGCCTTCTGGGTGGCATGTTTTTAAAGTATAACATCTAAAGAATATATAACAATTGAAATCCGACCCGTCCCGACCCATAGAGCTAAGCTATTTATTGTTTTCTCAGAATTATGCCCCTCCTCAAAGGTGCTGTATTTGATGTGTGGGTGGCCGTGACACACTGAAAAATTGTCTCCGGTCAAAAGAAATTACTGATGAGGTTACTCAGGAATTAGTTATGAAAATAGTGAATTCATTTTTAATTCATAATCGTTCTCGATGGGTCCAAAGTCGATGGAGCTTTTTGAAACAAAATTCCGATTGGCTGAAGGGAAGCTTGGTAGATACCGAGGCACTTGCCCTTGGTCCAAGTATCAGTAAATCTCATACTACCAAAGCATTTAGAGATCTGAGGGAAAAAAACAAAAAAAGCGACAAATTCAACATTTGTTGGACAATTATTCCTATGAGGAGCTGCACGCCTCAGCTTGTACGCAGCTTTATTCATCTGACCATATATTTCACTTGTCAATTACTGAAGGCAGTGCTTTGTTGCCCCCTGATCCTATTATTAAATTTACTCTCTGAGCCAACTGGCTAATGAAATAGTAAAGAAAAAAATGGCCTGCGTTAAATTTAATATTGAAGTTTTTTTTTTTTTTTTTTCACTTTATTTGTTTTATCACACATGTCACTCGAATCGTGGCAATAAGCGGATGATAGAGAAATTATGTAAAATTGGCATGTCAGGGATGAGGGAAATATTGAAGTTATAATAAAAAAATTCAACATTCTGTTCTATATATTAAAAAAAAAGTTTTAGTTTATAATGTGTTCTAAAATTGTTCAGTTGTATTTATGCAAAAAAAAAAAACTCAAAAAGTTTCAAGTGATTTCAACTATTTCTTTAGAAGTTATGAGCAATGTCCACCTAGATTGGCCGTTTTTACCACTCTGAGAATTTCTCTCACATACTAAATCTATATTAGGAAAAAAAAAAATTAATTTGCTAAAGTATTGAAGAAAGCGTTGCATAAATCTATTTAGAACGGCGCACAGTCCTTTGTCAATGGACAAAAATCAAAAATTGAAGTATTTTTTTATCGAGCTATTTACCTTTTGGTATTCTTAAATAAACCTTAGACAACGGTTTAGTATGATTATCTCAATGTTTACATATCCGTTTAAAACAACACAATCTAAGAGCTTCAGGAGTATTTTCGTTTTGCGATTTATATCATAGCCGCAAATTATATTTTGTTCCATTCATATCTCATTGGATAAAAAATACCCATTGCTAACGATGCAATATACAGGTGAAGGTATCTATTTTAAAATATACTACTTTAATTGGTAAGCCGAGCACTTATTATATTTATTGCTTGAGTCTTTCCCACTAAAAATCAGATCAGATAGCTGTAGTCACTAATGAACTGCATTCGTTTAAGGACGTGGAAGAGTCTAAACATCAATTGGAAGAGAAATATCTGCAATTAGTCGGTCATTTTACTTCAAAATCAATTAAAAATTTAATGAGGTCGACAGGAGTCGTTATTTATTTAGTCTGGGATATACCTCTTGACTTTATCAGGAACTTTAATTGCCAACTAATAGCGGTATAAAAAAAAAATACCCGTTTTTATCAAATTCCAGAGTTTAAAAGTCTGTAAATATCTTAATGCTATTTATTATGTAACAATACTTAAAATCCCTTTAGAGCATTCTCTAAGCTTGTTTCTAGCACTGGACTTCTTCAAAAAAAAAAAGCCTCAGTTCAGTTATTTATTTCAAAGAAGAAACATGAGTCCTACGAAATTCTCGTAATTTTAAGACGTTACTGAAAAAAAAAAAATTCAAAGCCGCTGAAGCAACTCGTGAAATTATTAAATATGAAGGGAAAGGTGCTTTGAAGAACGTACTGCGCGGCGTTGTCTGAAAATTTTAGAAGTGGAGATACGACGTTGGAAAGGAAGAAGGGTTCCGGGCGGCCATTATTGGATATTGATGAGGTTCTGAAGGAAGCTGTTGAGTCAAATCCGTCCAAAAGTACTCGCCAACTAGCCAGGGAGTGTGGTTTGTCCAAAGATACTGTTAGTCGCCATCTTCTCCCGATGGAGAAGTTGAAAAAGACCTGTAGACTTGTCCCTCACGAACTTACTCCTCAACAATCAGCAGAAATGTTTACAGAACTTCATGGGTTTAAACTCCTGCCTCATCCACCATATATTCCAGACCTAGCAGCTTCTGATCACTACTTGTTTCGATCCATGGCCAATTTTCTTCAAGGGAAAAAAATTGATAATTTTGCAGAAGTTAAAAATGCTGTCCAAGAGTTCTTTGACTTGATTTTTTTTACAATTATCTTCCCATAAATTTTTATGGATGCTTTTCTAGACCCATATACCCTATAAGATTTTGAGGATTTGCAAATCCACTCTATGTTGGAAGCACATTGCGCCGTTTCAGGTCAACTTTGGTAAAATGGTAGTAGGTGTACCGGCTCACAGCCTTCCCTACCTATAGCGACATGGATCGATACCTAGGAATTTCGGATCATCGATTCTCAATAAGAATACTTTATTTGTATATCAAGTACCCTTTCAGAAGCGGGGCTCCAGCACACAGCTTCACTTCGAGTTTACATTTAACGATAGCTCTTTCCTATAACCTCAAATGTAAATATTCACTTCTTGAGTTTCAGCTTGGATTGTGTTGTTCAGTTTGTTAGATTGATATTTAGTCTTTTTAAATGTACATAAGAAAAACAGAAGTTAACAACATGGGTTTCATTATGGATCCAATCGTTTTAAAAATTTATGTTTTCTTATTTCCTCTTCTCTAATGTGTAAAAGTGTTACTAAAGTTAACAAGATTAATTTCTGCATGGATTTTGTGTTTTATATATTTATTAAGGACATGAATTTGTCAGGGGTGCAGTAAGGATGAATAAACACATATTTGTTATAACAATTTAAGTGAGAAATTTTAAGTATACTTTTTTTGTGAATGGATTCTTTGTCGTTCATATTACTTATTGCCCTTAAGACAGATAGATTGTATTATCAATTTAATAAAACACGTCGATCTAAAAATTATTGTGAGAAAGTATATCACAAGTGTCATATTTTCTGATTTCCACTTCCCTTGAGAAAATATAGCAGAAATTAACATTATAACTTTCAACAAGGATTCTGTGTTTTATATATTTATAATTTGTTATTTACACTTCCCTGGCATCAGAAAGTTTATCAGAAGTACACATTACTTGTGATTTAGCATTATATTAATTCTGATTTGATATAATATTAATTCAGCATTGATTTAGTATTTTATATTTTGATATTTTCTTATTTCTCATTTTAATATCAGAAGGTGAACAGAAGTTAAAAGTAGTTTGAACATGGATTTAGAGTTAATCCTTAAATTAAGGAGTATAACCTTGCCCCTCAAAAAGTAGCGACTAAAACATCGAAATAAATCTGATAAAGGTTAGAATCGATAAAAGGTATTCTGGGCGCGTGAAGGAGCTGGAGCCCCGCTCATGGAAGGGTAGCGTATATCAGTATCTAGAATCGATTCTGATAATCGACGAATCCCCATAAAATACAAAAAGATATTTATCACAACAATCCGCTAGCGAGCTTAGGCCTACTCGAACATCCTCCTCCAATCCAGACAGTACAATTCCAAGTATTCAGTAAGATTCTTGTATCCAGTTCAATATTCTTTGATATTCATATTGTTTACATAATACATGTATCCACTTCAAATGTAGCCGAAGTAAGACTAGAACTGGATAAGGAAAATGGCGAAGAATGATAAGACTTGAGGTGATTACTAAACAAGGAAAGATGGTATCCTTGCCCTGGATAAATAAACGTCCTAGAGCAAATTAAGACAAAGCCTGATCCTAGCGATCTCTATTGTCAACATTGCGAAATTAAGCGGACTGCTCTAATTAGCTACTTCTATTTTATTACATCGATTCTTAAGAGAAGGTATATAAACTATACGATGTTATTTTAAAGTAGAGATGTGTCGATTGCAAAAGTCGGTTCTTGAGGAAAGAATGGGTATCGGTAATCGATGATCCAAAGTCGATTCCTAGGGACCGGTCGATACTGTTCAAGTTGTCGATAGTGTTTTAATACATCGATTCTTTTCTCTAAAGATAAAAAACCAATAACTATTATAAAAGATATTTTATTTTTCTTTAATAATAGAGCTGTTGTAAGTTTTAAAACAAACATTGCTACTGCAAGCTAAAAGTCAAATTGTTAAAGATGTGTGAGGGTTATAATGTCGAACTGTAATATATCAATTAGATTAGAATATTTTTCATATCGTTGCATATCCATTCAGCTTTTGGAGCCCTAATGATTTTTTTCATTTCAGAGAAGGTTTTAGTTACATTTGCGGTTCCTTGAATAACACAGGTCTGAAAAAAAATTTTGTTTGTCAGCTGCATGATATATTTTAACTGAATTATATATTTTAAAATGCGCTGATTTCAGAAGTGATGTTAATTATTTTCTATCACATAAGGGTTTTTTGCTAATTCCAACATGAAAAATTGGTAAAAGCACTCGTTTATATAAAATTATTATCAAACATATTTTTATACAACCAATGAACATTATTTTGAAACATAAAGTAACAATATTACACATATTCGTGTATTTCATGAAACCTTTCCTTCATTTCCTTGATACTTCGTAGGGTCCTTTTCTAATTTCCATCTTTAGTTTTCTGCTTAAGCATTCAACGGTATTCTGCAAGCATAGTGACATTCCATCTTCCTTGGGTACCCTCTCTCGCTATCACGGACATCCTGGTGAAAGAGCTCCCCCTGTTCTTCAGTGTAAGATCCCAGGTTTTCAGGAAAATAGTCTATGTGGGGGTGTAAAAAATGGATCTACAAGCTCATCTTGCAGCCTTGAGCTTGGTATAGTCCGTTTATGAACGGTTTTGTAGTCAGGATCCTTAGTATTTCCCCAAAAACTTTCGCACTACATCCTTCGACGGTAACCAAGCTTCTTTTTCTTCTCATTCGCTAAGGAGAATGAAAGTTTTAACCGACACCTCAAAGAAGGTGTCGGTTAAAAGTTTTCTTATGTTGGTGCCAGTGAAAATCCCTCTTTCAACTTTGCTTCTGATACCTTCGGAAAGTTTGTACATAGCTATTTAAAAAACAGTCCCCATTCTTTTTTAACGATTTTACAATTTCTTTCATCAACCCCAATTTGATATGGAGAGGGGGGCAACAAAACCTTTTCTGGTGGTACCAAAGTAGTATTGATAACATTTTCTCTCCAGGCTTTAAAGTTTCTCGGGGTGGCCAATCACTTTTCCAGTTTTTTTTGGCTCTACTATCCCAAAAGCATAAGGAGTATGGGTATTTAGTATAGCCTGCCTGCTGATCCAAAATCATCGTGAGTAACAAACATATAATAATAAACATAATACTGCAAAACACATAAAAACCTATGTGAATTTTTTGAATATTTTTCCTGTTTTTGGAAGGTCAAAGTCTATAAGAAAATGTTAAAAAATCCTATGCAGTTTTTCAGTCGCAGACCTGTGTTATCAATGAAACCTAGAACTTTTGTTATAACTATTTTATAAATTATTACATATTTATGTTTTACATTTCATTTATTCTTAAGTCAATGTTCATTCTATTCCTATATTATTCTAAGAATGTTGTATATTATATACAAATAAGCATTTTTGTATAAATATCTATTTAAATACGCTTTGTGCCGAGAGACAGAACGAGTAGACATATATGAAGTTACTGCAAAAAATAAATAAGTATAACATCACGTAATACATAATGAATTCTAAATTTCACATTTTCAGAATTTATCATTGAAGTGAACATGGAGGTAGTTTAACGTAGCTCTATGTTCGTTAACGAACGATTAGTTCAGTTGAAAGTAGCAGCTGATTCTAGAAGGCATTGGACTTTGCTAGAAACGCCATTGAAGAAGACATGAATGAAGACAGAACCAGCTGAGCAGTGAATGGAACTAGCTACTACTTGCCTACTACCTCTACTTACTGATAGCTCACAGTCGTACATTCTTCACCTCATCCCGGCCTTGGCCTAGCCAACCTCTTCCTCTTCGTATTGTTTCCAGTCTGCCTGGAGTCTTCGCATCTCTGGTAGTCGATAGTTGGCTGTCGTTTATTTACAGCTCGTTATACAATATTTTTATTATATATTGAAGTTTCCTACATCATATTTGTAAAGCTTATACGATATTATTATAAGTTTTCTTTAAAATATTTATTGATATTTACAACTGTATAATTATTATTACTTACATTATAATTATTTATACTTAAGTAAAAAAAAAAATGACCGTCATATGGTGTTATGTTATCATACAGTGTGTGCTAAAGTTAGGTTATATTTTGTGTAAATTTAATTTTTTGTGAGTATTATAGATTTTTTATGTAAATAAGGCTATAAACAACAAGATTACTGAGTATTGGTTCAACAGTAGACTGGTGCAGTCCAAGAAAACAGGCGTCTTACAGATAAGACATACCTTTTACCTCTCTTTCACTTAACCTTTAAATTGTTTATTCTAGCACGTTGTTTCGTTAAATCTAGGCATTAACTAAAATATGGGAGAGCCTTCTCATCCCCTAGAACTTTCTGGTCCCATAAATAAAAAAGAAAATGGGCTAGGAGTCGAATCAAATTTCCTCCAGATAAACTCTTTAACCAAAACGTTGAAAATATAATACCCACCTACTTAATAATAAAAAGAGTAGATGAAGAAGATTTCAAAAAAGTTTCCCCTTTCTTTATTCATAAAGTCATTACAAATTTAATAGGAAACGTTAAAAATATTAAAAAATTGAGAGATGGTTCTCTTTTAGTACAAACGTTGAATGGAGAACAATCTAACAAATTATTAACCTATAACGACTTTGGAGGACAATATCCAGTTGAGATAACGCCCCATAACACTTTAAATTTTAGTAAAGGAGTTATCCGACATTATGACCTTCAATATTTAGAGATAAATGAAATTAAAAAAGAATTAAGTCCAACTGTAAAAGACGTCGTCAGAATAAAATCGAGAAAAGATGGAAAGGAAATATTTACACACAACTATATATTAACCTTTCCAACTCCCAAACCTCCAGAAACCTTGCAAATAGGTTATGAAACTGTACGTGTACAGCCATATATACCCAACCCATTACGGTGTTTTAATTGTTTAGGTTTCTCTCATCCTACAGCACAATGCAAAAGAGAGTCTGTGTGTGTACAATGTGGTCAAGCCAGACATGGAGAAAATATAAGATGCACATTACCGGCTAAATGTATTAACTGTAATGGTTCACACAATGCTCTTGATCGCTCTTGTCCAGCGTTTAAAATACAAAAAGAAATTAAAAAGCGATACAAATTAGTAATAAAATTTCATTATTTGAGGCAAAAAAAATATACAGAGAAAAAAATCCTACCCACTTAAACAAGACATTTGCAGAGATAACCAGAAATCAAAATAAAACAATTGAGAAAAAAAGATGTCGCTATACAAGCAAATATTTTGTATTATTTTACAGATTTTTCTAAAAAAAAACGAGAATAATAATTTCAATCCAGCTGTAAAACCTCATAAAGAAAATAGTCAAACTAAAAGGCAGTCTAATGATACCCAGACCACATTCGCTGCTTCTGATAAAATTATCCCTATAACAGGGGAAGCTAACCTTTCCACTGTTATCTCTACTCCTCTCTCCCCTTCTCCCTCCCCTATCCCCTCCCCAACCCCACCACCTCTCCCCACTCCTCCGTCTCCTATTGCTTCTACTTCAACGGTAAATCCCGTTGAACTTCTTAACGATCCACCGATCGATAGCGAAATGGATATTGAAGATTTTGAGACCCAGAAAACAAGAAAAGGTAAATCAAGAAAAAAACAATCTAATAAAGCAAACAATAATTAAATTTAAACTCATAAATCACCTGTTTCTTTCCCACATGTATATCTTTCATAGCTACCTTATGGACCATGGAAACTATTTTCTTCTTCCCATAAAATCATTCATACAACATGGCTCTCCTACAGTGGAATTGTAATGGCTTGAAAACTCATTTTAATGATCTAAAATTATTAATAAATGATGAAAGTCCATTCTGTATATGTCTACAAGAAACACACTTAAAGGCCACAGACAATATATCATTGAAAGATTTTGACATTTATCGAACCGACAGTCAAAATAATAATCACGCGTGCAAAGGAGTACTCATTGCTGTAAATAAATCTGTATATTCGAAATGTATAGAAATAGACTCACCCCTTCAAATTATAGCCATCGAGGTGCACTTCGGCATTACTTTCTCAATTTGTAATATCTATGCACCCCAAGACCATACAATACAAGTCGAAGATTTTCTTCACATATACAACCAACTGCCTAAACCTGTTCTCTTTACCGGAGACTTCAACGGACACAACCCTATGTGGGGCTCTGCTGATAGAAACTCAAGAGGAAAAATTATTGAACGATTTTTAGAAATTTCAAACCTCTTACTACTCAATACAGGCGAACCTACGTATCTAAGTTCCTCTTATGGAACATTCTCAGCATTAGATCTATCTATGTGCAGTCCTTCATTATACAATACCATTGACTGGACAGTACTTCCTGACCTATATGGAAGTGATCACTTCCCACTCCGCCTGAAATTTAATAATATGAACCATTACAGTAATAGAAGACCAAGATGGGTCACCGAAAAAGCAGACTGGACACTCTTCACATCACTTGTTAAACAACCGAGTTCTCCACCATCTAAACTTGATGTCGAAATTGGCTGCCGTCAATTTATGGATGCCATACTAGAAGCTGCGAAACCTTCAATACCTAGAACTAAGGCTACTTCTAAGAGACCACCGGTGCCCTGGTTTAACGATCAATGTAAAACTGCCATCCGAAACCGAAGAAAAGCTTTTAAAAAATTTAAAAGAAATATGAATCAAATAAACTTAATAGAGTACAAAAGACAAAGAGCCATTTGTAGGAGAATCATTAATAATAGTAAATTCGAATCTTGGAAAAAAATTCGTCGAATCTATAAATTCCTCAACTCCCACTAACGTAGTTTGGAACAAAATTAGAAAAATTCATAGAAATTATTCAACCTCATCCTACACCATACTCTCTGACGGTAAACTAACAGATGATCCCAATATTGTTGCAGAAAAATTTGGTCAATACTATGCTGAAATATTTAATTCACCCCACAATTCTAGATACGCAATAAAAGAAACAACAAACTATGAGTCTGAATATCCCGTTAGTGAGATCAATCTTCCATTTTCTATGTGGGAACTACGATCTGTCATGAAAAACCTTAAAGGATCCTCCCCTGGCCCAGATGAAATCCACTACGCGATGATTCAACATCTGCCCCAAAATTGCCTAAACTGGCTTTTAAATTTTTATAACCATGTTTGGCAAACAGGTGAGGTTCCTGAAATATGGAAAAAATCAGATGTAATGCCCATTCTGAAAGGGGGAAAAGATAAACGCCACGTTTCTAGCTACCGTCCAATATTTTTGACCAGTTGTCTTTGTAAAATAATGGAACGCATGGTTAACAAGCGACTGATCTGGATATTTGAAAAACATAATATCTTACAGAACTTCCAGTGTGGTTTCCGCAAAGGAAGATCGACAGCAGACCTCCTAGTTCAATTCGAGGCTGAAATTCAATATGCGTTCATTGAGAAACAACATGCAGTGGCGATTTTCTTTGATATGGTAAAAGCATTTGATACAACGAGTAGACATCATATAATAAATAAACTTATTTCATTAGGCTTTAGAGGTAACATTCTTAAGTTCATCAAACAATTCCTCACGCAGCGTTTATTCAGGGTTCGAATAGGAAACGTAATGTCACAAGACTTTCAACACATGAGTGGTGTGCCACAAGGTTGTGTACTTAGCACAACACTGTTTGCTCTGGCCGTAAGCGACTTGGGAAGAAACTTGCCCAGAGGTATAAAAGTGATGCTATATGTAGACGATCTTGCCATATTATATCGATCGGAAGACATAGAAATCATTCAAAGAAAACTTCAAGAAACATTGAATCGATTAAATATCTGGTCTCGCTCATCAGGGCTCGAATTTTCTACGGAAAAAACAAAATGTGTACATTTTACCCGAAAAAGAAGAGCACATCCATCCCCAGAACTCACCCTCGGAGAGACAGCTCTGCCTTACGCAGATACATTCCGATTTTTAGGTCTAATATTCGACAAACGATTAACGTGGTGTAATCATATCAACACATTAAAAGACAAGTGCCTAAATAAAATAAAAATCCTACAAGTCCTTAGTAAAACTACTTGGGGAGCAGATAGGTCAACTATGCTGACAATATATAAAGCCCTCATCTGCTCCAAGCTAGACTACGGAAGTTTCGTATATGGATCTGCTCGCTCCGAAGCGCTGGCAAAACTAGATACAATACATAACACAGGAATCCGCATTGCCACAGGTGCCTTTCGAACAAGCCCTATTTTAAGTTTATACGCAGAATCTGGACTACCCCCGCTTAAACTCCGTAGAAAAAGACTCGCAGTTAGTTATCTATCAAGAATATATTTACAACCCACCCACCCTACATATAAATATTTATTCAACTCAAATTTTTCTCGACAGTTCCAATTAACCCAAGAGCAACACTACCACTTGCCGAAAGACTATCACAAGCTATTACTGAACTAAAATCTATCCAAGTTAGTATTCCTCAAATAAAAGTGCCTCCATGGACTTACCAACCCCAAAACTACACCTAGATTTAACGAAACATCACAAGAATAACACAAAAGATTCCGAATACCATGAAAAGTTTCTACAACTGATCCAAACACTACCAAATCATTTAACAATATATACAGATGGATCCAAATCAGACACATCGACGGGATCTGCCTTCGTAACACCAAATTCAACTCATAAGAGAAGACTCCACCACCTATGTAGTATCTATACAGCTGAGTTAAATTCCATCGCGTCAGCACTTCACTTTTGTTTGTCTCATACAGACCCGAGAAAGATAACTATTATATCAGACTCCATTAGCGCTCTCCAAGGGCTGGATAATATGTATTCGGATCATCCCGTTGTCCTTAGAATTCATAACTATTTAAAAATACTGGAAGAACAAGAAAGATTCGTCCACTTTATCTGGGTGCCCGGCCATGTGGGTATCACTGGAAATGAGTTGGCAGATCGAGCTGCTAAAGAAGCACTATGTCTCCCCAGAAGAAAAACAGCGGATTTAACAGCAATGGAACTTTCCCGCCCCCTAAAAGAAAAAAATAGCGGCAGAATGGCAATCGATGTGGGATCAGAGTCCACCCAGTAAGTTAAAAGCTATAAAAAAATCTGTAAAAACCGTGGCTTACCTCCAGTCGCAGTATCCGTCATGAAGAAGTAGTCATCACCCGCCTAAGAATAGGGCACAGTAAACTTACTCATCTACACCTGATTAAAAAAGAACCAGCACCGAGGTGTCAGAAATGCGGAAGCAGAATGACCATTCTGCATATTTTCGAAGAGTGCCACTACTATAGAAGAATGTTAAACCAGCTGGGAATACCAATAGACATTTCAAAGATATTAGGAGACGACAAAAAAACTATTGATTTAGTGATCAAATTTATTATAAAATGTAATCTTTTGTACTGTATATAATTTGTTTTTTTCATAATGTAAATTAATTGGAGCGTTGATAACCATGTGGTTTTACGCTCTAAAACACAATAAAATAAATAAAAAAAAAAAATGACCGTTTTATCAAATTCTAGAGTTCAAAAGTCTGTAAACATCTTAATGCTATTTATTATTTACCGACACTTAATAATCCCTTTAGAGCATTCTCTAAGCTTGTTTCTAGCACTGGACTTCTTAGAAAAAAAAAAAAAAGCCTCAGTTCAGTTATTTATTTCAAAGAAGAAAAACATGAGTCCTATGAAATTCTCATAATTTTAAGACATTACTGGAAAAAAAAATTTCACAGCCGCTGAAGCAACTCGTGAAATTATTAAATATGAAGGGGAAGGTGTCCTTGAAGAGCGCACTGCGCGGCGTCGGTTTGAAAAATTTAGAAGTGGAGATACGACGTGGGAAAGGAAGAAGGGCTCCGGGCGGCCATTAATGGATATTGATGAGGTTCTGAAGGAAGCTGTTGAATCAAATCCGCCCACAATCCGTCCACACTTGCCAGGGACTCGGGATTGTTAGTCTTGCTTCATGGGAAGTGTGGAACTGTCCCTCACGAACTTACTCCTCAATAATCAGCAGTCGAACCAAAGATAAAGTTTTTACAGTTTAGTCTCCTGCCTCATCTTCCAGACCTCTTCTATGGGGATCCAATTTTTCTTCAGGTTTTCCCTTTCATAATTTTGAAAAAATGCTGTCTACCTGTAGGACTGGTATCCGTCTGCATCGAACTTAGCAGTGGGTAATTACGGTAGATAACAATGGACAAAATCAGCAGCCCATCTTAACCTAATACCTGCGATGGAACAGTTGTCTACCCTTTGAAGTTCTTTTATGGACGTACTGACCTTAGCGAATTATAAATGTTTCCAGTTTCTTCAAACCTGTTGATGATTTTCTGACCTGTAGAGTGATTTACGAAAATTATTTTGCCTATTTCCCTCAGAAACTTTTCTTCATTTCTTAAAATAATGACTATTTTTGTGATTTATATAAAAATCTCTATAATAAGAACAAATAAAGTTTTTAATTTATTTCCTTGCACCGCAACAGATATTGGAAGACTAAAAATAGCTGAGAGTACAATGCAAGTAATCCTCCTAAGGATTAATAAGTTTTTGTTGGATATTTTCTCTCTATGAATAGTGTACATAGACTTTTTAGCATACATTTTCTTACTAAATTATTATAATTCCGAAATTACGCCAGCAAAAAAAATTTGTTTTATGTGTATGAGTTGGCACATTCATTTGAATTACATACATATAAAAAATTTCCAAATAAAGCTACTTAGACATGAAAAAAAATTAATAAGCATTTCAATAATGGATGTACACAGACTTTTTTTACTAACTGCATATCTAATCTGTAATTTATATATATATATATATATATATATATATATATATATATATATATATATATATATATACAAAATATATTTCGTTAATATTTTAGATAAAGAATCTTTATTTATGTAGTTCCTAATCATTTTCATCATTTTTCACTCAAGGGAAATATGTAATACGGATGAAAATGAACCCATTAAGACAATATGAGCAATGAACTGTACAAGATATTAAAAAAATATATAATAAATAATGATATAAAATAAATTAAAATAATAATAGCAGAAAGAAACAAACTAAAATAAAGAAAGTATGGGTTGTCGGGAATAGAAAAGGAAGTGAGTTATGAGACTAGTGGATTCGAGTGAATATGAAACTTATCGTGGAAAAATAGTTATACGGTTTGGGCCAGTTCAGCAACATTTGGTACATTAAGACCAATGTGGATAGGTTTATTTGTGACATAATATGGAGCATTGAGGATTTTAAAAAGAATTTTGGATTGTAAGGATTGGATAAGAGACGAATTGGAAAGTTTATTGGAGTTCCAATGTTCAACTCCGTATGTCCAAATAAGTCTCATTACTGTCACATAAATACGTCTTTTGTAATTGAATGGAAGCTTTGGTTTAATTTTATAAATTTTGTTTATTTTTCCAGGAAAAATAGGATTTCAGAAACAGAAGTTCGGTAGCTCAGACAATATAGCCTTGGAATTCTACCTTCATGGCTCGGGTTCGAGTCCAGCTGTCGACAGATCTATTTCAAGTTATATCAGCCCAAGCTGACCAGATTATCTTTTCATATAATGTTTGGTCATGGAACAACCTTCCTTGGGGATTATAGAATCCTTGCAACTGTATGTCATGGTTCATTTTTTTGTCTTTCCTGTTTTCGTTTAAATTTGTATATAAGTTATAACTCATATAGGTTTTTGTTTTGTTTGTAAAAATGTTTTATACAGTTTTAATAATGTTCAGAACATATAATTTCATTAATTTCAATACAAATATATAATTTTTGCATAATAAACTCGTGAGTATTATTCAATTGATAAATACGTAATTGATTGATTGAAGACAAAGACAGCAAAATCTTGAAGATTCAACTAAGATAGTCATTTTATAATTTTATTGGGAGGCGCGTAAGCTGAGTGGGTAAGGCACTTGACTACCAAACTCCCGGGCTCGAGTTCGAGTCCGATTGAAGACAGAAAATTTATATTCTGTCATTATAGACGTTGATCGACTTCGAAAAAAAAAGTAGGTAATCTTAATTGGGCAATAACCTTCGGTTGAGCGTGAATTCTGGCTGAATTTTCAAACCGTTGTCCCAGTAACAGCACACCCTTACCTAAGTACTGAACCATGATCCTTCATTGATTGTAGTAGTACATTTTTTTTTTTTTCAGATTTTTAGAATTTTTGATTTCTTATACAGTATCAGTCGATAGGATTTAAAATAATTTGTAAAAAGTAAAAGTGATTCGTGACAAAATAATGCGAGCGGTAGCATTGCGAAGACTAACCTCTATACCTAATTGACTAAGTACTCGTAGCTAGCAGCTGGTGAGAGCTAATAGCATCAACTGGACTGGGACAGATAAACAGGTTCCACTGCTCTCGTCGACTGCTCTCCTTTCTAAATAAGGTTCCAGTAAGGACTGGAATTCTATTAATTGACGCAACTAAACATCAAAATTGTCTCCTCTAAGGTCTTGGTTCCAAGCATTCCAACTGTCTCTTTCCTTCTTCAAAGCTAATATTTCAATCACCATATCAAATTTTCTAAACTTTAACTGTAATTTAAGTATTGAATCCTGTTTTAATATACAAATCGAGGATGTGGCTATGAGAATGGCTCATGGTGCCATAGGTCCATTTTACGTACAGTACTCTAACTACGTATTAATCTCCCGTTCTTGCTGCCCTAGTTGGAGTACATACATATAGTCCAGTCAATAAACATATTGTAGCGTGCATGAAATATACGATATTATTTACCTCAGGGCTTCGTTAGTTGTTGTTAGAAGATAAACATACTAAAATTCCCCGCCCCTAGAGGGTGAGCTAACAGTAGGGTGGAGAAGGTCCCATTTTTGGGTTCTTCGATTATAATTCGAAAACGGTGGGCTCTAGACAAATTTGTTTCAGATAAAAAATTAAAGATAATTAAATTTCCTATGAAATTGTTTCTGTACACATTTGTCAAACTTGCAACTGTTTTCGAGATATATACGTAATTGAAAATCGATAATTTTCGAGAAATTAATACAAACTCACTTTTTGTCGAACATTTACTTCTAGTGCCTTCCACGATCGTTTCTCAGAAAACAATTGAGAATCAAAGTTGTAGAGAATTAAATTTACTTTAATTTCATATTTAAGTTTCAGGCACTTGAAAAAATGTTTGACAAAAAGTGAGGTAAACATTTTTTTTTTTTTTCTAAAATTGTCGATTTTTAATAACATATATCTCGAAAACCGTTGGAATTTCTACGAAAACGTATTCGTATTCGTAGAACCAACGATCTTTAGGTTCTAAACCTTACTTTGAAAATCTAATTTAAAAATTCCTAAATAATAATAATAAATAAACAAATGTAATAACATTCTGTCTTTGTTCTGGTGTCGCTTTCCTAACAGTTTTTCTTTATTTTCTATTAAACAATAATTTTTTTTCTTTGATTTTTATTCAAATGAAGAGTTTATTAGGTTTTAAATGAACATTTCCATTAAAGGATTATTATAATGTTTTATTTACACAAGTAACCGATTTGTATGCCAAATGTGAACACCGTGTTTTTTTTCGGATTTAAAAGTGAATTTCTCCATGAAATTGAAAAAAAATCATTACTTTTAACATATCATTCGAAAGCTGATTAAATTTGAAAGTTTTTGTGAGATTTGCAGTTTTGTAGATAGTTTTTTTTCGAAAAACGGTGAGCGTTGAAGTAATATAAGACATTGTAACTTCCCTAAATAAGGTGAAGATCTAGCTGTACTTTAGGTCACAAGTTTGTAAAATTCAAGGTTACGTGTACTTTGCTTTTATTAGAAATCTAATGCTGAATTCGAAAATGTGGTCCAATGTTTGAAAAATACATAAACAAAGCTTTTATGATAAAAAACTTGGTTTCCTCAAAAAAGTCTTCCATCTATCGTATATCAGCAACGAATTGGAATAGAAAGGTGAGATCATTTTTATACATTTTTAATCTAGTTTCACCCCATTTTTTTTTTTTTTTTTTTTTTTTTTTTTTTTTTTTTTTTTTTTTTTTTTTTTTTTTTTTTTTTTTTTTTTTTTTACACTAAGAGGTACTCACCCTGTATATCACATTGTAATAAAATCTTTTTTTTTTAAAATCTGTATGGTTAATACGGTTTGAACGGCTGCTAGTCCAATCAATGAGTACTGAAATGGGCTGTAGAGTCCATGGAATATCCGACAATGGCTTCGTTAGGAATAGTTAGAAGGTAAACATACTAAAAGTATGTCACCACTGGGGGGTCAGCTAACGGTGGGGGAGGGGAGAAGTTCCATTTTTTTGGTTTTTTGATAATATCTCGAAAACTGTTGAATCTAGAAAAATATGTTACAAATAAACATAAAAGATAATTAAATTTACTATGCAATTTATCATATATAAATTTGTCGTAATTCTAACCGTTTACGAGATATACGTTATTGAAAATCAGTTATTTTCGGGAAAAAAAAAAAATGTCACCTCATTCTTTGTCAAACTTTTGCTTTTATTACGTTTCACAATGGTTTCTCAGAAAAAAACGTCAGAATCAAAATTGTAGAGCATTAAATTTGCTTTAATTTCATATGTACGTTTATGGTATTTGCATCAAATGTTTAACAAAAAGTGAGGTAAACATTATTTTTCTATCGAAAATTATCGAGTTTTAATAACGTATATCTCGAAGACCGTTGAATGTTCGACAAACATGTGCATAAAACCAATTTTATAGGAAATTTAATTAGCTTTAATTTTGATCTGTAGTATATGTTCTTAGAGTCTACCGTTTTCGAGATAAATCGAAAAATCCAAAAATGGGACCTTCTCCCCTACCCTCCCTACACCTCTAGCTGACCCCCCAGGGGCGGGGACTTTTATTATGTTTACCTTCTAACTACTCCTAACGAAGCTATGAACTCAAATATTATCGGATATTTCATGGACTCTACGTCCCTCATTTCAGCACTTTTTGACTGGACTAATAAGGACGTTAAGCCCAAAAAAACAAACAAAAAAACCTACTTATACAGCCTTGGCAAAAGTATTAGGCACTAACAATTTTCTCACCAAAAGTTTCTTTAAGAGTATTAACTAGCAAGGATTGAGGAATAACCCATTAAAAGGAACAAAATAGTTCCATTCATAGATTCATTAACGAATAGAAAATGATTCGATTCCAAAGAAGGCCTAAGTAAAATTTTAGTAATCTGCTGTTACAGGCCCTTCTTCCTGTAAAAGTGCTAATGTGAAGTCCATGTACTCCCGCTTTATTCTTAGTAATTCCCGAAGGATCCTTACAGTCTTCAAAGAATAATTACCAAGATAAAACTAAAAAAATGTAATATAATGACAGCAAAAGTATGAAAGGTATTAATAATATATCGACGCTTAAGCACTAACATGCTATAATATAAGTCACTCTCTCGCCAAAATTAGACGTTATAAAAAATTTTAAAAAAATGATATTTATAGCATTAATGCTTCTCACAACCATAGTTAAAAATTCAAGCTTCAGTGTTGGAATTTATCGTTATTTTATCATTTCTAAATTATCAGGTAACTTATCAATATCCCTAACCTAAGAAAAGTGTTGCCTGGATACTAGTTAACTTATTCGTTTGCTAATTTAGCGGTTAGTTAACTAGCGGTTTGCTAAAGTTATTACGCCGAATTTGATGAGATATTTCCTGCTGTGTAGGATAACTTATGTTGTTTCTCGTTTATCACAAGATAAGCTTACAATTATTTTTATGATTTTTTTTATAATTCCATTTTTGTTTCAATCCAAGGTAATAAATTGAAATGGAAATAATTTCCGATATGCTAGGGGCACAGATTGCTTTTTAAATATAGATTGCAGATAATTGCTTTTAAATATTTAAAAATTGAAATTATGCATTGAAGAATTGAAAAAATAAGAATAAATAAATAAAACTTATGGTCATACATAGAAATATTGTAAGACCTGTTTTTCGTGTTTTGTAAAAATGTTTTTTTAATTAATCTGTTTAGCTTTTATTTTTTTAAATATTTTTGTTTGTTTTTTAATTCTTACTTCTACCTATTTAAAAAAAACTTCCTTCCCTGTTTCTTTAACTGTTTTCATTTCTCAATTATACTTTTCTCCCTGTCCCTTTTTTTTTATCACCAAACTGAATTCCACACAAAAACAAAATATGCTTCCTGATATTATGAACAAAAATATTTTCTGAATGATAAACTCTCTTTTCTAGCTGAAAACAGAGTTATCTAACACAGCAAGAGATATCTCATCAAATTCGATCCTAACTTTAACAAACCAATAGTTAGCAAACCGCTAGTTAACTAACCGCTAAGTTAGCAAATGAATAAGTTAACTAGTATCCAGGCAACACTTTTCTTAGGTTAGGGATATTGATAAGATACCTGACGTTTTAGAAATGATAAATTCCAACACTGAAGCTTGATTTTTTAACTATGGTTGTGAGAAGCATTAGATGATAATATAATATACGATTTTAACCGAAGAAGCTCTATAAATGTAAACAACTACACTAGCTCTATCTTTTGGATTTATGCAGAATCTATTTAGCGAATGTATAGCTGGCAAACCGATAACTTTTTGTCTAGCAACCGGGCATAAAAGTTTTTTATTGTTTAGTTAATTTTTTACACTTTATTATATATTGGCACTTATATATTTGTTCTGTCTAATTTTGACATGGATATTTCTTTTAGCTAAAGGTCTATACTTTTTTGTTGTAACGTTTTTTTCTTATTCAAAAATGTAATATTTTGAAACGCTCTAGCTCTCTCTGTTGGTGTTCCTCTGATCGAAAATTTGACAACAGTACCCTTGTCAGAAATTTAATGGAGAATACTTTGAATTGTTATATACATTGGTCGCTACCACCTCCCGCTTAGGAGCTATATCATTTCGAATGAAACCTTCGTATGAAGCCAGGCTGTGATCTTGTACCATCAGTATGCGTAAGTCTACATTCAATGTTGTTATTGATGTTCCAGGGTCATTGAGTAACGAGTCCTCATTTTTTTTTTTGGTTGGAAAGTCTGTATTTTTTAAATGTGTGTTTTTTTGCTTTTCCTTTTATTTGTGAGGCGTAGGTCCACGGTGGTTTTAACAAGTAAGTAAAAGTATTTTACTTATTTACACAGACGGATGACATGGGGCGACACATTGAAATTTTTGCAATGCATTTTCGTGCCGTCCGTCGAATTATTAATTAGTTAATTATATGTTGATATGTTGACTTTATGAAGAAAAATAAAGAAAAAAAATGTACTCTACGTTATTTTACAGTCATATTGAACAGTAGACCAAATGGTATACATCTAATAAAACGGTGTGAGGCTCATGAAAAGTTATTTATTAATAGTTTAAAAAAAAAAAGATGTTTGTAGATTATAACAGAGACCAACTTTGCATAAAAAATGGCTCGGTATGAGAGATAAGTTGTCATCAATGATTGAAGGAAGTTGCGAACCGAGTTCTTTGACAGCGAAAAGTAAACAAACTAAATTTCTATTGTACCCAAGGATACTTTATCAACGGCCATCTTCATATCACTTTCCAAACAAATAAGATCTCAGAGGCACTGGATAATAAATGACAGAACAAGCAATCAGAATATATGTGCCAATAGCAATAAAACACAGTGTAATAAATATTCATATGTTTCGTGGTAAAGTTATTATATGTCATAAAATTATTTTCTACTCCTTAAACTATTCGCTATTTTCCTTTAGCTGCTGATTCTCTAGTACATAACCGTGTTGCATTGTGACGAAACTATATGTGATTATACAAAATTAAGTTCCGGGAAGCGTTAAGAAATATGAAAGAGTGAATATTTTCCCACGCGGCCTGAAAACCGATTATGTTACCATTCGATGTATCAATCAATCGCAACGGATGTCGATCCATCCACATTTAGATTCTATATTATAAAGAGTTCAGAGTTCAAATGGTGTAAGTCCTAGATCAACAATAAACCGACACTCAGCGCTCAAAAATTAGATCTTACATATTTTTTTCAACTAGCAAAACTTTAAAATGGCTCTCCTGAAAAATGGACTTACACCACTTGGCAACTCAGACTAGTATCCATAGCTCCATAATAGTAAATTAAGTTGATGCTGTTGATTAGAGCTCTCTTTGTCCTTTATCAATGTTGTTTATACAATATAATCACTAATAAGTAACGGTAATGCTAAAAAAATGCAATTTTAATTTTCATATGCTCTTTATTCAATAAAATAAAATTGTTTAATACATTTTCGTTAATTATGAAATGAAATGAAATAATAAACTTTATTCTGGGACTTATTGTCCCCTAAGAATAAAAATAATGCACAATTAAGAGTACAATTGTCTGGCCAATTATTTACAAATTAGATGTTCCAGTAATTAAAGCATACATTTTTTACAGGAAAAAAAAAATTAAATTGAATAAAAAATAAAAATAAATAAATATATGAAATAATGATTATAACATAAAATACAATCGTATATATATATATATATATATATATATATATATATATATATATATATATATATATTTGATATATATATCTCTAGCGTGGCGCCTCATCCAACTAGAACGTATAAAAGAAAGAAAGAGAGGGAAAAAAATAGTAATCATTTGATTATTGACATCTTTGCGGAAGATTGATTTGTCTAAAAGGTACTGGAATAGGTTATTTTTAAAGGAGGTTATGGAAGCTGCTTTACGAATAGAAGTAGGTAAGGAATTCCAGAAGGAGGTAGCACGAATGATGAAGGATTTGTCAAAGGAAGCGGTTTTATGTGAGGGTATATATAGGTTAAAAGGTTGGGATCCAGTGTTTAGGTGGTGGTAATTATAATTACATACAAAGCCACAAAGAGCAAAGATATCACATAACAATGCCTTTAGTTCCAAGATAGGACTGGTGGGTGATGCGGGTATGAGACAGAGATATCATCCGAATATAATACAATGCTTGTATAGTATGTGTCAGTATAATATTATATATTGTATATTATATAATAGAATAGAATAGAAGAGTATTGTAGTTGTTACCTGTAGGCTAGAGGTACCTGAAGGCTAGGAGGTTACATAATGCAGTGTAAGGTTCTCACCCTCCAACCTAGTCCAAGCTTGTCTCCCACAGTTCTTGCCTCAATGCTCGAATAATTATTTATTTCTAATATCCTAGTGCCATTATGATTAGTTCTAACCATGGTTCAATTCCAATTGAGCCAATAGGATGCCTCAATCGTAATTTATTTAATCCTTAATGTGTAGATCAAAAATCAAATCAAATCAACCTTTTTACACAGTAATTTATATATTTTATTTTGTTTGTTTATTTCGTTTAACGTCACTTTAATGCTGCTATGGCTAATCGGACGATGCTACGGTGGGAGTCCTAAATTTTGCCTATCCAGGTATAATTAGGATAGGGATCTTTAACGAGTACCTGACATCGCACAGGCTCGGGACCCCCATTTTACGTCCCTTCCGAAGGACGGCATAGCTAAGGATTTTTTACTCCCTTTAAAAAATCCTAAGGTCATCTGCCGGGCTGCGAACCCGCGATCTTGGGTTAGTAGGTTGCTATGCTAACCACTACACCACAGGTGACCCCTTATTATATTTTATGAGAATTGTAATATGTTTAGATATAATCTATGATATCTATAATTAGTAACATTCAGAGGTATGTATATTATATCAGGTTATATACATACATATCGTCGTTACTGTGTAAAACTAACGAATGTGAAAAAACGCATTTTGTGACATTCGTAAAAATGACATTATAGATTGCCGATCAGATTCGAAATTTTACCACAAGGCCTTGAAGAATACATCGTTGAACGAACGGAATAATAAAGAGATTTATTCGTTAGATTTAAATAATTTCGACAATATGATAGTGACAGGCTATCAATTTTAAAATTTAACACTTACAACCCGTGAAGTACAGTGGAGGAAAACAGTATTCGTCCACATAGTTTTTAGGAGTAAAGTACGCCTAATTAATTTTTAAACACGTAACAATTAGAGATAACATTGTATAAACTATATATGCATTAATTCATATGTGCCTCAAAAATGATATAACAGTTTAATTTGAATAACACGAAAATTTCAAAAACAAATATTCATACATATCTTAGGAAATTTATTCAACAATGGTATTTATATTAATCTAACAAATGTTTTTTTGAACAGGTCAATATTTGGTTGGATGACCCTTCACATTTATCACGGCCTCCTAGGCATCCGTTCAACAATTTTGTAGGTATCCTCAGGGTCGATTTCTGCCCCTCAGATTGAAAATTAGACCGTTCCATGATGAGCATTTGATTTGTCTTAATTCCGATAGATTCTCAAGTGGATTAATGTCTGGTGACTGTGGTGATGTTAAACAAATCCTAGGAACATTTTACAGCTGCCAATCTTCGTTTTTTTTGCCAGTGTTCTTAGAGTCATTGTCCTAATGAAACAAATAACTGTCCTCAATCCCTGGATTTTGTACACTTTTTATTAATTGCCTCGCAACATGTTCACATAGTATTCTACATTAAAAGTTCTATTGAAAATAACGAGTTCACCAATCCAACTTACGCTCAGACGACCCTAAATTCCGTAAAAACTATATATTTACTTCAGTATTTAATATTGTTTCAAACTCAACAGTTATACCAGGAGGGGATGTGGTCAGACCAGCAGCTCAGCCATTTTTATGTTTTTCTCTGTGTCTGATAGTGGCTGAGTGTGCCCAAGTCTTCCGACCTCGAACTCAATCCACGCCTGAAATAACTGAAAATAAAATGTCTTCCTACAGCCGGACGCGGGCTCGGAAATCGGGCCCTACACCGTTAAGGCCAGCGGACAGTACTGAATGATCGGAGCGCAGCGTATCGGAGCGAATTTTCCAACAAAGTTGGTTGTATAGAAACTGCGCCCTGCTGCGAGCCACATAGTGTGCGTTGCCCCCAGCGAGGAGATAAACAAATATATATATCTCCTAGCTGGTTGCTCCTACCTAGCCAACCTAACCTACCGGGTCGGAAAATCCGCTCCGCTTCGCTCGAACTGACCACACTGTTCGAGGAGAGCACCTTTCCGGTCCACATTACTCCGAGAAGGTTGTACTGTGCTTGGTAATAGAGTATTATTTAGAGACCTTTTTTTTTTTTTTTTTTTTTTTTTTTTTTTTTTTTTTTTTTTTTTTTTTTTTTTTTTTTTTTTTTTTTTTTTTTTTTTTTTTTTTTTTTTTTTTTTTTTTTTTTTTTTTTTTTTTTTTTTTTTTTTTTTTTTTTTTTTTTTTTTTTTTTGTTTTTTTTTTTTTTTTTTTTTTTTATTTTGTTTGTTTTTTTTTTATTTTTTTTTTTTTTTTTTTTTTTTTTTTTTTTTTTTTTTTTTTTTTTTTTATTTTTTTTTTTTTTTTTTATTTTTTTTTTTTTTTTGTTTTTGTTTTTTTTTTTTTTTTTTTTTTTCCTCTTCCTACCTTTTCAGGCATACGGGGTTTTTGGCGGCAGCGGGTTCAACATATGGGATTTATGTATGCCGCTGCCGCCAATTAAAATCTTTATTAACAATTTTTACATAATTGTCTGAGGACGTATTTATTTAGGGGCACAATTCTGTGGTGCGGTCTGGCATGCTCAGCACACTTCAGACCACACCTTCTTACTTTTCTTTTGGTTGCGGCCACGGCTCACGCCTCGAGAGCACCTTATCTCCTATGGTGCGGCCCGGCACTTTGCACGCCTTAGCGACCGCATCCGTCCGGACTGCATCCGTCCGGACTGCTGGTCCAGCCCTCCTGGTCCGCAGCATCCGTCCGGTCCTGCTCGTCCTCACAGTCTCTCGTCTTCCTCTTCTTCTTGTTCTTCCGGTGGTGGCTCGACGACAGCGGGGTTGGGCCTACCAAGGGTGAAATGTGCAGGACCCACCACTTCCCTCCATCCGTAGACAAATTCCCTAAAATAGGGATAATTGTCTTCCTCCATGAGTCGAGGGAAGTCCGCTTCGTCGAGGGCGAAGATCCCGGTTTTCCTCGACAACCTGGCACGGTGTCCTTCCATTTCGGTGCAGGATAACACCACGTGTTCTGCCGTCTCTGGGACTCCACAAGTCGGGCACCGGGGGTCGATTTCTTTTCCGTGTTCATTTAACTTTCCCCGGAACCCGCCGTGTCCTGTTAACATCTGCGAGACCCAGTAGTCCGGGAGGACCCATTCCCTTCCAATCTTCTTTGGACGGTGGGGAAGAACTTCCTTAGTGTTGCTCCTTTCTCACTTGTCACCCACCGCCCATTCCACTCCTCTATGGAGTCCTCCCGCAGTATCTTCTTCCAAAGATTCGGGGTCTCGCCGACACGCTGTCGGAGGTAGTGCTTGGTAATAGAGTATTATTTAGAGACCAATGGGTTATAGAAGGAGGTGGCGTGATTAGCATCCAAAAGCTCATTTATTAAGTTTAGACGTGTCCCAGAACCGTTTCTATACCCCAAGTCGATTCAGTGCAGATTTAACGGAAAATAACTTTTCTGCCGATAATTTTAATCGAAATCTAGTCCGGGAGTTAGAAGTTCTGTGCCTTACTCAGTTACTATCCCCACTCCTTAATTTCTAATACATTGCATGTATAAATGAGAAAGATTTACGACTTCATTCATAGATCTATTTTTTTTTTCATTTTATATGTTCAGCTCTTAGCCACGGAGAATAATGCTTTAACTAAGCGGAATACCATTTCCAGTCAATTACAGTTTACCGTGTCCTTTACTTTACCTCAGCGCGATCTAATGACCGTTAATTGTATTAATCTAATCCAAGGTTTACGGCCGATTGTTTCTTGGAAAAAAGAAACTAAACTCGCGGGCATATTTTGTGTAAGTGTCATTTGTGATTATGAAGAATAGATTATTGGTTTATTAATAAGATAGGAAGTTGTTTGGATAAAATATTGGAATTGGTGGGCGGCAAAAATCCAAGAGGTCCCACAACAGATTTCTATTTAGAAGGCTACGTTAAGAGTTTAAATATTACAGAGTAAGATTTTCGAATCATTATGTATTTTCTTCCTCGACTGAATTTTTAACTTAAAATATATATAATGTTTTTAATATATATACATACATATATAAAATGAAATTAGGATTGATGAATTAATTGCCACTTCTATAGAGATTATTTTATTAGAAAACTAGTTTCGAATGCTAAACATTCATCTTCAGTTCTAAAACATACAAAATTTTTTTCAACACATCAGTACTATGTTACATAGATTATATATATTAAATTTTTAAAAAGGTAAGACAAGAAATCAAACATGGGTACTCACCTTAGAGGTAACTAAAACAGAAATGGACTTCTCACTGAATTAGTGAGAAGTAAAAGGGGAGCAGGTAGGTTAAATTTTTGATTTCCTTAATGACTCATGGGATTTTTCCGTTCCTATGGGAAACAAATTTAAAATGGGGCTATTGGATATGTTTATCTGATGATGAGTTTTCTAATAAAATAATCACAATAGAAGTGGCAATTAATTCATCAATCCTAATTGTATTGATCCTTCTATACCATCATGGTTTACATCAAGTGATATATAAAATTATTTTAGACTATCCTTGGGTAATGAAATAAAGACACAATTGCGTTTTTCTCTGTAATTAAAGTTTTATTTACAGTATATATATATATATATATATATATATATATATATATATATATATATATATATATATATATATATATATATATATATATATATATATAACTATGAAACAATTACATCAGCTGTTAACACAAGACACTCACCAGTAACAAAAGAAACTACATTTAAAGCCCTTTATATGTTCTTTATACAGTTACTATTAATATAGTTAATATAGAGACAAGATAATGTTTACAATAATAACAGAGCACTATCTACTATCTACAACTACAGCTGTTTATTGTCACTTCTAATAGGGTATTATGGGTAATATATTGTCCTAGTGCATTCTGGGTAAGTTAAGAAAAGGTACTCTTACGAGTATATCAGTGACCTTATTTTGTTTACATATTTACAGTTGTACTTTTACGACTGTATAACAAAATATATCTAACAAATATGCGAGAAAAAGAATCTTTATTTATTTATTTTATTATAATTTTATTGAATAGATATTGTAATCTGCTTCACTCAAGGGCAATAAGTAACATGGATGAAGATGAATCCGTTCATACAACATGTACAATGAAAATAAAAAAATAATAAAATCTAACTAGGTATACAAAATAATAATATAAAATAGATCAAAGTAGTAATAGCAGAAAGAAATAAACTAAAAAAGAGAAAAATATTAAAAATCATACTAAATATACAATATATGCAAGCACCACGGGGAACCTCGAACCAAGCCTGATCCCCTCTATGGAGGATTGGATACGAGAAGAATTGGACGGTTTAGTGGAGCCCCAAATATATGCAAGCACCACGGGTGGAGCCCCAAATATATGCAAGCACCACGGGGAACCTCGAACCAAGCCTGACCCCCACTATGGAGGATTGGATACGAGAAGAATTGGACGGTTTAGTGGAGCCCCAAAGCTCATCTCGGTGTGTCCAAATAGGTCTAATTACTGTCATGTATATGGCTTAGATAATTAATTGGAAGTAGGTGAATATTGAAGTAGTCGAAAACGACGAGCAGTGTTCAGTCATTTTAGTCGTGTGTGTAATGAATATAAAAATTAAAGATACGTAAAAAAAGAAAAATAATTATTACTATTTCAAGTTAAAATATTATTAATTATAACTTATGTATTTTATATAAACACACAGGGTGAGTACCTCTTAGTGTAAAAAAAAAAAATGGGTGAAACTAGATCCTACACCTTATCTTTCTATTCCAATACGTTGCTGATATACGATAAATAAATAAACTTTCTCTTTGCATTTTATACCGATGAAAAGTTTATTATGTTTAATATGCGACTATCATAATGTCTAATTTACAGAAGTAACTGATTTGTATGCCAAATGAAAACACCATATTTTTCCGGTTTTAAAAGTAAATGTCTCCATGAAATCGAAACAAAATCATTATTTTGATCATACCATATGAAAGTTGGTTAAATTTTCAAGTTTTAGTAAGATTTGCAGTTTTGTGGATAGTTTTTTTTTTTCGAAAAACGGTGAGCGTTGAATTATTATAAGACATTGAAACTTCCCTAAATAAGTTGAAGATGAAGCTGTTTGTTAGATCCCAAGTTCAAGGTAAAATTCAAGTTTACATTACCTCTGATCTTATAGGAGATTTAATACTAAATCCGAAAATGTAGTAAAAATTTAAAACATATTTAAACAAAGGGGATATATTATGGCTTTTATGGCAAAAAACATGGTTCCCTCGAAACATTTTTAGAATTATCGTAAATCTAAAACGGATTGGAATAGAAAAATAAGGTCTACGGCATTTTTCTTCATTTTTGATCTAGTTTCACCCATTTTTTTTTACTCGAAGAGGTACTCACTCTGTTTATACATAGAAAAAATAAAGTATAGAGGCAACAATTAATTAGAACCACTCAGATCTCACTCTTCAATTAATATAATGTATAATTAATACTCAATTGGATTTGGTCAGAAATATCAGATAAAAAAAATAGTGATACAAGTACGTGAGTGTAGGAATGTAGCCGTACCCTTGCTAGCCTAGGAATAAGGCCAGACTTCCTTTCACCCCGAAGGGGAAGATAAGGATAATATTTTTAAGATAAGGCCTGATAAATAATTTCAACCTTGAGTTTGGCAAAATGATTGTAATAATTAATTTGATGAGTCGATAATAGTATATATCGATTTTTAAAAAGTCCTAGTTTTTTAGCACTAGTTATTTCCCGGTAGCAACATTTTTATTTTCTTGGTAACGGTATAGATACCAAAAAAATCAAGATTTATAGGCAACCTCCCTGGAAAGAGAAGAAGAGGACGTCCCCGTAATAACTGAATTCGTAAGAAGACCAAAGTTCATCAAGGACTGTTAAGCCGAACAGTGGCGCAACCAGGATTACTAACTGGGGGGAGGGGGCTGGGTTTATATATATACATACATAGAGAGAGAGAGAGAGAGAAAGAGAGAGAGGGGGGAGAGAGAGAGAGGAGAGGAGAGAGAGAGAGAGAGAGAGAGAGAGAGAGAGAGAGAGAGAGAGAGAGAGAGAGAGAGAGAGAGAGAGAGAGAGAGAGAGAGAGAGAGAGAGAGAGAGAGAGAGAGAGAGAGAGAGATTTTTTTGTGTTTTATTTAAACTAAAACAAGGAATGGTTGGTGTTCGAGACTATATAAATGAAAATCATAGTTATCGACTAAAAAAAATTAGTCGTTTCGGTCGTCTGGGGGGGCTTCAGCTCCCAAGCTCCCCTCTTGGTTGCGCCAGTGGAGCCGAAGAAGAACTGTCTGTCGAAAAGGAATGCATCATCAGAGTTCACCTAAGATGTAAAAACGTTTTTAAGAAGATTTGTTTCATCTTTCAATTTGAAACGTGTACATACAGATTTTATTGGAGTAAGTGTTTCGGAATAATTTAACATTAATAATACAAAATTCGTATTTAAACCTAATATATAATGATGGCCGAACATATCAGTTCGGCAAAATATGATTTTCCAACACTATGGTGCTCCTCCACATTATTCGAAAGCAATACAAAAATGAACCAACGATCTTTAGGTTCTAAACCTTACTTTGAAAATCTAATTTAAAAATTCCTAAATAATAATAATAAATAAACAAATGTAATAACATAAGATCCTCTGATCTGGTGTCGCTTTCCTAACAGTTTTTCTTTATTTTCTATTAAACAATAATTTTTTTTCTTTGATTTTTATTCAAATGAAGAGTTTATTAGGTTTTAAATGCACATTTCCATTAAAGGATTATCATAATGTTTTATTTACACAAGAAACCGATTTGTATGCCAAATGTGAACACCGTGTTTTTCCGAATTTAAAAGTAAATTTCTCCATGAAATCGAAACAAAATGATCACTTTCAACATATCATTCTAAAGCTGATTAAATTTGAAAGTTTTTGTGAGATTTGCAGTTTTGTAGATAGTTTTTTCGAAAAACGGTGAGCATTGAAGTAATATAAGACATTGTAACTTCCCTAAATAAGGTGAAGATCTAGCTGTACTTTAGGTCACAAGTTTGTAAAATTCATGGTTACGTGTACTTTGCTTTTATTGGAAATCTAATGCTGAATTCGAATGGAAATATTACAGTTTTTATGGCAAAAACGGTGTTTCCTCAAAAAAGTCTTCGATTTATCGTGTATCTGCACCGGATTGGAATAGAAAGGTGAGATAATTTTTCTACTTTTTTGATCTAGTTTCACCCTTTTTTTTTTGGTACTCACCCTGTATATTACATTGTATTTAATTTTTTTTTTTTTTTTTTTTTTTAATCTGTATGGTTAATATGGTTTGAACGGCTGCTTATTATAACGATCTCAACTTCTGAACAGTTCTATAGAATATCCTCCGGAATATAGAAAGGTGAGGAGAAGGGCTGCCTTCCCTGGGATTATATATTTCAAGAGCTGAGTAGTCCTTTGAGTGGCCCTAGTACACCGGTTTATGTTCCCTTCACTTCATGCATTCAAAATGTTGAACCCAAAAAACTTCTCGGCAGAAATTATAAGTTATTTATGAAGAGAAGACAGTGTTTTTTCATTGCACAACTATGCTGTATTTTTACCTTTATTTCTAGTTCGGCAGGGGTTTTCATATTTCATATTTGCCTTTTTCATAGCTCTTTGTAATGATTATATATTTATCCATACATATTATATAAAAGGACAAGCCATTTTTCGTTTGTGATCACTAACCAAGAAAACTACTGAACCAATCTGAATCAAATTTTAACTACATCATCTTCATAGTTCAAAGAAGGTTCAGCAATAATAAAATTTAAAGATTTTCAATTACATTGCCATAATAAAGTGATGAATATGTAGAGCACATTGAAGTTTGGTAACCGACCAATAGGTGGCGAGAACCATTCCAGAGAGGTTACAAAGGTACGGTGTTATATAGAGCTAGAAATCTACTATATATTTGTCAAATACCACTCACTCATTTAACACGAAATCTCAGAAACCACCGAACGGATTGGAATGAAATTTGATATGTAGCTTCCTCTAAGGCCGTAGGGGCTCGCTAAGAAAGGAATTTAAAAAAATCGGCCTGGATCGCGGCTAATTCGCGAAAAATGCGATTACAATTTTTATTGGGTGAATAATAAAAGATTAATTGTCATATGGTATTTGGAGATAAGCTAAGTTAAAAAAATAGGTTAGATGCTTAAGCCGCACACTTTGACCACAAATTAAGTTCCTTATAGTTGTAAACAAACAAAAATACGATCGATGTCGAAACCTTATAATATTTGTACTTTCTGTGAACTGTGATGGTGGCTGCAGAGGTGGACCCTTACAAGTTTGAGTTGTTTCGAAAAGTTATTAAAAGACCAATGTTAAAGAGGAGGTTATAAGACTTATGTTCTCAGGTGATGACATGTAAGGTCAGTTCGATGTAGGGACAAAAAAATGATAAGAATTAGTGAGTTCTATCAAATGTAAGATTCTCTTCAGTATCATCTCATTCTCTACCATGGAGAAGATGGGTACAGTATTAACATCCCTCAGCGTGACCCAAACACCAATACACCACTTAAGAAAACTGTGTCTGCAGCTGATTTTTAAGCCTAAATGTTGGTGGAGCGGGAAGGTTAAGAACCTTATTTACCTTAATTTCGTAATCTCCTCAACCAATTTATCCTTGATATGTATACAAAAATAGAAACAGGTAGACTAAACTTTATTCGAAAAAATCAAAAAAGTTGAGAAATTAAGACTATATTCACTTAAAGTATGCCATAAGAAAAGCTGATAGTCTGGTATCAGAGCTGGATAAGATGGTAGTGCTGCCTCGAAGCTTCACTGGAGGACTGCTAAAATAATATAATCTTGACTTTTGCAAATTGTCAAATTTACTTATTTAAATTATTCTAAGAATGGAATTCTTCAGGTTTATTTAATTAATAATATTATCAACGTTAAGCTTAACTTTTATTAATTTAAGTTGTCCTTCATCCTAATGATATTAAACCGTAGCGGAGCAGGGTACTTTCAGCTAGTTTATGATAAAATTTACTTATTTTCAATTCAATTGTTATTAGAAAAGCTGTAAATATATCGAACAACATGTGGATCGTAAAAAAAAAACTCGTGGCCATTCTGCAACAAAGTTTGCAATAATAAAACTATTAAACTCAACAGTACCAAATTTTAACTACAACATCTTTATAGTTCTACGAAGTTGTATAATAATAAATTTTACTATAAGAATGATAATAATAAAAATGTATAGTCTTGGGTGCCAGGAACGAGGTTTGCCAAACTGTTATATACTTTTATGGTTAGAAATTAAAATTCCACCAGATGGATCGATAAAATTATTTCTGCCAAATTGGATGTCTAGTTAAGCTTTTACTTACTCTTGAAAAACCTAATCAATGCAATTTTAATCAGGTTAAAATTACTGCCATCCGTGAAAATATCATTGAAGAAATGGTGCTAAATTTCTTACTTCAATATACAATTTTCATCGATAAACAAATGAAATTCAATTATTGGTTAAAATATTCCAAGTTCTTTATTTATTAAAGCGAACGAAGCCGTGACCGGGTATGCTAGTCTATTATAATACAAGAATAATTAAGTCATTATTATTAGTTATTATGCGTATATGATCAGTTCAGGGCAATTCATTATTCTGTGTCCTTTTAAAAAAGGAAAATATTTAATCAGTTTTCAAACGGACGAAAATTAATTTGTCGGGGAGTGACCAAGGACATCTTCGGCCTTCAAAAATCGTTAGATCCTGGCAGATCTGAAACTAGCATCTTCCAATGGCTTTAAAATAAATTTAAAGCCATTACAGTCGATTCTTTGCTTTATAATATTGTGTGTCAAAATATGAATCATGGGCCGATGGTTTAAGCATTTATAATGCAGTCTACTCTTCGCAAGAGTTTCATAATAATCTCTGTCCGTCTGGATTACCAACTTATACAATAAAATTAAAAACCAAATATCTAATTATGCTTTTATCTAATCTTCAAACGCCAAATCAGTGCAGTTTTTAACCAGGTTAAAAATTACTGCTATGCGTGAAAATATCATTGAAGAAATAATACTATTATTTTTGTCGATATTTTATTATATATATTTTATTAAACAAATATAACTTTCATTATTTGTTAAAATGACCTAATTTCTTTAATTATAAAAGCGGGTGAAGCCGCGACGGGGGATGCAATTAATACAATCAAAATTATTATTGTGACTTTGACTTTGAAACTAGTTATTTATAAAATAAGAGTTTTGTTTTTCTATTTTATGATTATAAATATTTTTTTATTAACGAAATCAAGACAAAAACAACCAGCAAAGCAGCTGCATCAATGTTAATTATATTAACATAATAATATCACAAAAATACACGTAACACGGGTGCAAGTATAAACAATATCATTCAGTAATGCCTCAGTCAACATGAAGGACAAGTAATATCCAAAGAGGTTCGCTAATTGTAGGTAGCAGTTATAACCAACTATATAGTCACCTGCGACAATAATCTACAACATTACATATTATTCACTGAATATATTATAATTATCTTGTTATATTATTTTCTGGGAAGCCGTAGAGGTTACACATTCTTTCAGTAAACTCCTAAGCATAAGCACGCAGTAAGTTACGATAAGATGTGATCAATTGTAGCATGTCACAGCTTACAAGGTCACTACAATAAAATCTCCACATCGGCAAAGGCCCTTAAATGCCAAGGTAAGTATTTTGAAGTTTAATAGTCATTGAAGTCGCCAAGTTGCATGACTGTGTACTTTAAGGTTTCATGTAACTGAAGTGCCTTAAAAATGATAAGAAAAAAAAATCAATCTGGATTACAAACGACGTATTAAACCTTCCAGTAGCAAACGTAGGTACCCCTCCATAAGCGCGGCTCCAGCCACTTCACGCGCCCAGAATACCTTTTATCGATTCTAACCTTCTTCCGATTTATTTCAACTTTTCAGTAGCTACTTTTCGAGAGGAAAGGTTATACTCCTTAATTTACGGAGAAACTCTAAATCCATGTTCAAACTAATATAAACTTCTGTTTACCTTCTGATAATAAAATGAGAAATAAGAAAATATCAAAATATAAAACACTAAATCAATGTTGAATTAATATTATATTAAATTATAATCAATATAATGCTAAATCACAAGTAATGTGTACTTCTGATAAACTTTCTGATGTCAGGGAAGTGGAAACAACAAATTATAAATATATAAAACACAGAATCCTTGTTGAAAGTTATGATGTTAATTTCTGCTATATTTTCTCAAGGGAAGTGGAAATAAGAAAATATGAAACTTCTGATATACTTTCTCACATTCATTATTATATGGATGTGTTTTATTGAATTCATAATACAATCTGTCTCTCTTTAGGGCAATAAGTAATACGGACGACAAAGAATCCGTTCACAAAATATCTAAACTGAAAATTTCTCACATAAGTTGATATAACAAATATAAATGTATAGAACACCAAATCCAAAGTAGAAATTAATCTTGTTAACTTTTTTATCTAACTATATTGTTAACTATTTTACACATTAGGGGAGAGGAAATAAGAAAACATCCAAATCCTTTATGAAACTCATTTTGTTAACTTCTGTATCACTTATTTACATTTAAGAAGACTAAGTATAAATATAGCACACTGGACAAAATAATCCAAGTTGAAACTGTAGAAGTGATTGTTTACATCTGAGGTTATAGGAAAGAGCTATCGATTAATGTGAACTCGAAGTGAAGTGTAAGGATCGAACTGGTCGGAGTAGGACTGGTCAGGCCGGTCTGGTGGAGCCCCGCTTCTGGAGAGGTACCCAAAATTAGATTGTTTTGAATGAGCTTGTTTTTACTAGACCTATATTAAAGACTAATTTTCTAAGCGAAGAATGAATAAGTGAATGTTTCCATCGATATTTGGTACGACCAATTCCCACAATATGTAACTTAATACACTTTATACATGATGCTAGTAGACTTCTTTCTTTCGTGACATTTAGATAAACAAACAAATACAAAGAGTAGCTAGAAAATCCTAGCCATCAATGTACAAGTAAAATTGAATCTGGACAAAGGTCTTACTTGGAATCCACATGCAAGACTAAAACGACAAGAAACTGCCCGTTGTTTTCGACTACTTCAAGACAAACGTTCAAACCTTCCAATTAATTAATTACAAAAGACTCATTTACATAACAGTAATTAGACCAATTTGATATACGAAGTTGATCTTTGGGGCTCCACTAAACCATCCAATTCATCTCGTATCCAATCCTTAGAACAATCCTGGGAGCGATTACTCAGTCAATTAAGAATCGATTTTGATGATTCTTTTTCTGATCGCTAGGGCATACTTCAGGGGTGGTGTAATTAATTTTTTTTTCAAATCAACACAGCGCTTTTTAAGGAAAATCAAAAAAAACTATTAATTAGAAATCACTGTTATATAACCTTCCACTATAAACATGTTTCTCCATAATAACTAAATCTAAATTATTAATTTACAATACAGTCAACTTTCGATTTGTCGAACTTTGATTAGCGGAATACTTAAATAAGTCGAACAAAATCTACGGTCGCAAGTACATTGCACGTAAATTTCACCTCAATGAGTCGATTTTAGGCAAAAATGATGAACAATTGTGTAAATAAGTAGCTGAAAATAGGGGTCAAAAAAGGTGACCTCTAAGACTTCCCCTCAATGAACCGAACTATTGGAAGTCATCGCCTCTATAACCGGAACTGAAATTCAAAAGATTTCATGAGTAATTTATTGTTAATTTTCCTGTAATTTAATATAAGTATCGATAATTTTGTGGATTGTCATTTAATTCTCTTTGTTTCGAAGTAATTAAAATATTATTTTTTATTTTTTAGTGCAAGTTGGTACATGTAGGTTTAATCTTGAAGCCGGTTTTTGTTTTTTCATTTCTAAAACCCTTTTCACCTCTAGCGTCAACAATTACAATCCCATTACAGTCGGTTATTAAGGTCATGTTTCGACCTTTTTTTTTTTTCATTTTTCAGGGTCAAATGACATAACTGAGACCTTTCACACAAGTTACATAATCCAGAATGTTCTGGAGCGCTCTGGAACACTCTGGAGCACATACCCCGCTGCTCCAATTAATTCAATTGGCCACTTTCAAGAGACGTTGCTACACCACCCTTTGGATAAATTAACCCTCGGTGCTGGTTCTGATGTTGCTCGTTTCGATGGGAGGAAATAACCGGTCTCTTGTGGCAGAAGGCTGGAATACAGGAGTACGACCATTAGAGGTATTTCTTGTTCGACATCAACGCCAACCTCAGATTTCGACAGCTTGAGATGTAGTTAGGCCTATGTTATAGTTCTCAGTGAAGCCTATAATTTCTTTGAATAACAGAGGGTACACCTTTGTTTATTGTCAACAGTTTAAGCAGGTCTCATGAATCCGAACACTGTAACAGAAACATGCATATTTTGCAATCAAATAGTTAGTTATTGTAGATCTGCCTAGTAAGAAGTCAAAAAGTTTTTAATGGCGAATAATTTTTGTTTTGTAATATTTGTCGCTAGGACCTACCGTTTAGAAGATATATATATTTTTAGAACTTTTATTGAGTGATTATTACAATCTGCCACAAATATAGGCAATAAGTAATATTGATGGTATATGATTACATTCACACATTATGTACAAAAAGAGAGAGATAGAAAAAAAATTATATATATATAAAAAGAAGATATATTAATCCAGTGAATAAACACATTGTAGAGTCCATGAAATATTCGATGATTTTTGACTTCATAGCTTCGTTAGGAGTAGTTAGAAGGTAAACATACTAAAAGTATGTCACCACTGGGGGGTGAGGTTAACGGTGGGGGGGAGGGGAGAAGTTTTGAAGCAAAAGTTTGACAAAAAGTGAGGTAACATTTGGTTTTTCCTGAAAAAAAAATACGATTTTGAATAACGTATATCTCGAATAACATTGCTATTCCGACAAATTTATACAGAATCAATCTTATAGGAATTTTAATTAGCTTTAATTTTGATTCTTAACATATTCTTCTAGATTCAACTGTTTTCGAGATATAATCAAAAAACGAAAAAATTAAACTTCTCCCCTCCCCCCACCGTTAGCTGACCCCCCAGTGGTGACATACATACTTTTAGTATGTTTACCTTCTAACTACTCCTAACCAGAGTTGGGCAGTACTTAATTACATTAGTATTTAAGTACACAAACAATTACAAGTACTTGTACTTGGAACAACAAGTACATTGTGTACTTGGTAGTTAAGTACTTGGCAGTTCGCAAATACTTTTACCAAATACTGTATATGTACTTGTGGCTTTCAAGTACAATTACATGTACTTGAAAAAAGTAATTGTGACGGCAAATACCAATGAGTACTTGTATCTGTACTTCAAAAAAATTATCTGTACTAAGTCAAAAATTATCGGATATTTCATGCACTCTACACGCCTCATTTCAGCACTCATTGGCTGGACTATATTGTTTTGAATAAAAAAATTCAACTTGTATCATTTTGTCACCCTCAAATGAGTTACTTTTTTTTTCACTCTAAAACGCGACATTTTGACACGAAGTAGCTTTTTTTTGTGTTGCTGGGATAGAGAATTTGACGAAAATTTTCTGATCAGAAATATAATTGAAATTTTTTTTTTTTTTTTAATGAAATATGTACCACTAGGACCTTCCGTTTAGGAGCTATATTGTTTTGAATGAAAAAAGTCACGTTTGGTCTAAATAGATTTAGTGTTGGGGATTTTTTGACCCGCTCAAAGTCTGTTGGTGGTGCTCGGATCGAAAATTTTTCTATGGTTCAACTATCAGAAATTTAATTGGAAATATTTTTGTTATATAATATTTTTCACTAGGGCCTACCTTTTAGGAGCTACATTAGTTTGAATGAAAATAGAAAACATATGAAGATCGACGGTCAAGATGGCAACCCCAAAAACAAGTTTCATGCCATTATTTCTTTAGCCGGCAGGCTAAGGGGGCCTTCATTTTTTATATTGAAAGTTTCATATTATTTAATATTTTTATTAGAAAGAATAACTTGTATGAAGATCACTTTGCGCCTCTATTATATATATAAAACAAAATACCACACTTTTCGATCTATTTTTTTCATTCTGGACAAGCATGTACAACTCCGAGGCATTTTTCTATAGAAATAGGTAAACAAACGTTCTGTAGAGAAGCTATTAGACTTTGATTTCTCAAATGGAATTTCTTTCGCAAACCTAATTTTGATCAATTCAGCCAAAAAGCATGAAATGAATATGTTTAATACTAATTATGGACTACGGCACAACGCCCAGTCCAGAGACAAGACTAACAATAACCACACGATCCTCCTCCCGCCAGGCTAAGAGATGTGACATCACATCGAAGGCAGAGCTCAAGACACTGTTACGACATAGGCGTGGCCTCAATCAGATTGCTGGAGGAAAAGAGTGCCACTTTCCCGGCCGATCTTGAGCAAGGTCACCCTTCACTGGAACTGGAGTCCAGTTCTCCAGCAAGCTCGTGGGAGCAACGATCGCTACTGACACGTTCATTTATAATTCAACAAGTTTCCATCATAATTTATGGATATCATTAGTTCTCTTAAAACAATCATTGAACTTTTTGCTAATATTATTTAATAATGATACTAAATAGTTCAATTTCTAGCTAAATATCATAAATAATGGAAATGGAATAGTTTTTACACGCGGCCTAGTAGGTTTGACAGGCACTAGGCTCTCTTGGTGTTACTCGCATCGAAAATTTCCCTACAGTTTCCTTATCAGAAATCAAATGAAGAATATTTTTAGGTATGTAACATCCGTAGCTATGCCCTACAGCTTGGAATCTATATTGCATTGAATGAAAAACGTCAGGTTTGCCTACATTTTTTTAAGTGTTGGGGCTTTATTGACTAGCTTTGACTCTGTTGGTGTTCTTAGATCAAACATTTGCCATTAGTTTCCTCATGACAAATTTAATGGAGAATAGTTTTGTTTTTATCTGTCATCCCAATGAATAAGTAGTTGAGTCGAATTTTGATTAAAAAGAATTATGGAGGTTTTTCTTCATGATGAATAATAGTTTAAGTAACATTTTCATTTTAAATAACTATGTTTCAAAATAAACATCTTACTAAAACCCTTATTCACTGAGAAGAAAAACCGCCACGATTTTTTATACTCACTACACTCATTTTGGTCAAAATATTCAAAATCAAAACCACGACACACCACTGGGATAACAGATATAACATTTGTCACCAATAGTTCTTCTTAACTTTGTTTATTTCGAATCATAATCAATTCGATTATGATTAATCCTTAATTATGATAATGATTAATTCGATTAATCGATGGTTTAATTTAAATAATTTAAAATCATACAGGTAAGCGGAAAAACAAAACAAAAAAAAACATAAGGGCATAGATGGTCCGCAGAATTAAGCTAAATAATATGAGAATTTATCGCCTACAGAAAACTGAACCACAGGTAAGCGAAAAACAATGTTCCGTGTTGTTCTGTCTTATCTTGCAATATAGTTTATAATAAAAAGTCTATAATAATAAAATATAAAAAAAAACGTCCAAAATCAAAACTAAAAAGTACATTAAAATGATATTTTACTCATAATTTTATTCTTATACTAGCTGAAAGTTCCCTGCTCCGCTACGGTTTAATATCATTAGGATGAAGGACAACTTAAATTAGTAAAATTTAACCTTAACTTTGATAATTATTATTACTTAAATAAACCTAAAGAATTCCATTCTTAGTATAATTTCAATAAGTAAATTGTACAATTTGCAAAAGTTAATTTTATGTTATTTTGATAGTCCTCCAGTGAAGCTTCGAGGCAGCACTAGCATCTTACCCAGCTCTGATACCAGACCATCAGCTCTTCTTATGTCATATTTATATTAAATATATTTATAAATAGTTGAGTTCTATTTAATAGAAGCCATAGACTCATCTGAACTGAGAGAAAGGTATATTCTAGGTTCAAGGAATGAAATTCAGAAATGCTAGGTACAACTTGTAAAATGCAACTTGGGCCTGGTTGAGAAAAGCCGACTATATTGTGACCGAAAAACTAAAAGGAGGGTAGTTGAGGAAGAAACTACTGGTGAAGCAATGTTGGTGGGTTGCTCGTAAGGAATATGTATATCGAACTGGCCTTACATGTCATCACCAGAGAACATAAGTCTTTTAACCTCCTCTTGAACATAAGTCTTTTAATAGCTTCTCGTCACGAAACAACTCAGACTTGTAAGGGTCCACCTTGAGTTCACAGAAAGTACCATATTATAAGGTTTCGACATCGATCGTATTTTTGTTTGTTTACAATTATAAGGAACTTAATTTGTAGTCAAAGTGTGCAGCTTAAACATCTAACCTATTTTTTAACTTAGCTTATCTCAAAATACCATATGACAATTAATCTATTATTATTCACCCAATAAAAATTGTAATCGCATTTTTCGCGAATTAGCCGCGATCCAGGCGGATTTTTTTTAATTTCTTTCTTAGCGAGCACCTACGACCCTAGAGGAAGCTACACATCGAATTTCATTCCAATCCGTTCGATGGTTTCTGAGATTTCGTGTTAAATGAGTGAGTGGTATTTGACAAATATATAGTAGATTTTAACAAAAATTTTGTTTTTCTTTTTCGATCTATTCGTATGTGGTAATATTCGTGGTTGCTCAACTATCACGTTCTGCAGATTATGGGGAATAACTCGTGTGTTTTTAGTGTGTCTTTGTCTGTTTTTATGTATGTATCCTCTTGAATATGATGATAGATCAGAGCTCCTTGGAAGTTGATCGAAGGGTTTCTTTTCCCTTCCTAGAGCTCCCCTTCATTACCCTGCTACAATACCAGGAGGGTGGGCGAGGTGATTACTGGAATGACGATGGAAGGGAAGGATGCATTTCCTCAAGGGCTAGCAGCGGAGTAGGAATAATCCATCAAAGTAGCAGCGCTAATAGCAAATGGCTTCAGTAGTTTCACAATTGTAAATTCTATTGGGTCATGATGCAAACCACATAACGGTCAATTTTCAAACTTCACTGAGATCCACATATTTAAATCTTTTTCATTAATTTAATTGCATATAAGTAAATTTTATTTTGAATTTCAAGTTCTATATAACACCGTTTGTAACCTCTCATGAAGAATGGCTCTCGCCACCTTTTGGTAAATTTTCAAACTTCACTATCATCCACATGTTATGAGTATATTATATTATTTTTAAACCTTCCTGGAAATATAAAGGTGATGTAGTTAAAATTTGGTATAGATTGGTTCAATAGTTTTCACGGTTAGTGATCACAAAAGAAAAATGGCTTGTCCTTTTATAGTCGCCTGCTAGAAGGTAAAAGTCACTAAGTCCAATTTTTTTTCTAATTCGACAAAAAGTCATTGTCATTTCCCATAAATATAAAAAGTTATCAAGTGAATATAACTGCTATATATGGACATTAGAGAATGAGAAAATTCACAATAGAACTATCTGAGGAATTTTTAATGAGCATATTTCCGTTTGAATATTGAAACGGAAAAAAAATGATTTTGTTACTTAATGACTTTTACCTACAAGCAGGCGATGTAATAGTATAGAAAGAATATTATTTTTACTTTATTTTATAATCTATAAATACAGGAATCATTTATTTTTTGTACATGCTTGTATATATTTTTATCCAATATATCTATATATTATGCATATATACACATTTTTTGTACTCTTGATTTATAAATAGAATCATTGAGATCTTTACCCTTGAATAAGGATGATTTTATAGAGAAGTGCCGAGATCATTCATTACGGTATTGAAGATATATTTCTTGCATGACTATTAGTAAGCATTGAAGTCAAGTATCCGTTTTTATAAACCGATTCTAATGGTTCCAAAATTAACTTCGTGATCCAAGAGGCTTTTGTTTTTTGCTTCCTGGTGGCGCAACTCGGGCGGGTCCGATTTCAAAACAGGCTTCGATAGGAATGACACGGCCTTCTTTATTACTTCCACAGCTTGCTCATTCTCCTTTTATTGCTCCTCGAATAAATTGCTGGCTGTTTTTTCAAGCCTTAGTTGTTGAAACTTACAGCTAGGATCTTTACGAAATAAGCAAGGTCCAAACGCAACCTGTTTCTATATGTGTTGGCATTCAGTGAGACAATTTTATCAATATTGCTTTTTTTTTTAAATCCTCATATATTCATCGATGCCTGCTAGATTTCTATATTACAGTTTTAACTACTATTCATTATTTGAATATCACAAACGAAGTTGTAAGAAATGCGTTAAGATCACGAAGAGTTTTTTCGTTGTCAAGGGTATATTGTAGACCGTGGTTTACACTAACAAGGTGACGTTTGGAGTTGTAACTCACAGATTTGAATTCCGATTTTTGTGTGGGTAGTAGGGACCTATAATAGTGCAAAACTAGGGTTATAGCTGCCAATGGGCATTAGGAGCCGAGAAAAAAAATAAATTATGAAAATCACGTTTTATTTTTTTTCTCGCCCCTCAGTCAAGATAGTGAAATGATTCGATGATGAGCTAACGGTGGGGGGGAGGAGAGAAGGTCCCATTATTGGGTTTTTCGATTATATCTCGAACGGTGGACTCGTGAAAAATATGTTTCAAATCAAAATTAAAGCTAATTAAATTTTCTATAAAATTTATTCTACACGTATTTATCAAACTTCCGGCAGTTTTCGAGAAATAAGTTATTGAAAATCGATAATTTTCGAGAAAAAAAATTGTTAACCTCACTTTTTGTCGAACATTTGCTTCTAGTGTCTTCCACGATCGTTTCTCAGAAAAAATGAGAGTGAGTCATCGTCCTTCTCACAAGTGTGGTCCAGTGGCCCTGAAGAAGACCTGCAACGCAGGTCGAAACGTTGGCACGTATTAAAGGATTCTTCTTTGACGTGGTGTTACTTTGACTGCATCCCTATCTAAATTGTATTAATTTCAATTATCTTAATATAAATTTTATTATAATTATTTGTAATTAATTTTATTTTGATAATTATAAATAATATAGCTAGGCGACCATTAGATCGTACATTACAATTAATCTTATATACAATGCAATGACCTAGAATAAAGTTTATTTTCACTTAAAGAATAACAATTATGATTTTTTTTTTTTTTTTTTTTTTGTAGTGATAAGTTTGATTATAAATAAAGATAAAAATGAATGAAATGGTATATTTTTTTAAAAAGTCGAGTCAAGTTAAAGAGCCCGAACTCGCGTGACCCCCGACTAGGTTCAAGAACCCGCCATCAGGAATGGATCGTATAAATAATAATGAGATCATAGTTTGCGATACCTTACGAATATAAATTATTCCCTAACGCTGCATACCTAACTTCCCTCTTATTCAACACATCATTCTATATTTTAAAGAAACATAGAAATACATGGAGGAAACTGTATTAAATAGGACTGAAGTAAATATTGTATTTTATTCAAATTATTTCAAGTGTATGTTTTAAAAATGAAGATAATGTAGTTAAAATTTGGTACAAATGAGTTTAATAGTTTTACCATTGCAAACTCTCTTGCAAAATGGTGCTAACCAAATATCTTTCGATTAATAGACATCCCTGGGATCGACACGTCACACTAAATATTTACAGTTTTTTTTAAATTAAAATTTATTTTAATTAAGCAATTTTTATTATCAATTTCCAGCTCTATATAACACCGTACCTTTGTAACCTCTCTCGAATGGTGCTCGCCACCTATCGGTCAATTACCAAACTTCACCGCTCACCAGAAATCAATCGCTTTTTTATGGCAATATAATTGAAAATATTTAAATTTTATTATTGCTAAACCTTCCTTGAACTATGAATATAATGTAGTTAAAATTTGGTACAGATAGTATTCGCAATTAGTCATCAAAAAAGATAAATGGTTAGATAGAACGGTTTTGGAAGAATGTTTTTGGGTTCAATGAACGGAAAAAAACATCGTCAGTAAGCTCTTCAATTCATGTCGAACAGCACTAGATATTGGATCGAACCCTGCCTGGGGAACGATTTTTTAATATTTTTTCATCTTTCCCTTGCTCGAATTTATAACAACCCCCAGGAGGGCAACTGCTGCGGAAGTAAACCATTCCGGCGATATAAAATATAGGGGTAGCCACGGAGGGTGAAAATCGTTACAGGCTTCAAAATCGATATTACTCCACTCCACTGATTCGATTCCGCTTAGTTGGGAACTATATTGGAACGTTGGGTTCACCCCCTCACTAGGAGAGATTCAACCGGTAACTATATACTTCATCATCATCATCATCAGTCCTCTCTACAGCATGTGCAAGGAACTATTGTGTCCTCTTGATATTTAAAAAAAAAATTATTTTGAGGTGTACAGAGAATAGTAAATTAAATCACTTGAGGTACACCATGATGGTATAGAAATTACAATGCAATTAGGATTGGTGAATTAATTGCCACTTCTATTGAGATTATTTTATTAGAATACTAGTTTCGAATGCTAAACATTCATCTTCAGTTTTAAAACATACAAAATTTTCAACACATCAGTATTATGTAACATGGATTATATATACTAAAGCTTAGGTATACAGATTTTTAAACATACCATTAAATGAACAAAATTATAATAAAGAAATCCAAACCATATACACTATAGCTAGCAATAACGAATACAGTAAAACCACGATCGATAATATTTTTAAAAAACAAATCCATAAAAAACTATGAATAATATATACATAACACCCCAGAGAATAAAGCTACCCCAAAGAAATATATTTTGATACCATATTACGGCCCAATATCCAACAAAGTCGGAAAGGAATTTAAAAACTTAGGTTTAAATCTTGTATTTAAAAAAGTTAAACCATTGTCATCATACTTCCCTTCACCCAAAGATAAAATAGACCCTTTCCAAAAAAACGGTGTATACGAACTAAAATGTAATGACTGTGGAACTAAATACACGGAAAACACTGGACTATCAGTAAATCGAAGAGTAAAAGAGCATATAAGAGCATACAATACTAAGAACCAAAATTCCAATTTCGCTATCCATCTAAATGAAAATAACCACAAATTTAATTAAGACTCGGGAGTAAAGATACTACATCAAGTAGAAAATAGCCTAAAATTAAATATTTATGAATCATTAGAAATAATAAAATCATTTAAAAATGATCTCGATTTTTGTTTAAACGACCAGATAAACATTTCCAGTAGCCCCATTTTAAATTTTTTTCCAATCCAATGAATCATTAGGGAAATCCCATAGTAAACCCCAAAAATACCTGCCCTTCCCTTTCCACGATGGATATATTTCAGACATCTGTTATATCTCCTCAGGTGAGTACCAATGTTTGATTTATGGTCTTACATTTTTGAAAACTTTAGTATATATAATCCATGTAACATAGCGCTGATGTGTTGAAAATTTTGTATGTTTTAGAACTGAAGATGAATGTTTAGCATTTGAAACTAGTTTTCTAATAAAATAATCTCAATAGAAGTGGCAATTAATTCATAAATCCTAATAGTAAATTAAGTTGTGTTTTTTTTGTTTGTTTGTTTTAAGTTGGTGCCAAAATTTACAGCAGTGGCAATGCCTAATAAATAAGCCGGACAAATTGAGAGATCGGACTACGGATCACCGAACGTCCGTTTTAAACGAAACTAAATATTAGTAACACGTGATCTCGTTTAGAATTACATTTTTTTTTTCAGTACCGGTATTGAATCCTCAATGTCAGTGTCAATGGAATAAAAATCAATCGGAAAAAAACCTTAGATGTTTCTCTTTTCAACAACCAAGTTGCTATGCCCTATTAAATTAAATAATTAAATAACTTTAATTTATTTTACAAAAAAAAACTTGTTTGATTTTTAATAAAGTTGTTTTCTGTAAAAGAATATTATATTGCTATTTTTGACAATTGGAAGCTGAGAACAGGAAATTGGGGTCTTCTGCCGAATCCGACCACATGCAATAATCGATAGTAACTAAACTCAATAACATAACAACTCTAATCATATGGCATTTATGTTTTATTATTATAAGTTAAATAACCTTTCTGTTTTGTTATTAGTTTATGGTTATTACAAGTGCTATTAAAATAAAATATGGGGTTATTTCAAGTTGTAAAAGATATTCCCGATAAAAAACATGTTAATGATTTTTTACAGAAGAAGGGGATTTCGCACGAAGTTTGTTTGTGCTGTAACGGACACGAAATGATACAAACGTTTGAACGGATATTAAAAGACATTGTAGCTTTCTATCCTCCTTAATAAATTAAAAATAGGATTTTTTTTTATAAAAATTAATATTATTATGTTTTAACTACTTCTTTTTACAATTCAAAATAGATTATTAGTTAGTAGAAATTAAAAAAACATATGTTTTAATTACAAAGCAGGTCACTTATATAATTATAATAGATATCGATTATTGCGTGTGACCGGATTCGGCACAAGACCCGAAAATTGTAATTTTCTTACAATTTTTTTTTTTTTTTTGACACTCAATGGTTTTTCGAGGGCATATTTAATATTGGATCTACCTAAAAAACAGAAAAATCAGTTTAAAGAAACTTTATTTTTACTCCACGTAACTACTTGGATAATTCATAAAACTAACAAATAAGCTTTGTTTCACTTTTTTTTTCTTAAATTACAACTTTTAAATTGACAAAAAGAAATAAAAATCAGTAAAAAAAAAAAAATGACTATCACCGCCTGCTGTTGGAACCTTGAACTTGGAACAGAAAGGTGTCAATGCTGGTTATGGTGTAATGACCTTGCCCTAGCTACAACCGGATATCTAACATAACCAGCAAACCCAATCTAATATTTCATATTCATTCAGCGACTATAACCTAAAAAAAACCTCTTTAAGGAAAAAAATTAACGTCATGTTGTATAAGGACCATTACCAACGCTTTCCTCTTCTGATGTAACAGCTTTATTGTTGCATTTAATAACTCATCACTTCTCTGATTTTTTTTAGTATTTACTCAACATGTTTTATAATTGTTGTTGAAATAATTTCAACATTTATACCTATAAATAAGTTAACATTCTATATAATTTCCTATGTGCGCTATATGTTTTATTAATATCAAATTGAATTCTTTCAAAATAAACCCCATCAAATAACCTTCACCCTTCGTCGCAAACCTAGGACTTCCTGTCCTACAGTATCCTTCAACGATGTTCCTCTAATCCCCGTTGACCAGATCCGCTACCTAGGACTCCATCTGGACAAACGTCTTACTTGGAATACAAGACTAAAACGACAAGGAACTGCCCATCGTTTTCGATTACTTCAACATTTACTTGACAAACGTTCAAACCTTCCAATTAATTTTTTGGATGGACAAAAGAGTCATTTGTCAATTTGGACATACGGAGTTGAGCTTTGGGGCTCCACTAAACCATCCAATTCATCTCGTATCCAATCTTTACAATCCAAAATCCTTAGAAAAATCCTAAATATTCCTTACTATAAGTGCTACCAATGGGCAGTTGCTTTAAAAAGAAGTGACGTGTCATTTTTATCTATTTCATCACATTTACTTGATGTATTGTATTTTATATTGTATATAAAGTTGTAAATTTCAATAAATATTTTTAAAAAAATACAAAATTGAATTCTTAGATGCAGCTCAACGGATCGACTGAGCCTAACACAATGGACTACTGTACAAACTAAAGTCCTTTCTACCTTTAACTCTCGATCAATATCGAACAATATAACAGTTCTGAAAAAAAAAAAATCCTGCGCTTCCTTGAGAAATTGTTCCTTATTTTTATTTTTTAATGTGTCCTGAATTCGAATCTTAAGGCGAATAATATATAATGTTACTATTCTAAAGATATTAAGATGTGAACATATTAGCCAAAGATATTAGTGGAAACCGAGCATAGTATCCAAAATTACGAGGCTTTAGAACAATATGACTTCCATCATTCTTTTCCGTGGCGATATAATTACATTACCTCGTCGCTCATTCCAATTGATCAAACCATCGTAAAGTAAAAAATCGATATTTAGACAGTACGGAAAGAATAACGTACTTACACAATTTCGAAATTGATGGAGGAACCAAAATGGTAATGGTGGCAAGCTCATTATTAAATACAGAGGAAAGGTTGCACCAGATCGGCCACTCCACGTTTTATTTCTTTTTTGTTGGCCGATTGGAATTCTTGCTGAAAGACGTGTAAAGATTTCTCAAATAGTTCTGTTCATTTCCCTGAACCAGTTGCCCTAGGAGTAGAGCGCTACCTTGGGGCAACATGTGGTAAACTCTGTCGCAACCTACCCCGGCTTTCTCCCCAATCCATATCTTCTTTAAATTATCTAATTAATTGCAGATCAATAAGGTATTAGATCATCGTATTGTAGTTGCCGATTTAATGAAAATATTTCATTTAAAGTCAAATTTTTCCGATGGTCCACTGATTTATAATCTTATAATAAAATATATTAAAGGCTGGTTGTGTCTTATGGAAGCAAGTGCTGCGTGTTGACTCAAGAGAATGAGAGGTTGCTGAGGGTCTTCAAAGGTCCTCAGAAAAATCTTCGGTCCGGTGAATAACCACTAAAATTGGATAGTCAGATCAAACATGGAACTGAAACAACTATTCGATGAACCTTACATCATATCTATAGTCAAAGTAGGCAGATTAAGGAAGCTTGGTCATGTACAAAGAATAACGGAAGATAGATTTCCAAAAAAGATTATGAACGGCAGGAGAGGAAAACCAAGGCTGAGGTGGCTGGACAAGGCCCAGGACGGCCTTAGAAGACTCGGAGTGAATGGTTGGGGGAGGAAGGCGGAAGATAGACAGCCTCGCCTATTGACAAAACGGGTATTTGACAGGAGAGAGATACTACGCATAGAAATATAAACTCATATACAGGATGATTCCCTCTTAATGTGAAAAAAAAATTGTGTGAAACTAAACCACAAATACCGCTGACTGCACCTTTTTATTCCAATCCGCTGCAGATATGATCCCCCCCCCCCATAAAAGCAGTAATATCTCCATTTTGCTCAAATATTTTTCAAATCTCTTCATTGAAAAAGAAAGCAGAGAAAAAATTTGAAAGAAAGACGCTGCTGTTATTTGGCCTCTATTATCCTTGTTTGTAAAACTTCGATGCTGGTTACTTCTGCAGAATATACTTTGCTTTTTATGTAGCCAAAGACAGAAAAGACCGGCAGCATTTGAAGTAAAGAGTGACCGTAAGGGCTGTAAGGCATAGAACAAGAAGCTGTATTCAAAAATCTAATAAACACAGACTCCTTTTATCTGCCGGCGCTTTATTGACAGTTTTCCTTAATTTTATAATTTCAAGAGTTTGAAAATTTGAAAAATGTTGGAGCATTTTTGGTCCAGTTTCACTCAATTCTTTGTTTCACACTAAAAGAAGATAGCCCAGTAAATAAACACATTGTAGAGTGCATAACATATATGATGCATGATATTATATGATGCATGATATTATATGACTTCATAGCTTCGTTAGGAGTAGTTAAAAGGTACTAAGTCCCTGCCCCTGAGGGATGAGCCAACGGTGGGGGGAAGAATGTCCCACTTTTTGGGTTTTTAGGTTGTATCTCGAAAATAGTGGACTCTAGAAATATAAAATAAAAATTTCAAATAAAAATTAAAGCTTATTAAATTTTCTATAAAATTGATTATATACATATTTGTCGAACTTCCAACGGTTTTCGAGTTATACGTTATTGAAAATCGCTCATTTTCGAAAAAAAAAAATATTTTTTTACTCACCTGTCCAACATTTGCTTCTAATGCCTTCCACGATCGTTTCACAGAAAAAATGTCAGAATCAAAGTTGTGCATTAAATTTACTTTAATTACATATATACATTTCTGTGACTTGAAGCACATTTTGAACATAAAGTGGGGTAAAAACTATTCTTTCTTCGATAATTACCGTTTTGAATAACGTATATCTGGAAAACAGTTGTATGTTCGACAAATATGTATAAAAACAATTTTATAGGAAATTTAATTTTGATATTGAACATATTTTTCTAGAGTCCACAGTTTTCGAGATATAATCGAAAACCCTGAAAAATGGGACATTCTCCCGTCCCCTCGCCGTAAGCACACCCCCAGGGGCGGGGACTTTTAGTATGTTTACCTTCTAACTACTCCTGACAAAGCAGTGAAGTCAATAAAAATAATTTTTAGAGAAAAAACAAAACCGACTTCAAGATTAAACCTACATATACAAACTTGAACTAAAAAATTAAAATAATATTTTAATTGCTTCAAGACAAAAACCATTAAATGAAAATCAACGAAATTATCGATACTTATATACCTATTCACAATTTATGACCAGTTATCTTTGGGTTCGGTGCCAGCCAAGAAGGGCAGTTTAATTCTGCCTCTACAACAAGCTTTCGAATGGCCGGAGACAGCGGTGTGGCGGTAATGAAACAGTGAGAGGATCTTTACGATTACAATTTCTTTTCAAATTCTGTTTGTTTTGGTTGGCACCGACCCCAAAAATAACTGATTATAAATTGTGAATAGGTATATAAGTATCGATAATTTCGTTGATTTTCATTTAATGGTTTTTGTTTTGAAGCAATTAAAATATTATTTTTAATTTTTTAGTTCAAGTTTGTATATGTAGGTTTAATCTTGAAGTCGGTTTTGTTTTTTCTCTAAAAATTATTTTTATTTTTCGCTTTTTAGTGGTGAGGGTATTTTTGTTTATACAGTCAATTCTCGATCTTAAAGCTTCCCTGAAAAATGGTTTGACTTACTGAACAAAGACTTATCGAGGTTATCATTCACTTACCTTCATGTAATTGGGAAAATTGAACACAAAATCGGAGTTGAAATCATTACGTATATTTTTCATTAATGGATATGTGTATGTTGTTTGTACATACATATAAAATCATTGATACAGAAAATTAAATACCTGGTACCAATTTATCGTATAACTTTCAACTGAATTGCGCTTTTTTCTGAGGGTGCCTAAAAGTAGACTTACCGTCTTCCACCAGTGGCGATCATTTCTTCATTCTTTAGGACGATTGAAAGAGAACTACGTGGAATTCGGAATTCACTAGCAACAAACGCCCAACTTCTTTCTCCTTTCTGCACTTTGCATATCAATTTTAACTTTTCGTTAAAATTAACTGTTTTTTCTTAAAAAGTGCTGCGTTGATTTCAAAATATTTTTTATGGGACTACCTCTGAAGTATGCCCTACCGATCTAAAAAAGAATCATCAAAATTGATTCAGAATTGACGGAGTAATCGCGTAACATACACAAAAAAAAAAAAAAAAAAAAAAAAAAAAAAAAAAAAAAAAAAAAAAAAAAAAAAAAAAAAAAAAAAAAAAAATACAGACGAGTTGAGAACCTCCTCTTTTTTGAAGTCGGTTGAAAATTTACGCATATTTCATGCTCTCTACATATTTCATTTCACTCTACACCCCTCATTCCAACACCCTTTGACTGGGGTCGCACTTCTCTGCCAAAACACGTCTGTCGACACTCTTTTGCTATAACTCCGAAACTAATTTTTCGATCCAAAATTTCTTTTTTTAATTTGAAAGATGGTTAAATTTAGATTTATATAGAGAACCTATATATTAAGATTTGATCAAGTCCCCTAACATACCCATGTTAGGCATCCTAGCATCCAAAAAACCGCTTACTGTTTTGAAATTCAAGTTTTTTTGGCATAGTTTTAACAATAACTCCAAAACTACCAAAACGACCAATCTGATATTTCTTTTTTTTTTAAACTAAAATCAGGTTACATTTACGATCAGACCCTTTATACGAAATTTTGATTTAGTCCCAAGTCAGCAGGCTAAATATGTTTTGGCAAATTTGACGATTTTGATATTTTCAGTGGGCTGGCTTGGGTGTATAACGGGACTTTCATATAAAGGGCCTGATAGTAAATTTAGCCAGATTTTTAAGTTGAAAAACAATGTAATTAAAAAATTCTCACATCCAAATCGACAAAAAATTTTTTTTTCTAATAACTTCAAATCAAACATGTAAAAATCTAATGAAATTACAAACACAAGAGGCACCGAAAATAAATGTATTGATTTCCTTTTCTATTTGACTGCTAAACATAAAACGCCTGTCACTTTTAATAAGAAGTTTTACTTTTTCGCTAAGAGATAGCTTAGAATGGTAATGTCATCTCTCCCAACCCATATAATTCGAAATTAAATTTTATAAGCCTGTTGCATGAAGGCTGGTCAACACTAGTTTTGAACTTAAGATCTCTTTTACTTAAGCTCTAATTAATTAAATTTGTAGAATTTAGTTACCACAAATTAAAAGTCGGTTATTTTTTACGGTTATTTCAATAACATCAAAATATATTTATATGAGTTTTTGACAGTCACAAATGCTATGAATAGACATAGAATTGATACTTATGCCTACACCAAAACATAAACACAAATCAACTAGTTGCGGGCTAGGTAACCTGACACAAATATATACGAAACCTACCCTATGTCAATGACAAATATAATAAACAAAATAGTTAAAGATTGATCCATTTCGTTAAATTTTTATTTTTAGTAAAGGAGAAAACAATATTTAATCCAAATACTGAAACATGAGTAGTTTTAATAGTTTTGAACTCCGATGAATCTCAAGATCTACAAGGCACCAGCTTATTTGAAGCTCAGCTGTTCTTGTAAAAAGCCCATCCCACTTTTTGTCATTGAACGTTCAAGTTTTATTTAAAACAATGGGTTTTTCTGTTTTGCCCTGCCTTATTATTACAGTTTTCTGGGGATTAATTGGCATTGTACTCCCTATCTTTCTCCCAAAAGGCAATAACAGAGGGTAAATATTGAATCTTATTACACAGTCATAACTTAATTTATTAATGTTTGTTTCTTATTGCTAATTTTCTTCAAATTATTGTTTCCAGATTAATTCAGTTATCGTTAATATTAACGGCTGCAACAGCGTGGCTTTTGTGAGTACTTAATTTTTTTATTTTTCTTTGACATGAAACAAATGTGAAGGTTATAGTCTTCTATGAATCCAGCTAGTTATCTGTTTAGAAACATACTTTTTAATTAATTAATGATTTGTTACCAGTTGGCTCTGTGCTTACATGGCTCAAATGAATCCACTCATTGGGCCCAAATTGAAGAGTACAACCATCTGGATGATGGCTCAACAATGGGTTAGTAATATTCATCAACTATTCAAGAGTTATCAAGTTAATTTGTTAAATCTAGTATAATTTGTGAAAATGTTAATCTAAGTAACAATAATATTTTAAGTGCTTTGGTTGAGAGGTCATGTGATTTAAACCTTATTGCTTATGTAAACCACAGCTAATGGTTTGTCTTGATGAACAGAACAAGAAATCACAAAATAATGCACAGCTAATGGTTTGTCTTGATGAACAGAACAAGAAATCACAAAATAATGACTTGGTGTGCTGAAGACAGTTGATACAATGTTTTTAACCCTGTAACCAGCCGATGAATTTGGGGCCATGATCAGGACTATCAGTCAATTTGACTCTCAAGTCTAGAAAAACTGTTATTCTTGCATCTTTACAAAGGAATTGCAATTCGATATTGTTAACAGGTTTTTTATAATTGTGATGAATATTAAGGGGAAAATCATATACACTTACTTAAACGATTTGTATATATTTTTTAAAACAACTAATGTATCCTTTGGACAAAATTATTTTTTCTTTATCAGTCCCACCAATGTACTGAAATTTTATATCTTAAAAGTTGTAATTATAATAGGCATCTATACCAAAATTATAAATAAAATAGCAAAACAAATACAACTAGAAAACTAAAATTGGTAAGTACATTTGCAAAACAGGGAATGCTAGGAGCATACATGATTCAAGAAGTATAGTTCAAAAGAAATATATAAATTATGAATAAACAAACATAAAAAGCATTTAAACCGAAATAAAACCAGGGAATAGGCAGATAACATTTAGTAATCTTAATATATATAAATTACGTGTCGCCGCCTAGGGGCCGGCTAACACCTAAACTACTGAACCGATTTTAATCAAATTTGCATACCGTGTGCAGTTTGATCCAACAAAAAAGATAGGATACCTTATATCTTAATTTATAGTCGCAATATTATTTGTATATTATCTGTAAGTCACAATTATCTGTTAGCTCTATACGATTCTAACATATGGCGGTATAAGGTTATACTATTATATAAAGGACAAGCAATTTTGTGTTCACTAACCGCCAAAAAACTACTGAACCAATCTCTACCAAATTTTGACTACATCATCTTTATAGAATAGTTTAGAAATAGTAAAATCTAATGATTTTCAACTAATTCTTTATTGAAAAATGAATAATAAGTGGATAACAGTGAAGTTCAAAAATGGCGGCAATTGCCATCTACATGAAAGGTTAAAAGGTACAGTGTTACATAGAGGTGAACATTGATAATAAAATTTACTTATTTTCAATTACATTGTTATAAAAACAGCTATATGGAGTGAAATATACCAAATTTTAACTACATCATGTTCATAGTTCTAGGTTTAGCAACAATGAAAATTTAAATGTACAATGTTGAGTGTTAGAAACGGGTTTTGCCACACTACCACATACTTTTATGGTTAGAAATTAAAATCCAACCAGATCAAATCAAATAAAATTATTTCTGTTGAATGAAAATTATTAAAAATCAAAATGCCGATCCTCAGCTGTTTAATATTGTGTGTAAAAATATGAATTTTGAACCTTTAGTTGTAAGCACTGATAATGCAGTTTCTTACACCGCAGTTTCTTAATAGTCTCTGTCCATCTGGATTACCAACTCATATATTAAAATTGAAAATTGGATGTCTAATTATGCTTTATGTTATCTTCAAATACCTAATCAATCTAAATTTAACTAAGTTAATAATGGCTGCTATGCGTGAAAATATTATCAAAAATATAATTTTCAATTGTTCACTTTAATACAAGATTTTTATCGATAAACGAAAAATCAATTATTAGTTAAAATTCCTCGACGGGGGATGATGAAGTTATATATAAAAGGACAAGCCATTTCCGTTCGTGATCACTAACCGCGAAAACTATAGAACTATTCTGTACCAAATATAACTACATCATCTTCACAGTTCAAGGAAGGTTTAGCAATAATAAAATTTACATATTTTCTCTTAAATTACTGTTTATAAAGCGATAAATATGTAGTGGGTAGTTAAGCGAGCGCCATTCAAGAGAGGTTGCAATGATCCAGTGTTAAATATAGCTAGAAATTGATAATAAAATTACTAAATAAAATTAATTTGTTATCCAAAAAGCTATAAATATGTGGTGTGACGTGGGGATTCCAGTGAAATTTAAAAATCGAATATGTGGCAAGCGACAATAGCATTTTAGTAAAACTAATGAACCTATATGAACCAAATTTTAACTACATCATCTTCATAGTTCTTGAAAGATTTACAATTAGAAAATTTACTATAATAATAACTTATACTATTATATAAAAGGACAAACCATTTTTCGTTTGTGATCACTAACCGCGAATATTACTGAACCAATCTGTCCTAAATATTAACTACATCATTTTCATAGTTCTAAGAAGGTTTAGCAATATTAAAATCTACTGATTTTTAATTTATATTTCTTTAAAAAAGGTTAATATGTGGACAACAGTGCAGTATGAAAATTGACCGATAGGTGGGGAGTGCAATTCTACATGAGAGGTTACAAAACAGCTTGAAATTGATGATAAAATTTACTTATTAAACTATCAAGAAAATTATTAAAAAAGATTTAAATATGGTGTGCGATATGTGGATTCCAGTGAAGCTTGAAAATCGACCGATTGTGTATAGAGCCATTTCACAATAGAGTTAACAATGGTAAACTGAACCTTTCTGTACCGACATATAAATAAATAATTTTTATAATTCTAGGAAGGTTTTGCAATGGTAAAATTAGAATAACTAAAATTTAAATGTACAATTTTGAGAGGCAGGACCGAGGTTTGCCACACTCTCATATACTTTTATAGTTCGAAATCAACATCCAACCAGATCAAATCAATAAAGTTTTTTCTGTCGAATACAAATTATTACTAAATCAAAATGTCGATCCTTTGCTTTTTTATATCGTGTGTAAAAATATGATTCACGGGCCTTTTTTCGTAAGCACTGATAATGCAGTTTATTTTCCGCAAGAGTTTCTTAATAGTCTTTATCTTGATTACCAATTCATACATTAAAGTTAAAAATTTTATGCCTAATGGTGCTTATATGTAATCTTCAACCACCTAATCAGTGCAATTATAACTAGATTAATAATTACTGCTAAAAAATCATTGAAGAAATAATGCTCAACCACATGCTAAAATACAAGAATCTTATCGATAAACAAATAAAACTTTAATTTTTAGTTGAAATTATCTTTAGTTATGAGGGCGGGCGAAGCCGCGAAGGGAATGCTAGTCATAATAATAAATCCAAATTCGGAACAATTCAGACAAAAGCATAACAGTTCTGTTTGGCTTGGACAGTAAAGTAAATTCCTCCGTGTATCTTGATCCCACTTTTATATTCTTCTTGGTTTGAAATTCACTAGGGGTTTGAGGTTTCTTCTATTGACAAATATCAGGCCTACCAGTCATTTGGACCACCACACATTCGCAACTTACCGGCAAACAACGAGTACTTGCTAACCCCTGATAAGTTTTCTCGCATTCATTGACTTAATGTGGATGTCAAAGCCTGACAAGTGTTCACGCCTCTCCCCACTACATTGTTTTACCGCTGTGTCATAATGACCAGTGGGCCGGTTGCAGGATTAAAAATGGCATTATTAATATATTTTGATAATAGGTATGGTCTTATAGAAATGGCCCTTTAGCCAAAGAATATCCCTCACAATTTATGTTTTGACAAGAGTAACGCTGAAAGATTTTTACAAAAAAAAAAAAAAAAAAAAAAAAAAAAAAAAAAAAAAAAAAAAAGATTCTAATTGCTATTGAATAAAAGGCCATTCATAAGCAATGTCTATCACTAAGATTAGAAGAATTGTTCAGTGGTAAAAAGGTTACAGTAGTGTGTGCTAGACATTTTTAAAGTAACAAGAAACAAAAACAATCAGATTAATTTTCATAATACTTACTTGTATATTTATTTGATTGTTTCTCATAAATCCAAGACATGGAAAACTGCAAATATTTCATTCACCCTTGTCTTTAATGATCTTAGGCAGCAAAAGTGGTAGGATGCTAAAAGAAAAAACTATGACATGTGAGCCTATATGTACTCATTGCTACCACCCTCTTAACTTAATTTTGTAAATAGGTTCTGTAAACACTTAGCTTTCATCAAGTTTAATTTTAGTAATTTTTGCATTGTTTTTTTTATTTTCATTTTAAATAATAAATTTTGATAGTTTTGGTTATACGATTGATAGAGATGGTTATAGTCTCATACAACTCTAACTATTGAGATCCTACTACATTCAGTTTTGACCAATTTATTTACCAACTTTCATGAGCCATTTTGTTTCTAATTTAAAGGTTCTTATAACTATCATTTATTTCTTTTCTATTAATTATTCATTAATGATAAAACCATATGACCCTATTATTATCATTGTGGATGATTCTTTTTATTGTTTATGTTACAGGGTAATCCAATAACTGATCTGTAGCTGCTTTTGGCGGACATCTGAATCATTCCATGTTTCATTTTTAAGATTTTATTTTCTTTAGTTACTTTGCCTAGGTGACTGTACATACCGTTTCCCTTAAAGATGGTAAATTCAAATATATGATAAGTGTAAAATAAAAGTTGTCCTATTTTAATTTGCAAAAACATTACTATGAAAAATTAATGTTTTAATAATTCAGTGGAATTAGAAGATGTATATACATTGGTAATATTATTTATATTATATCACATCAAACTCTATGAATGTATTATAAAATATTTAATAAGATGTTAATAAATGTGTCAATGATTTAATTTAATGATATTTTAAAAGGCCGTAGACAAAATGTATGTAAATCGGGTTTTGTTGTAAAATTGTTAAGTTATTTAGATTGTTAAAAAGTATTCAGACACTTTTAATTTAATAAAACTATTCTGAACCAAAATTATTTATTTAATAAATGCATAGTACAAAAATATAGTACAGTGACGTTAAACATCAACTGAATATATACATAAATATATCACGACTCTTCCTGAAGAATATTTCCCATAGAACAACACAAATGCAACAATTGCGTGTACTCTGATGCACCTCTTTGAAGCCTGGAGCTACATTCAGCAATATACTCACTAATTTTTGCTTTTTGAACATCACTAAGGCTGTTCGAAGATGTGATATATTTGTGAATCTGTGTCACTATTTGGGACAAGGGATAAGCCTCGTAAATTATCTTAGTAACTCTGAACTGAATTTTTTCATAGACGTTTTCTCTACAAGACTCGATTAAATCAAATATTAATCCTTCGGGAACGAGATTGCTTATTTCTATTATGTCATCTTCAGTTATTCTTTCTCCACCTTTCAATCTTGCACACGATTGAAGTACTGTTATAGCTTGCCTCAAATCACCTTCACTTATTTCAACTATCTTTGAGATTGCATTATTGTCACAATTCACTCCTTCTTCTTTGCAAATCAATTCTAATCGACTTTTTACCACATATGTGCCTAAAGGTTTAAATCTAAATTTCATGCAACGAGAAGTAAGGGGTTCAATGATTGAACTTACATAATTGCAAATAAGACAAAATCGAGTTGTTTTAGTTTCTTTTTCCATCGTTCTTCTCAACGCAGCTTGAGCTGCACCAGTCATGGAATCAGCTTCGTCCAATATGACAATTTTATACGGAGGACATGGTGTGCCGTCAGGGCGAACTGAGCTGGCAGTCAATTGAGCAAAGTTTTTCACTTTATCTCTAATAACTTGAATACCTCGATCGTCTGAAGCATTGAGCTCTAAGATACGATCCCTGAATGCATTACCAAAGAGTTCTCTTGCAGCAGCTAAGATGGTACTTGTTTTACCAGTTCCTGGCGGTCCATAGAAGAGAAAGTGGGGTAAGTCAGCTCCAGCTAACACCTGGAATTGATTAAATCCTTAAATTAATTGTGTGAGTATTTATTTACAATAAATAAGATAACATTAATAGTGAGTAAAACGGGCATAAACAAAAATGAAAGAGAAAAAGTATTTTAAGAAATATGGCTTGATAGACATTATCAGATTGACTGATTATTGTTAGGTTCTTTTAAATTGAACAAAAAATTTCTAGAACACCATTATAAGCAATTTCTCATAGATAACTTATTTCAGTTTCTATTTTTATTCCAAGCATAAAAACTTTATTGTAAGTTGTATAAGTGATATTAGAGGAAAAAAATTGTTTTCTATCTATTTCTTCCTGTGATAGCAATTATATAAAAAAAAAAAATTCATTGTGATCAATTAGGCTCTTCGAAAAGCAAGGCATTAGAACCATGAGTGAGTGAATTATGCTCGTGTAAATCTTAAAGGATGATCATAGTAACTTATTTTGGCCATTTTTTTAATAGACAACTGAGCCCCTGTTACTAGGGATATATATTTTTTTAATTAATTTTGACTAACAGTATATGTTCTCAATCATAATTATATTCTGATTGAATTATGTCCATAATCATTGAATGTAACATATAACTAAAACATATGTAAATACATTAGAATGTAACTTTATATTATACATATCACTAAACTATGTATACAAGTAAACAGTAAATTAATAAAACCATTAGGTTCATAACTTCTTAAATAGCCTAGGTAGCCTTCCATGACCCGCTCAAACCCACTAGTTTCTCACCTTGCTTCCCATTTGATAACTGATAATTCTCTGAGGCATCAGAAAAGTTGATCTTGGGAACTTCTGATATTGGAACGCTACCAATGGGAAGTTATTTCCAAGTCATAAGACTAATGTTTCTCATTTAGATGATTTATTTTATATTTTTGATACAATTCTAAGTTTGTTTGAAAGGGATTAACATCCTTATATATTCCAACTAGGGCAGAAGGGATGAGACAATTGCAAGTACCCTCCTTTCCCAGAAACCCTGTGTTGCCAAAAAAGTAAGGAGAGAAAAAAATACGGCACAACCCAAGTATTTACTTCCTTGTAAATTTCTACAGTCAACTTGCATCAATAAGACAAAATGAGTTCATTTATTTCAATGAATATATAAAAGTATTAATTTAAAGGACTTACGAGTTAAGAATTAGTCCTCCAATAGTCCATAAAGAACCTAAAAAGTACTTTTGGGGAGAACTAGTCCGACAGGTTGGCCAAATGGTCCTTTATGCCAAACCCTAACAACTACCAAGAAGCTTCTGCCTGCTGCTAAACAGAGTGGACTGTCACGATTTATTTCACAGAACTTCCACAAAATAAAAAACAATTCAGGTAGGGATCAAAACCATGATCTGAAACTGGTGCTCTAGGAGCCTCACCCTAACACATTTGGCCCAATATGAAGAATATAATGCATAGGATTATGTTTCTCGTAATCATGTTCTGAAGGTTTTCTTTGGTTAGGACTTCAATTAAAAGTACGAATTTAGGAGTAGAGTGGATCCAGGAAACATCTCACAGTTCCTGCACATCCACAGTTTAAATGGAAGAAATTAGAAAGATAAGCCAGATTTGGAACCTCGATCATTCAGAATAAGACACTAGTTCGACAAGGGATAAAACAATAATAACAAGATTAGATACCTGTTTGAGAACTGAAACAATTTCAGTTTGTTCCACAACATCATCTACAGTCTTCGGCCTATATTTTTCAACCCATGGTTTATTAGGCACTTCTGGTTTAGTATCTTTTGAGGTTTTTAAATCGGGTTTTTCTTCTTTAGTAACCTTTTTATTTTTAAGAAAAGCATCCATTTTCTCTATAAACAAAAATACATTAAAAGTAAGCATTGTTATATAAAATACAAATATTTAAATACTTTATGGAGCCAACTACTGCCTTTCAAACATAATAATTCTAAATGTAGTACATATGTTATTACTTATTGCATACTCACAAACCTGGAAACATAAGAGGTATCTAATAACCACTTATTTATATAAAAGTTAAACTTAACGTTTAAAAATTTTATTAAATATTTACTGCTTATGACAATGTCTTATTCAATAACCAGCACAAAAACACACCCTGAAACAGGAAAGTGGTCATATCTAAGCATAATTTTTGTAGAATGCTGAATTTCTGATTAGAGATTTTAAAAACGCAAGGCAAACCTTTTAAAGCCTTTTTTATACATTTTAATGACCTTGACAATTCTGAATTTATTCCTAATAACTGATTTATACTTTTGAGGAAGCTTCTAATATTGTATCTAAGCATCTAATTGGGTAAGAAATTTCTTGATTGTAGCAAGATTACCGTTAAATTTAAGAATAGAATTTTTTTCAAAGCATTTTCGAATAATTTCTTTCCCTGGACCACAGAAAAAGTTATCAATTTCTAGATCCTTTTCACTCATTAAATCAAGACTTTTGGCAAAACATTACCAGCAACACATCAATAAAATGACACTTAAAATGCAGAACAAAGATGGGGACAGATGTAAGATTTTTCATAGTGGGCACATTAAACTTTTCAAGATAAAGGTAAGGGTACTGTCAATATAAACCACATCACAATTTAATTCACAGATCTGTTTGTCAATTTGGACCAGATATCCATATAAATATATATTTATAATTTATTACTATTTTTTTTTTCAACTTTCATTTGGAATATTCTTTAAATTCTAAGATTAGAATGAATTTTACGGATAAATAACTTTTGATATAAAAGATTTAGATTTAGAAAAATATTGATGGCACTTAATGATACATTTTTTATTGAAATTATTATTTCTCATATATATATATATATATATATATATATATATATATATATATATATATATATATATATATATATATATATGTTATGAAACATTTTTTACTATAATAATTAGCTCTACAAGCCAGGGCAGGTCTTGGCTTCCTTCACAATGCCGCTCCATAATTCTCTATCCGTTACCACACTTCTCAATCTTGTGACTTCCAAAACCCTGATCTTCCTGCAGCCACCGTCTTCTTGATCGGCCTACTCTTCTTTTGTCAAATACACTCCCATGTATTTTGTAGTAGAACATTAATGAAACATTAGTAGACCTAAAGTTAGGAATAATTAAATACTCAATAACCCAAGGTCTAATATAACCACCAATATAATTGAATGGAATCAGCAAGAAAGTACTCAAGATCTGTAGGTCCTTTTGGTAAATTTCTTTTTTTTGCCTACCTACAGGGTTTTTTTGGCAGCAGTGGGTACAACATATGGGTCCCTTTTTCGTAAACCACAAATGTTACTATTTAATGGTTCCCAACCTAAGAGGGAGTCAGAAAATCAAATAAATTTAACCGAATCAAATGGGAATCAATCTCACACTGATCTATTAAAAGTAATATACTTTAACTATTAAATATATATCAATCATTTTTAAAGAGAAACTAAGGAAAAGTCAAGAACAATAAAATAATCGATAAATTTTGGATGAAGAGTGGTACTGTATAGAAATTACTTAGCAGAAAATGATAATTTATATTTTTCGGGTTAGTTCACATTTGAAATTGTAGATGCATCTCTTAAAAGCCTTGAGTGGTGAACAAAATCCAATATCATTCTATTCAGAAACAAGTAACTTTAAGAATCATGTATTTCCATTCCTAAAACAAATTCTTTTGTTTATATGGGTAATAAACCATGGAAGTATTAGAATTTCAAATGGTACAAGTATTATTAAGATTGCTCAAAATCGGGATAAAACGTTTAAAACACAAAGATTTGAATTACACATTACTTACTACCTGACGGTACTGACAGGACACTACAGTCCCACCACAAAACTTTAATAATTTTATCATACATACAAAAATTATATATACCATATATGAAAAAAAAATGGTATATGTATACAATCAGAGTTAATGTGTATAACACTGCAACCCATTTTCTACATACTTTCCATATCCTCCCAATATTCCTCATCAGCTGAGTCACTGTCAAACGAGAAATCATTACCACTGTCATCATCCTCCCATAATTTTCTGACAAATCTAGGATGCGTTATTTGATATACAGATTTGAATAATTCATCTTCAACTTTTTTTTCCTCCATAAGTTTTTTAAATGTAGCCATATCTCTAAGAATTTGTTTATAATCAGAATCCACTTGAAAATCGGGACCAATGAGCTGACACTCTTCTGATATGTTTCTTTCATTGTCCAAACTTTCATTAGAAAATCCTTCCTCAACAGCAGAACCTTCCAGATTCATGGCATTAAATTAACAAAATAATTCTCAATAAAGTGATTTTGAAAACGGGCAGAGTATTTTTCAACAGATCAAGACTAAATAACTACCAAGACTAAATATAAACATTTATTGAACAACTCAAACAGCAACATATGGCAATCTTGCCACTTTATCTGAAACTTACCTCTCAGATATAAAAACTCGAATGTATAATCTTATTTAATACAATCAGTACTCTATTAACCTTAACAATAGTAAATAACATCTAATCAAAGACATCTCACATCTAATAGCAATTGAGAAGGATATATATTTCCCGCCATATGAACTACAACCTTATCAAAAGAACTAAAAGTTAATAAAACTATATTATAAACAAAACAAAATTACATGTTAATTTTTTTTTTTTTAATCTAAAATATTCAAGCGTAATCATTATTTTTTTGTATCTTGTAATTTTACAAGCTCATGAGCATACAATCAAAACGAATCCTGCTACTTAAATATCCAGATAACCTTCGTATTACCTTTTGTTTATAGTCGGCTAATATTGTTTTTTGTTTGTAATTTTAAAAATGAAAGTAGAAACTCAAATCAAGTCTCGTAGAATAGATTATAAATTAGAAGAAGATTATTTTTATGGGGCAAGATTTATTTTTGAATGTGGTTATAAACTGAAAGGCAATCCTCTCACTCTGGCTACAGCAGCTAGCATCTACCACAGGTTTTACAGGTATTGTTATAAAGTATTTTTCAGTTCAAATGTTTTCTTATACTGTGTAAAATGTATTCATTTAATATACTAACATAATATTAATGTTTTAGGGAAGTTGAATTTTCCCAATATGACAAGTATCTGATTGCTGCTACAGCATTGTACATTGCTGGGAAAATGTCAGATGATTACAAGTTAAGAGATGTTATCAACGTTGCCCACTACACACTTCACAAAAGTATCCTTGACTTGAAAGATGAGTATTGGATGAGACGTGATGCCCTTCTTCAAGCAGAACTTCTTGTAATGAGAGTGTTAAAATTCAAAGTTGATCCCCCAGAGTGTCATAGGTTTTTATTACACTACCTTAAATCACTTCAGGGTTGGTTGGATCGTGACTCATGGGAAAGAGTTCCAGTTGCACAGAGTTCTCTTGCATTTTTACAAGACTTACATCATAGTCCTCAAATCCTAGATGCTACTCCACAAGATTTAGCACTGGCATGTATATACATTACTCTTCAATCTTATGGTTTAGAAGTAGCACCCAAAGAGGATTGGTACACAGCGTTATATAAAGATGCAAATCTAGGAACCATTATTGATACTCTCCTAGAACTCTATAACAAAGTTGGAAATTAAGATTATTATTATACAGTTTTTTAAATTTTTATTAGTTTTACTGAAACAAATCAATTGATACTATTGATTCCAGATGTATGTATATTTTGTACTATTATTATTTTTTTTTTTTAATGTTTATTAAAAAATAAATCACAATTATGAAAGTTTTTTAATGATCAGTTTTCACTCATTTTAATTACAAAACTTTCCTTTACTTATATACATCAGTTCTTAGTTGTTAAGTAGTTTTCATATTATAATTATATTATTATTTTAAATAATAGCTGAGGTCAAATAATTCTTACTTTGCACATAATAATACCTATATTAGTTACCTAATCATAAGTGTTCTGTCATCAGAAACTTTTGAAAATTATTATATATTATTTACTTTTAATTATGTATGGAATGTACTTTAAAAGACGACTTCATAATATAAAGCATGTAACACACGAGTTTGTGTGACATTATTTTTTTCTGTTACTTTAAGGCGCACTTAATTATTTAATCTTCTAAAAACAGTGATTACTGACATTGAATTATTAGTTGTTGTTTTTTATCCTTTTGAAAAAATATTTGGGATTTAATAATGGTTTTAAGAATAAGGTACCTTGAGGGTCATTATAATATTTTGTATTTCCTGTTCTGTGGGCCTAATTGACTGGTAATGTAGTTTACGTCAGTCTTTTCTTTCAATTAAAAATTATGTCAAAATTTATATGGCAAACCTTATTACATGTAAAATCAGCCTGAATGTTTGCGTATTTTCTATTGCTTTGATATAATTATATTAGTAAAAACTAAGATATTATGAAAATTTATGTTAATTGTACATATGTGTTTTTCATATTAAATTTATTTGTCCATGTTTCTTTTTTTAATTAACATTTATCTATGTCCTGCAAGCAGAAACTGCAGCTTGAATCACTGAACAGATTTATTCTGTAGATCCTCAACAAATTAAAAACCTATCCTTATGGACCAAATTCATACCATATTCTCATGCTTCAACTACCTACATTCGTTTTTTTTATTTAAGTAACTTGTGAGCCTTTATTTAAGTTATGTTACACATTTCTATTTGGAGAGACAGGAGACGGGATACTGCAGCTTGAATCACTGTACAGATTTATTCTGTAGATCCTCAACAAATTAAAAACCTATCCTTATGAACCAAATTCATACCATATTCTCATGCTTCAACTGCCTACATTCGTTTTTTTTTTTTTATTTAAGTAACTTGTGAGCCTTTATTTAAGTTATGTTACACATTTCTATTTGGAGAGACAGGAGACGGGATACTGCAGCTTGAATCACTGTACAGATTTATTCTGTAGATCCTCAACAAATTAAAAACTAATCCTTATGGACCAAATTCAAACCATATGCCCATGCTTCAACTGCCTACATTCATTTTTTTTTTTTATTTAAGTAACTTGTGAGCCTTTATTTAAGTTATGTTACGAATTTCTATTTGGATCATGTTTTTTTATACAAATATGCTATTATTCATAATTTGAATCATGAGAGACTAAAATCATATAATATTTCAGATAAATAATCTTTATATCAAGCTTTGTATGTTTTATTTATTTTTTTGGAAGTAATAATGGGAGGTGAAGAAATTCAGGTTGAGCACGACTCCTAAGTCTCCACTCAAAGAAACTCCTTATTTTTTTCTGTTTCCAACAGGTTAGGAACAAATAAGGTGTATGAAATAGATCTTTTATATTATTTTCAGAATTGTATTCTCAATCTTTTTCATTTTTTTTTTTTTTTTTTTTTTTTCTGACATAAGCAGCCACTAGGCTGTAATTTATTTTTAAAAATTTCAACTTCTAGACAGAAATAGCCAAAAATAATTTGCTAATGAATAACTTTCATTATTGATCAGTCTACTAAAGTATATCTTGGCTGCATTTAAATTACCTTCACCAAATCCTCTGGAGATTCACATTCAACTTGAATTCACATATTTATTTATTTGCAAGAATTCAGTCCTGAAAATCTGCTGAATTGAATAAGTGGTCTCGTCTTTAAGGTCATTGCATAATGATTCTGTATTTAATAATGGTATTTTTATTTTTATAGTAAAAAAGGAATCTATTTTAGTCAGCTCTTAAGATTAATAGGTTTAAAGTATTGATTTTTTTTTTTTTATTTACACAAATAGAGCCATGTTTAATTCATTTTATAAACAAAATGTTTATATAAACATGTAGGTAATTAGGGTGTGCAGTCATGGAAACATGATTAAAATATAAATTTTAATTTATTGTGCCGACTTTTTGGCCTACAATGCAATCTATCAGAACTAGAAGAAAAACAAACAAAAGGGTATAACAAAAAAAGGGTGTGAATATCATTAATATTCGCTCCATTTTTTTTGCCATATCTTTTTTGTTTTTTTTTACCGATAGTCCTGATGAAGTCTTGCATTGTAGGCCGAAAAGCCGGCACAATAAATTAAAATTTATATTTTAATCATGTTTCCATAACTGCACACTTTAACTACCATAATTATTGCTAGTCAATAAATACCTCATCAATAGAATTTTTTTTCTATTTATTATGGGATATCCACATCCAGATTACATATGTACCAATGTACTGCTAGACTTTAATTAACTCTCTGTTGATTGTATTTTAAAAAGTCTTGTAGCATTTACTGAATCCTTAAGGGATCTATTATTTGCAAAAAAGGGATGACAATTGTGTCACTTTTGAAGTAACAGTAATTTTTTTTTTCTGTAAAATAGTAATTATGCTCCAGTTTAGTTAAAGAGTATGGAACCAATAATAAATATCCTTTGAAGTCTTACAAATAAAATAAAAACGAAAGTTTAATAACAGTTCCGACAGTAACAAGCTTGTAAAGTAAGGATTTTTAAGGTAAGTAAAAAACAAAAATATAGAATGTTACCTTTAAAATGTGAAAAAAAAATGTCCAGCAGCAGTTGAAACTACTTTCATCAAATGTGTGTTTTACAATATGTTGGCAGAAATAATTGTCGAAGAATAAGTTATAAAATTCGTTAAGGTTTTTTTATCAGAGGCAGAACTCATCTATAACCAATGAAAACCTGTTTTAAAGAAACATAATTTGAAACTGTTTTGATTATATTCTCCTTAGGACTTTTTTACTTCTTTTGCAGTTTTCAATAGAAGATAAACATTGAGCAAGGCCTTAAAAATTATTTAGTTAGAAGGTTTCATTGATAAATGTTTTTGGTTTGATCTGCAGTGTTATAAATGAAGCCTAAGTCAACGGATACAGCCAGTAGCGTAACGTTTTCCAGCTGGACCCCCTCCCCGCAAAAAAAATCCTGCATCCTAGTTTGAGGATTTTTTTTTTTTTTTTTTTTTATACGCAAACTAACTAACATTAGCTGCTGTTATCTATCTAATTTATTTAGATGAAAAAATTTGAACAAACAACCTTTGGGCCCCTAGATCCTCGGGACCCCCCGCACCGCAACCAAAAATCAAAGCCAAATCGCATTTTCACCCAGAAGACATCTACAACGACCTAGAAATTTATTTGCTTAGCGATAGTTCCCATCCACTGACGGTAAGTAGCGATTGATGGTACAATGTCACATATACGTTTGTTTTAGCTTACTTGCCTGATGGAACTTATCTCCACTTTTTTCAGCTATTTCTCCAACCGATTCTGATGAAAGCTTATTAGATTGATAAAAGTGTTTTGTGACGGTAAAATAAGGATCTTAATTTTTTTTTTAATCAATCTTTAAAACCGGAAGTTCACCGATATGCTAACTATGAGAGATAAGAGATGCAGCGTAACTTCTTCATCTCTCCAAATCTTATTGAAGAAACGTACCCTTCGACTTACTAAACTGCCATCTACCGAGACTAAATCTTAGTTAAAACATTAAGGGAGGAGCTAAAACGACCTCTTGACTTTTCTTGCATTGTTACTTTTGTTGTTTTCCCTCGTATTCAATACCCACAGGTCTTCTATTTGCTTTTTCCCAAGACTAACTTAATTTATTATACTACATGATTTTGTTCATTCGACTAATGCTTTCCAATCCTTGTTTTTTATTATTCCTTCAGATATCTAATCAGACTGTATATTTAAAGATTTCTATACTTATAAAATATGTCGATTCTGTGTATAATAATAATAATAATGTAGAGAGTTTATATCATTCTTCGTATTCACTGATCTGACTTTTAGCGTCATAATAATTATCTAATGTTCAAATTAGATAACTTGACCTCTATTGAATGAAATGAGTGGTTCTTTCTTGATCGTCCGTAACAACATGTTGATTTAAATTTTTAAGTGAACTTCATTTGATATATTTTATTGAAATTTATATATTTTGGTCTCATTTAGTCAGTAATTATTCCTCAGATGGAATCTACTGTTGATGATAATGGAGATCTAGTGCCATCAGAACTTGGAACAAAAGAATAGTGAGTTATTTAATCTAATGAGATATCGTTTGGCCAACAGTAACAAATTTCATTTGCTGTATCATAATACTTTGTTCTGTAAATAAATGCTGGAAACTATCTGATGATTCTGCTTCATTTAATTATCTTATTAATGCTGAAGCATGTCTCCACATATCACCAGTCCCTTCACCTTGTAAAGAATTCAGGTACATTTGTAGTGCTGGTATTTAGATCTTATTGTTTTAAGATTTTTATTTTCTCATATGTTGTCCCTTCTGGAGTCCTTAAAAACTAGTTTTTGAAAAACATTGCCAAGTGTCCTACCCACTGAGATCTTAACTTTTTAAAATTGTCATCAACTTAGTTTATTTCTGTATAAATGTATCGTTTGCTGAATAAGAATGAACTTATGAGGGTCTTATAGTGTCTCGATTATGTCCGTTGTCCTTCCTCTTCAGATGCTGTACCAAATGAGACCAAAGGGCACCAGTTAGATGCCAACCATCTTCTACTTTTACTTGTAGAACAAATACGAAAACTCATCTGCTTTCTCAAGTTTATGGAACTATTCTGTACTTGATCTCTGCTATCACATTTCTTGAACATATTTGTAGTTTATAATCAAGTAATATTTATATCAAAATTGTTATTAGAATTTTTGGATTATACTATTTATATTATGCTTTCAATTTTTTTCAGTTGGTCAACAGTGTACGAAAATGAGAAAGATAATTTTAAAAACTATGGAGACCCAGGTGAAATTTGGTTCGGTGAAGAGAGTGAAGAAAGAATATTGCGGTATGATTTTAACATATCTGTTTATATAGTTTCTATTATTTCAATCGGTTGATATATTCCTTTAAGAGCATCTTAGTATCTCTTATATCTTTTAAATATAATTTCATTTGACTTATAGTATCCATGGTGCAGTACTCAGTCTCATAAAACTGAGCAGCTTTCAAAGTTAAAAAGCAGTGGTCCATTATTTAAAACCAAAATTAGGCTTAAGGTTTTTTATTTATTTTTAACATATCAAGAGACAAGTTTAGGTTGTCTCTGATTCATAATCTGCATTTGCAAAAATGTATCTTTGCGCTGTTCTTCTATGTCCACTTGTCAATCATAGCAAATTTTTGGGATCTCTTTATTGTATTGCTTCACTCTTCCACCCGCTCTCTATTTATTTAAATTAAAAAATATATATATTATCACCTCCATGATTATATCATGTTAGTGTATGTTTCTTCAGGTCAGATTTCTTAATTTTTCTAATAATAATACTTTATGTTAGCAAACTACAGAATATAATTTGTATTAATAATTGAGTATATATTATTACCTTTTAGTCTTTATGTTTATTTCAGTTGGTTAGAGAAAAAGAAAATATCCAAAAATAAAAAGATAGTGGACTTGGGGTGTGGCAATGGGATGATGCTGGTGGCATTGGTAATTGTATCTTATATAATATAATTAATGTATTCATAACATTTGTGTGTATGTAAAACTTAGTCTTATTTATTAAAAAATCTACCTAATTGATTTTCATCTTGTTCAATCGACTTTCAATAATTTGAAAGTCAGCTATATGCTTGATTGATGATTAATAATATATATACAGATTTCTGTTTATTGATATGATATTATGTTTGCATGATAAATTTAGATAGCTTTTAATATTAATATTTTTATGTGTAGAGTAGAAATGGATTTACTAACTTAACAGGAGTTGATTATTGCTCAGAAGCTGTTGAATTATCCAAATCTGTAGCTCAGTCACATGACATATGCGATATTCATTTTAAGGTAATTGTTATTTATATGTCGCTTCATTAAATCAATAATCTGTCATGTTAGTGGACTTTAACTCGACAAGTTATTTAGTATAATTGACTTTTACATTTTGTAAAAATAGTTGTCTGAAAAACAAAAACAAAAAACAATTGGTCTTCTTGAGCCTGTCAGCTAAAGAAAGAATAACATGGAATTATTTATTTTTTTTATCTTTTATTTTTTTTCCACTTACCTGTATGATTGTGTTGTTTAGTTCCAAAGGAGAGTAATTTTGTATACAAAAAAAAGCGATAAAACAAAAAACAATTTTGTTATAGTGTTATATTAGGTGACTCATTCAGTGATTATTAAAATTTAAAAAAACTAGTTTCTAGTATTTACAAATACAAATAGGGTTTATGTTAATATTTAAAATCTAATTTTAATTACAAAATCGAATTATTTGAGACATTTATAGACAATGTTATTCACATAGACATTTTTCATGGTTTGCATCTAACTATTTTTCCAAGAAACCAACTCTAGAAAAAAAGCTCTTGCACTTAAAAATAGCATGACCTTTTTTTTTTATTCAAACCATAATTTTGAATGGCCGAGAGGAATTGAGCAAGATTGGTCAAATCCAGGTTAAATTTTTTTATTTTATTGAGCTCACTCATAAGAACTTGCCTAGTATCGGTATAAGAAAATTGAGCTCTTAACTTTTCATACTCTCCTAATATTAAACTATTATAATACTTGTAACACCTTCCCGTTCCCCAAAAATGTATCGCTTTAGCCCAAAAAGGCCACTGGTAAAACATGTTCCATGTTAAAAAAAAAAAAAAAAAAAAAAAAAAAAATGAATGTTAAGAAGACATTGCAATTTTGTGTTATAAACTTGTTCCTCATCCAGCTGATTTTTTAAAATTATTCAACTTATAAGGCTGCTCCTTATAAAGTTTGAATGTTTGATTTGACAACTTGTTTTTTGAGGTGGTGATGAATATATGCTACACTATTAGAGCCATCGAATATTAAAACCTCCGTAAGTACAAAACTATTTGCCCGAGTAAAGATCGAGGTTTACTTCTTAAATTTGCTCCTGTAAAAAAGTTGTAGACTTATAGTATATAGTAGAGTCCTTATCTAGATTATGCTAAACTGTAGCTTGACCAAATTCATTGTAAAATTTACATAAGAAATATTTTAAGGATTTTTTTTCTTTTACATGGATGTGTCTTATAGCTGTGTTTCTGTAGTTTTTTTTTTTAAATAACATTTTCATCTTCAAAAATGTTATATTTGGACACGCCTTAGCTCTTCTGTGGGTGTTGCTTGGATCGAAAATTTTCCAACAGTTTCCCTACCAGAAATCGAATTGATATTTTTTGTTTTATAACATTCCCCGCTAGGACCTACCGTTTAGGAGCTATATTGCTTTGAATGAAAAAAGTAACGTTTGAAACCCCCATTTTTTCTCAACTCTATTTATTTCGAATAACCCTTAATTATTAATATAATTTAAGTAATTTGATCCATTTAATTCTAAAATATAAATTGGGAAAAACAGTAGATTACAGATAGACAAATCCCCGATCTAATGCTTTTACTAGTCAGGGAGAAATTGAGTGTTTTTTGACATACAACTATACTTTTTCAGCTTATTTTTATTTCTCTTCCTTTTGTTGTTATTATTTTTATTTTATATATATTTTTTATAATGAAGAAAATTTATGATAACTGATATCAAATACTTCCATTTCCATTATGTTAAAATACATTGTATGGTAAATTGAAAAATTAATTTTTATAGCACATTTTAATATTTTCTGGCTCCCTACTTCAGTTTATTCTGTTTTATCCATAGGCCACCCTATTAATTATAAATTTTAAATAAAACATTAAGTTATAAGTTATATCCATTGTAGTTTTAAGGGTTCCTTATGATTCTAAGTTTTAAATTACCAAATATTTGTTTTAGGTATTGGATTTAGTTGGTAATATAGATATTTCTGGTTTCGACATCGCTTTCGATAAAGGCACATATGATGCAATTAGCCTTAACCCTGATAATGCTGTCGAAAAAAGGCAAAAGTATATCGAAAACGTTGCTAATTTATTAAACGATGATGGATTGTTTATAATAACGACTTGTAACTGGACAGATCATGAAATAGTTTCACATTGCAAAGATGGTACGTAATGTAAAATATTTTACAATATCAATAATATTTTCATATATTGTTAGTGTTATACTGAATTAGTTTAGTTAGTAAACCATAAACTGTTTCAGACGTATAAAAGAAATTTATGTTTTAACTTCCACGCTGGATTCACTTATTGGAGTTTGTAGTATTGTCGACATATATGAAATTTTCAACCTCCATTCGTTTCATGGATGAAAATGAGATAATGAGGAAACAAAATAAATGAGCCACAAATTTAAGAATATTGCCAATAATTAATCTTATAGTTGGGGAATTACATAATTCACCTAACGATAATTGAGAGTTTACTGTATTAAAAAATACCTAGATAGCAGTCCTTCGAACACACTTTATTAATAGGCTATTGATTCATCTAAACTTTGATTAAAATTTTTGAGTCACATGTTATGAATAAGAAAATTAAATAAAAAAGAAAATAAATTTTTAACATTAAAGCATCCCAAGGAGCCACACCATTAAATCATAAAAAATTCAAACAAAAAAAATTAATCCTCAAACCAATGATTTGGCTAATGAAATTAAAAAGGAAACTCATTCTCTTTTTACTCAGCAAATATTCCTAGGTAAAAAAATCATTAAGAGAGAAGATTTCCAAATCTTTTTGAAAAATTTTTAGTGATTATCAGAAGTGCAAAACCCTGCAATACATGAGATCCCCTACGGTCGACTCTCTCAAGAGTCAGTTCATAGTTTACCTGTTTAGTCAATGCCTGGCAACACTGTGCCCAGTGGCTTCTTCATCGCTAGCTTATAGTTTCATGGCGTTGATTAAAATGGTCCTGCTTGATTTTATTTTATGGCTGGAATCTCATTGATGCGAACCGATTTTATTGTGCATGTGTAAATTGAAAAATAAGAACAATTAATCATTTTCATATTGCATTTATTATTTGTTTTGTTTTAATATATTTGTTTCTTCTTTTTTTTTTCAGTATTCCAGTGTTTCGAAGTAATACCAACACCCACCTTCCAATTCGGTGGAAAAATAGGTAATGTCGTATCAACTCTTGTCCTTCAAAAAAAATTAAATTAAAATTTATAAACTGATCAATACTTATCAAATAATGAACACGAATATTTTATAATAAAATTTTATTAATTGAAAATGAGTTTAAATCTTATATTATTTGTTTTATCTTCCCAGTCCTTTTATTGATTTCCTTCCATTTTTGGTCCTTTGCTGAAGAATTTTTTCTGTAATAAGAAACTAGGCACTTTTGGTTTGAAAAGATGCTTTCTCTCCTGCTAAATAAAGAAAAATAAATATTATATATCATGGTTGTTTTGATTTTATGTTTGAAATAATGTCTCTACACTTAGCTTGTGATAGTATATCACATTAGGTGGAACAAAGATCCATCTGTAAAAAATGAACTTTTAGCGGAGAAAAGAAAAACTGAAATGAAATACTTTCAACCAATATTATAGCTATAAGTAGTATTCATATATACTTGGCGATTGGCCAGGCTACAATTCAGTTGATGTTTATATCCATGTATAAAAATTTTGGGAGCACTTTTAACGTATCAATCTTACAAGGGGACGTTTTGAGTTGTAACTCACAGATTTGAATGCCGATTTTTGTGTGGATAGTAGGGGCCTATAATAGTGCAAAACTAGAGTTATAGCTGCCAATGAGCATTAGGAGCTGAGAAAAAAAAAAAAAGTATGAAAATCATGTTTTTTTTCTCAGCTCTCAGTCAATATAAAGAAATGATTTGTTAACGTTTAATGGCTGTTATGTATGCTATTACATAAGAAATACTTTCGTTATGCTTAAGACACTACCTGGCTTTAGGGTGCTCAAGAACTCCAAAAAAATTACAAAATTCCAAGTGAATCCACTGTAAATCAGTGGAATTTTTTTCCTCATGAACAACGGACCCCAAATCTCGATTTAACACACCATAAAATCCTTATATATGAAATTTTATCGAAGTAAAAAAAACTGGACAATTTTTAAACTAAAAACTGATATTATTTTCAGATTCCTCATCTCAAAAAAGATGTAGAAACTAAATTTTGTCGAAATCCAAAATATTTTTTTTTTTACCTTTAAAATTTTGTAGGATTTTAGAAGGCCGTAAAACTGCTTAGTTAAGCCCAAATCCGGAGGTCGTAGGATTTTCCCTTATTGAGATATCTCAGGTTTTTTCGTTCACGTCAGTTTTTGTCCGCTAAAATTTGGAGTAATCCCAATGTTATATGCATGAATAAAAATGAGAATGCTTTTTTTTTTATGGTACGTTAAATCGATATTTGAGTTCAGTTGTTCATGAGAAAAAAAATTCCACTGATTTACAGCGAATTACCTTGGAATTTTGTCATTTTTTTGGATTTCTTGAGCACCCTAAAGCCTGGTAGTGTCTTGTGCTTAACGAAAGTATTTTTATATCAAATAGCATACATAACTGCAATTAAACGTGAAAGAATCATTTCTCTATCTTGGCGGAGCTGAGAAAGAAAATAAAACGTGAATTTCATATTTTATTTTTTTTCTTATTATAGAAAAAAAAAACTAATAATACTATTATAGGTCCCTTCTACTCACACAAAAATTGGCATTCAAATATGTGAGTTACAACTCAAAACATCCGCTTGTCAGTAATATTTTTTACCCATTTTCACAATTACGTCGTTGTTCCACCAGATGAGCGATATTTGTAAAATAAAAGATTATTGCTTTTTAAATTGACAAAATGAAGTTTTTATCGAGAAATCTACTTCATGTTAGAATATAAGATTTCCTCTTTCTAAAATTATTCATCTGATGTTTAATTGAAAATTCAACTTACAGGGTGTTCTAAATTTACTTCTTGGATATCTTGTATATCTGCTTTGGAAGCCGAACTCTCACCTCTGAACAGTGTTTCTGCAAACAAAAATAATGAGGAAAACAATATATATTGAAAGAGATGTTGAGTGGATTCAGTCAAAACATTTTAGGCAATGTTAAAAAAACATATTTTATTTTATTGGCCTATGTTTCAGCCAAATGTTTGATGGCCTTCATCACTAAAACAAAGAAACCTAGGGGGAAAAAATGAGAAAGAGAGGAAAGGAAGACATTTTTTTAAATAAAATAATGAAACCAAAACAGAATAAAATGAAAAATGATGGAGTTAATGTTTTAGTGAATAATTCTTAAAACAGCTATTGATGATTAGTTGAAAGCTTAAAAAATTAAGAGGGTGGCTTAGGACCACAGGCTGGAAATACAAATTTTTGAAGTGAGTTCAGCAACAAAAAATCTATAAAGCTGCTATTTTTAGTTATTTTTTATTTTGCTTACTTATTGAATATTTTGATCATTTCTATTAAAGCAGAAAAGAAAAAAATATCATTTCTTAGCCTTAAGTGGCGCCATAACGGATAACTTTTATAAGATTCATGGAGAAGAAGATAGTCAGGGATGCAGTCAAAGGAACACCACGTCAAAGAAGAATTCTTTAATACGTGCCAATGCTTCGACCTGTTGACTGATGTCACCCTTCCCCTCACAAGTGTGGTTCGGTGGCCCTGAAGAAGACCTGCAACGCAGGTCGAAACGTTGGCACGTATTAAAGAATTCTTCTTTGACGTGGTGTTACTGTGACTGCATCCCTGACTATCTTCTTCTCGTTTCATCATCCAGTCAACCATACTTTTATCATCTTTATAAGATTCAATTTTTTCCCTCCCAATTTTATCGCTCTTCTTCAGGCCACAGCTTCTCAATGGAATGAACTACAATTTTCAGTGGGGTAACGTTAGAAAGATGATGAACCAGGTCTCATTTCGACCACTTCATAATTTAGCTAGTGGTTTCAGCTGGCGAAAAACATTAATAATCAATAATCCAAAGTTTCACAGAGGTGATATCCGACTTCTTATTAAAATATTTGAAAAAGTGAAAGTGCTAGATGTATACTATATTCGAACGAAATGTAGGAGGGTTCTTCCTGTTTAAAATGGTATGCCTATGACAATCTTAGCTCGTTCCGTCAAATACTTATAAAGAAAAGAACGGGCAAAGTCGTCCGAAAGTGTCCAAAGGGCTGCGCACTGCGCCGTATGGTCCCAACTCCTGTTATTATTGCATTGTTATCCAGAACTAAGATATGTTTCAAGTCTCTAATTCATCGGGAAGATAGTAAACAAATGAGGCATCGTAGGCTGGATTTAGGTACGCTACACGACGCAAGTTTGCTTCTAAAAGAAATATGTTAACAACATCGAATCACGACTCCACCAAACTCGCAGAGCCTAGACATATCAGTTGCGCTGCTTTACTTCGAGTTTCATATTCATGGATAGCTCTTTACCATATCCTGATCATTAAACTTCCGAAGAAAACTACAGTTTCAACCTGGTTTGTATTGTCCATTGAATTCGCTTATCCGAGAAATCGGTAATTACAATGAAACATCACTTAAATGGCGAAACTTCAGGAACTTATATGGGACCGAAAAACTAAGACAGAAAGTCCTTTAGAGATTTGCTCGTTTTTTCTTAGTTTTAGAGAAAATCGCAAAAAAAATAAACAAAACAAAAATGTTACAGGTAGCGATTATCAACTTTCAAAGTACGTCAGGCTAGGCAGTGAGATATGTAAACACTTAATGTTATCCTTTACATTCTTTTATTTGTTTACATTTTGGCTTCCTTCTAGGATTATAATTCCTAAATCAGTCTTCAGTCAGTTACTCAGATATTTTTGTGTGAATAGCATCATCCACAATGCCCGCATACATATTCTAATGTTGAATACGCTGATATGATTTTTGTGTATGGTTTCTGTAACGGTAATGCTTTAGAAGCGGTGCGGGAGTACACAAAAATAAATATCAGCGTATTCAACATTAGAATATGTATGCGGCATTGTGGATGATGCTATTCACACAAAAATATCTGAGTAACTGACTGAAGACTGATTTAGGAATTATAATCCTAGAAGGAAGCCAAAATGTAAACAAATAAAAGAATGTAAAGGATAACATTAAGTGTTTACATATCTCACTGCCTAGCCTGACGTACTTTGAAAGTTGATAATCGCTACCTGTAACATTTTTGTTTTGTTTATTTTTTTTGCGATTTTCTCTAAAACTAAGAAAAAACGAGCAAATCTCTAAAGGACTTTCTGTCTTAGTTTTTCGGTCCCATATAAGTTCCTGAAGTTTCGCCATTTAAATTCGGGACACCCTGTATATATATAAGCTATTATAATTTTAATCTTGATTATTATTATTTTTTATGTTTTTTTTTTTTCTTATTTTCCCTTCTGTTTAGAGATAAACTTTGAATTTTAAAGCCTATTTACTACTTAATAAAGTTATATTAATGAAGAGGATGTATGCTGGAACATGAATACGTAATATGAATTGTAAATTGTAAAATCTTAAATAAAGTATTATTATAAATTTCCTTTTCTATTTCTTATAAATTTCCTTGATTTTATAAAAAAGGATGAGTTTAGTCAATTGTGGTTGATAGGTGACGACATAAATTTGAAAAAATATATAGTTTGGCGCCTTAGTTTCCCCTCCAGAGTGGGGGATGAAGAATAATAGCCTTTTCCCTGTAAAAGTAGCGGCTACAACATCGAAATAAATCTGAACAAGGCTAGAATCGATAAAAGGTATTCTGGGCGCGCGTGGGTGTTGCTGTCGGGCTTCCGAACCGTTACCATATTTATAACTATAAAGAATAATGCAAATTTTTACCAGTGTAATGTTGGAATTTCTTGGTTACCATTTCGTGATTGGATAACACTGCTCTTTCACTGTATTTTTTCAGTTCAATCTCTATAAGTTCCAACTCATTAGTGCAAGAGTCTATCTTGCTTTGCAACCTGCTAGCAAAATGGTTAAAAATTATTATTATAACTTGTGAAGAAAACAATACAATATCTTAAAATAAAATGATGTTTAATACATTGATAAATAAATATCTAACCAACAACTATTTGGGTATAGTGAAGAGATTACGATTAATTAACGGTGCATCGGCCGCTCATCCACAGTTTAACAAAAATCTTTTTACAGCAGGACGTGTTATCGTCGGCTGGTTAGAACGCGTCGCTGACTAGTGTTACGTATGCAAGAGGTAAAATGTTAGAATAAATATGGACAGAAAATCCTACTCCTACCTATCACAAAAGTCACATTTTTCACAACAGAAGAATAACCCAGCAGAGCAGATGCTGAAAAAAATATGTACTTTCAAAGGCTAGACTGTAAATTTCGGACCGAATCTACTCTTACCAGATAAGTACATTACTGCTAAAAGAAAAGCCATGATTGTGAATTAACAAATTGATGGAGAATTACGCAGATAACAACGCTAAAAACAAGAATCTGAAGTACTGTTCTCCATGTCTTTGAGCAAAGGATTGGACTCAGGTAAACCGATCCCTACAGGGAAGGAGGTACAATTTTATCCAGACCAACAAACATAAAGTTATCCAAGTCACTAATTAGAACAGTTCTCACTTAAGCTTCTTAAACTTAGATTCTATAATAAAAGCAAAGGGACATTCTTTAAAATAATTGACTATTGGAAAAGAGGTCCAAATTGATGTGTAGGAAATATCTGGGGAGCACTTTATATCAGCATAGATAAAACGTAGACAATAGAAATGGGCTGTGTGACTTGAACGGATAAAATGAAATCTTCTGAAAATTGCTATAAGTACGGATGGGCTGTACCAGACGGTGAGGAAGATCGAGTGGTTGTATGATGGGCAGATAGAATAGTACATACCGGTCGTAGCCTCAACATCTGTAATTAGAGGTCCATTGCATAAGGTCATCTGACCATGGCTAGTACTTGTTAAATGTTTTTATGAAACCCAACTAGGGCAGGAAGGGCGGGTAATTCTCCAGAATAGATTAAATTAAATTAAATTGAAATCTGATTTAACACATTATTATTACCTTTTGATATCTGTACTTAGTTCATATTCTAATAAAATCTCTCTTTCCTTCTCTAAATGATTTAATAAGTCATATCGCCCCTTAATTTCTGTGTGCATATTTTCAGTCGCATTAAGATTCATTTCCAAGGTTTTGAGCCATTCACGTAACTTATTTTTTTCTAAAAAGAAATTTATTAAAATAGTTTAATTACCACTGACATAGTACTAAAAAAAATATTCACCTTGGTTTTTTTTAATTATATTTTCAAACCCATCGTTATTCAACAAGAAGTCATTTTTAGTTATAAAATCCATTGTTTTATCATAAAATGAAATCCGCGTATCCCAAACATTTTGCTGCATGCAACTCTGAAAAACAAATTTTAATTTAGAATTAGGATTCTTATGAGGTTTAAAATATTTAAATTAAAACAGTACAAGTTCATTTTCTATCGTATCTAAATCACTTCTTTTTTCTTCATGCATTTTCGCCCAAATTTCATGAGTCTTTTTAAGATACTGAAATTCCCATTCCTTCTCGTCGACAATATTGCGTTTGTAAGATAGTTCGTCTTTTAATTGTTTCTCTTTAGCTCTCATTATTTCAATTTCTCCATCCAATGTTTTGATCTCAGCTTCAACTACAAAACCAAAAGAATATTAAAAGTTAAAAAAAAAAAAAAAAATGAAGCTATGAAAAATTATTAATTTACCTTCTTTTGTATTCTTAGAAATTGTTGAAACCCTTGCTTCACTAGCCTTAATATATTCTAACATCTTACTGTAATCAGCCATTTTTATTATACGATTGTTTTGATCGTATAACGTAATATGGTGTTGGTTAAACTACTGAAAAGTATTTCCTGAATTTATCAGTTTAGCCAAAATAGTGTTTTAGTGATTTTGAAAAAAAAATTATTGATGATATTAACAATTTATGACTAAATTAAATTTTTTAAAAAATGAGGTGTAAAAAAATAATTACTAAATTGATTGTTTTTATATTTGAGGCAGCTTTATATGTATAAAAACCTATCCACGTTGCGGTGAAGTCACAATGGTAAAGTTATGAGAAAATGAGAACACGAACAGCTTGAAAATTCAGTTCCCATTGTTGCTCAACATATATCAGAATATTTTCATTGAAAATTAATTTTTTTTTTCTTAGATAACTATATTTATTGATTCAGTGAAACTCAACATGGGATTTTCACATATTACCTCTATAGGTATGAAAACACTGGAATTAGTAATCGAGCAATATCTAAGCGTCATTTATTTGTGAATTCTTAAAAGTTTTTTAAATACCATCAGGTTTATATTTAATTATAAAAAAGTATGTAAATGCAGTATTTGGTTAAAAAGATTGTTCCATCAAATTATGTTAATGTTTACTATAGTTATGCTGAAGTTCTCTACAGTAAAAACGTTTTTACATTTAAATTTTGAAGGTACCTGCTTAAATAAGCTCAATTATTATTGTGCCTTCGAATATTTAATTAAAAGAGTTGAATGAAGTAATTATAAATGTAAATTCTAATTTGTATAAGTTTAGCATAATTGTGCTGACTATACTTATAAATATTGTAAGATTAGTTGGCAATATTGTAGATAGATATAAACAATTTTTACGTTAAATACTTTTACACCTAAACTTTGCAATTATGAAACCATTATATAATTTTAGGTAGTATTTCCTTGATAAGTGAGTGTAGAAGTCCTCATAAATCACATTAAAAAATTATTTTTGTGAAAAAAATGTTTAACAGTCGTATTACCTCCGAAACATTTGAGCCTTTATTAGATACGCTCTCTGCTGTCATAATCGATAATATCATTAATTTGTCATGAACAGCTGATACGGAGATAAACATTAAACCTGTTATAAGAGTTACAGAATTTGTTGTTTTAACGATTTGTTTGTTGTTTAGTTTTAATGTTTAAGAATAAAGTATTTTACTGAAATTCTAAAATATTCAATACACCTATACTGCTGCATTTAAGGGGTGTCAATGATTTTATTTGGAACATATAATAATTTGATTAATTTACTTTTTCATACTAATGACATCTAAAATGGCCCAGCCTCTACATCTTGCCGATTCATTGAATGCATTGGTCATAATATCTGAAATTAAACTCCCAGACTTATCTCTTGCTGCGTAAGAAGAATTTCATAATTTCTACATTTTTGATTTATAGGGTGATATTAGTTGTACATTTATATGAGTTATTATTTTCTTAGATGTTTGGATAAAATGAAAAAATTAAACGACTGTGCAAGAAAAGCAAGCCTCGAAAAAGATCAAGAACAGGAATTCATGTATTTACACCGATATCTAATGCTTTTGAAAATAGCTTGTAAATATCCAGAATATACTAAGTTTTCAACTCAATACCGATCACATTTTTCTTGTGCTCAATCCAACATGAAGAAATATGAACTGTTGCATTCCATATTAAAAAAGAGGTGAGTAGGTTCTTAACTTTAGACCATACTTCATCTGTCAGTAATATATTTCATCACTCTTATTTCTATTAAGATATGTTATTCAATGTGTTTTATTCTATTAGAAGTGGTGTGTTAACCTAATTATGGCTGAGCCTTTGAAGATTCTTGATATAATAAATGATATTGTCAATTAAAGTTGCAAAATGCATCAGTCAACAGTTATTTTTATGGCCATATTGAGTTTGTATATTTAAGTTTTTAAAATAATTTCTTGCAACGTATTGAGTCAGGTTATAAGTTTCCTCCCAATTGTTTCGTGATTAATCAATGTTAGTTGGATTGTCCTAATAAATGATGTGGTTGAAAAGTAAAAAAAACCATAGGGTAGCCTTTAATAAAAGTTGGATTAAGGTCTTTATAAAAGGAAAAGGACCATGTTTTCCCCCCCCAGAATGATGAAATACTTAAATTATTGAGAGAAATTTATTTAGCCAGGCAGTCAAAGGATTATTTGGCATTGTGGTCCGTAGTTTTTTTATAAAATTGTTTAAAATTTGTTTAATAATAATATTGTATTAGAAAATAATTTTTGGTTTTGAGAAAGAATTATTTCATTGTGATGGTAATTTCTGACAATTTTCTATATCAGTACATTACCATTTATCTAGGAAAAAGTGGGTCCTGCTCAGCATACTCACTTTTGATTTCTCTACAAGAAAATCTCTTCCAGATATATGTTGTTGCATCCCTTCCACAAACCAAGTGAATTTGATTTATTTGTAGAATTCAGAATTTTTGGTAACAGATAGGGTAGCTTTAATGTCCTTGTTTTCGAGGTTATAAATCTGTTGCTGATGTTTTGTTACATTTTACTGGTTGCACTGTTAATTTTATGCAATATATATATACATACGCTAAGCTTATCACTACTTTAAGCTGACTCAGATGTGGTCCTCCCATATACTCCCATGTTTGTTTGTTTGGTTTTGTTTAAAGGTGCAAAACTTCAAAGGTCATCAACATCTGTGGTTTTTGATAAAATTTTTATTTATTTATTTATTATTATTATTTACTTTTCCTATTTCATATTTTATAAATTCCTATTTTTTACATAAATCTATATTTTATTATATATTTTTTGAGCTTTTAAAAAAGTGAATAAATTTTTTAATTGTTTTCATTATCACCAAGAGTTTTGTATAAGTCGGGTGCAAGTTCTAAATTCTTTAACTGAATTATATAGTAGGGGCATTCCTGGCATATATGTTTAACAGTATTAATATATACAATTAATATAATTTAATTAAATACTCCCATGTTATTCAATTTTAAAACAGAGTATTTGTCAACTACAGAGATAAACCAGTAATAAGCATGTTATTTTTTTATAGGTATGAGGAAAACAAAGAAAAAGATTTAAGAGAGAAGAATAATAAGCTAATACCAGTTAAGCCTATTAGTCCTACTCAAGAAAAATCTTTGAAAGATTTAAATAATACCATTGCGGCAGGTAAAGTTTTCATATAGTTGTTAAAATTTATATTTATATTTGTTTTGTTTTTTATTCACCTTTTTATTTAAGCCTTTATCACCTTAAGGTGTTTTTGATAGCTTCAGCAGAATGAAGATCTCGGTCTTCCTATAAATGGTTAGATTGTTGTTTTTGATGAATTTCAAAGAAAATCAACATTATAAATCTTGGTAATGATAATGACATAATATGGTGAAAGACGGTGTAAAAGCTGTATTCTCGCAATAATGTTACATTTGATAAGACCAGTTCATTATACTATAATTTATTTATTTTATCATGTTGTCAGTGGAATTATGGAGAAAAGAAACGATGTTATGGAAAAAAATATGATCGATTTTTGTGCATAAGGATAAAAGTTTGAAAATAGTTCGGTCAAGTTGGGAACAGTGTAAAAAAAAAGTCATTTATATTTTTAGGAAAAAAAAGTTTATTATATCTTCTAATTATTTAAGAAGGGGAAGACGGAAGCTAAGGTGGTCGGGTGGTGTAGCCGCAGACATGAAAAATATCCTGGGAGCAAGGAACTTGATGGCGGCTGCACAAAACAGAAAACTGGAGAAAGCTAGTGGAGGCCAGGACTCATCACCGAGTTGTGCCATAAAATAAATTATTTACCATAAAATCAAAAGTCTTTTAACTTCATATTAGGCTTGAAATGATATCAAAACTATGCATAGAAGCTACTTATTATTTTAGTTATCTGAAATCACAAATTAGTTACAGTGTGCCCCAGGGGTGGGGGTGTGGTATAGTTTAGCAACATGGGGAAGACTAAAAATAAATTTATTAAATGAAATATAAAAAATAGAAAACGTTTAATCTCAATTATGTTCCTTAACTTTATTTTGGTAATTAATATTAAGTATAAACAAATTTATAAAATAAGAATATTATAAATGTTGATAATTTAGTTTCTTCTTTAATGTCATAAGCAGACCAATGTCTGTCTTCCTTTTCCTGTTCCGAACTATTTTTGATGTAACACACCTAGAAAAAATATATATAATCAAAGGAGGCACTGTATAACAGATTATGTTACTCTGTTCCCCACACCCTTCTAGTTGGAACAAAAATTTGTAATATTTTATTGTTTAGAAATTGCAAGAAACTTTGTTTACTATTTAAACACCAACTAATTGAAGATTAAAGCGAATATATACTTACTGAGCTGAAATAATTAGTTTTCTAACAAGAACAAAACTTCACTAGCCAAATTGTTCATAAATGTTTAACAAAAAACATTAATTCAATGATTCTTCTATTTATCCTGCGATTCGACGTCCAATGACAGATCTTTAAGATGAGGGTACATGAGATTGACTAACGAATAAAGACACCAAAGTCACATTGAAAAAAGACAGAGCTAATCATGATGCTAGACTTTACTCCACTTGACCCTATTGTTTTGCTGTTTCATTTAAAAGTTTCTACTTTTTTCAGGGAAATTTAATAAAACGTGTATATATTCGGAAGAATTATATAATCTTCTTTCGATCCGAAATAATGAGGAATCCTACCTTTTAATCGATGCAAGATCTTCACAAGATTTCAAAGAATCTCATTTGAATGGTACGAATGTCATTAATATTCCAGAAGAGATCATATCTCCAGGGTAACTATTTTATTTATTTTTATTAAAGTTATATTATTTAATTATTTATTAATATTAATTTAACAGTATTTTAATTTAAATGTCTAGGGATTTTTCACACTTCTCTTCTTCTTCGCCATTCGAAGTTCCCCTCAGTTGATTTCTCGACTACTCCCTGTCCATCACTTCCTCTTCCAATTCATGATCTTATTGTTGTCAATTTTTTTATAATTTGCTTTAGTTTGTAAATATTGTATAGGTTTATTTAATACTGTTCCTATTGTGTATTTATTACCTTTGGGATGGCAGATTATTTTTGTCAATAAAACCTTCTTTTTTTTATTCTTTTTTTTCCTGTTTTTTTTAATATTGCAGTAAAATAATTCTTTCTCATTGAATAATATTTTGGATTTCAGAATGTCAGCATCTGTGCTGAACTCCAAACTTGAAGGTAATGCCAAAACGCAGTGGGAGAAGCGTGGTACATTTGATAAATTGATAATTTTTGACTGGAACAGTTCTGAAGCTGATCTAAAAGCTCAGGTCAAATTATACTATCTTAAAAAGGCCATGACGGAAGTAAGCTCACCTCTAAATTTCATTTTGCAACTTTGTTTTACTGTTTAAGTTTAGTTGTTATTATTTTATTGTTTGTGTTATATAATTTGATCGCTAGAGATTCAGCTATAAGTAAATTACATTTAATTAAATTGTAAGTTAAAAAAAAAATTATATTTGACATTTTTTCCTTATGAGGGAATTACACTGCGCTACCATTCCAATAACCTTATCTGTCGCTACCATTCTATTATTCCTGTCTTATCCTTATCCTTCCTTACCTTGCTTCTTTGTATCATTACATTTATCAGATTTATGTATCTGTTCTTTTCCAAAGGCATTCTTACATTACTATTGTATTTTTTCTGTTGGGAAATCTACATATGTATATGCCATTCTTTATTATCTTTATTTTATATATCCATTTGTTATTAGTTTATCTTTCTGTTATCTTTTGTCACATTTTTTTTTCATTTTAGCTCTGAAGAGGACCTGCAAGGCAGGTCAAAATATTGGCACTCTGTTATAGTTTTTTACTTGGACATGTTTATTTCTCCCAGAATACATCCCTTATTATCTTTTTCTTATACGATAGATTATTCAATATTAATGTTTTTAATTTTAGTATTTTGTTATTAACTTTGTATGTTTATATTCTGTTAATTAGTGGGATCCTGGTACACACTATAAATGCCTTCCGTTAGTACTAGATGGAGGTTACGAAGATATACTGTATAAGTACCCTCATTTGACTTCAAATCCAAAAGTTCAAGCACCCTTGTCGAATAACATGAATAGCTTATTATCTCGTAAGTTTTAATACTATTCTTCACTTAATACTATTCATTCTTATATTCTACTATTTTTTACATGGATTTTTGCGAAGGGTCTATAGTTTTCTTGTGTAACTTTTTTTCACCCTCAAAAATGTAACATTTTGACGTACTCTAACTCTGTTGGTGTTGCTCGCATCAAAAATTTGATGACAGTTTCCTTATCAGAAATTTAATCATGAATATATTTTTTTTTTTTTTAATATATATAGTATTTGTCACTAGGATCTACCATTTAGGAGCTATATTATAGTATTTGTCACTAGGATCTACCATTTAGGAGCTATATTGGTTGAATGATAAAAGTCTAGTTTCGCCTACATTTTTTAAGTGTTGGGACTTTTTTGACACGCTCTAGCTCCGTTTGTGTTGCTCGGATCGAAAATTTGCTGTTAAAAATTGACAGTCTCCTTGTCAGAAGCAGTAGATTATAGAGACTTGACCATGATCTATTTTTTTATGGAAAAGTATTATTTTTAGTTTGTTTTTCTCATTTACCTCAATGTTACTTTTAAAATATGTGTGACTTAGTAATGTCAGAATTAAAACATTTTTTTAGAACTTTAAAATAAAAAAATTGTATACCCAAAAATTAAGAACTTGTAGCCATTATTTTAAAGAGGCGCAGTACCTAAGTAAATAGGGCGTTGGACTTTTCATTCCTGGACACAGGTTTGAATCCAGCTGAAATAGATAATCATTTATTGAGTTATATCTGCCAAGGATTGATCCTGTCGTCGTTAGGACAGGGCCTACCTTTATAAATTGGGTATCCTTAATCAGGCGAAAAAAATGATAGTTGAATGAGATAATGTTATCTCTTCATTATACAATGGAAGCCATTGGTGGAAGGTATTAACTCAGTTTTTTTTTCAAAAATCATTAATTTTTTTGTCACATTTTCTCATCTGCTGTTATTATTTTAGTACACAAAAATGTCAGTATGGGGTATGTCAGTGATGGGGCGAATCAGTTTAAATTGCACATTAAAAGATAGGTCAATTTAGAGAACGAATTATTTTCTTTAGCAACAGATTTATTTAATAATGCTAGTTTAAGGTTTGCTATAGCGATCATATATGATCAAAATAAACGATGGATGATAAACAGAAACAATGTTATAAAGAAAATACTAACATCCAGAAAAGTTCCTAACCTGAAATGCAAAAATGCTTGCCTTGAACATTTTAATAAAAGTGAGTTAACATTTTCTTCCACCAATGGCTTCAATTGTTGGTGAAGAAAAAATCATTCTACAATCATTGTTGAAGTTATAGTGTACAGGTTTTAATTTTTAATTTAATTTTTAGATTCTATTATTGTTAACTGACAAAGATCATTCAATGGAGAGAATGTGTGACGAGTCAAATTTATATAATTGTTTTCTGTGGTAATAATGATCGCCTTTTTTTTTTTTTTTAATTCATTTAAAGTAAACTATTAGTGCGATAAATTAAACAAAAGTCAACAGCTGTCCAACACTTTGAAGAATACTTCGTATTTACTGCTGTAAATTAAAAAAAAAAAAATTATAGTTCCTCTATCTATCAGAAGATATATCCTGTGTCATAATTTATTGTTTCTTAATTATTATTTACTGTTTCTAAAGCTTCTTTTTTTTTTTTTTTTTTTTTTTTTATATCTTATTAATGAGCCATAGTTAAGAAAATATTTATTACTCTTTCTAGTTGATTCCTTTGATTATCCCATACAAGAACTTGAACCAGAGGAAGAGAAAAAACCACCACCGCCTCCACCACCAGTCAAAGAAGTTCCGAAACCTGTACCAGAAAACCCTCCTCAGGAATTGTTAGTCGACCGATCAACAAAAGTAAATTTTAATATTTTTTTAATAATATAAGATAAATTTTAATTTTAGGTGGTGTATTTTAAGTGAAAAATAGTGGCCTTAAGGAAACTATACTAATTTATTTTTTTATTTACATAGGTAATTTAGTTGAATTTTCCACGTATAGGTTGTTCCTTTCCCATCAGAACTTCAGTTCATTACCTAAAATATTTTTTGTTAAGCTTTAAAGGAGGAAACTCTTAAAGTTGCATTTTCAAATGAATGAAATGTAATATCCCAGGATAGAATGTAAAATATTGAATCCTGAGAACATGGCAAAGTACATCCAGGTTAGTTGAACATAGTACGTCTTCTTTGATGGTTACAATTCATGAAGGCTTCCCATAGCTTCGACCATCAGTCTTCTCTGTGTAGTGCTCCCGTCTTCCGGTTGTAGATGCCGAGGAAATTTCAAGCATCAAGATGTAATATCATTGACCATAATTTTATAAATTTAATATTCTGACTTTGAGTCAATTACAGAATCAGGTTCTAACTTTAGTTTCTTGGAGAAAAGAATCAACTTTGACCCTCATCTGGATTGATTAAGTATCTCAATAGCTTGTGATGAGAATTATATATTGAACAGAAGCAGGTTGGGTCTATTTATTTAATCTTCGGTATGATAATGACCTTTTAATGGAGAAGAAGATAATCAGGGATGCAGTCAAAGAGAAATATTTAATGCATGCCAACGTTTCGACCTGCCTTGCAAGTATTTTTTAGGATGAACCACACTGGAGGGGAGATGAACGATGACTCAACGTCATGTGTCGAAATGTTGGCACGCATTAAAGTATTTCTACTTAGACATGGTGTTTCTCTTTGATTGCATTCCAGATTATCTTCTTCTCCATTAATCTTAACAGTCAACTATACTTTTATCATTAATGACTTTTTATTAAAATATTGTTTTATTGAATTGACCTGAAGCTTGTAAAGATTGCAATGAAGTTTAAATTAAATATTTGCTAAAAATAAAATTTAAAAAAAAAAATTTTTTTTAATGTTGGGCTCACTGATTTAAATCACTGCAATCAGGTGTTCAAAGTTAGAACAGCTGATTACATCTCTTCAAAGATAGTAGGTGATATGAAATCGTCTTCGGAAGGTTGTTCAATAGGAGGCTACAGTATTGTAATAGGGTGCATATTTTTATAGGATACAGTATTGTATTAGGGTGCAGCTGGATTGAGGGCGTCCTGGTAATGCTTGCTCTTGTGATCTGGCAATTTTCTCGGAAACAATAAGAATTCGGTTTTTCTAGAACAAATTTAACCTAACTTTGCAAGGGCTGATTTTTCGATCAAGGCTCTTTAGACTGTCCTAGGCTGAATTGTATCAAAAGTCTTTTCAATATTAAAAAAAAAAAAAAAATTACATGGACTCCCTTTTCTTTAGGTTCCACTTGATTCTATAGGTTCTATTAGGTTCCTCCCTTTTCTATCAGGTAGAATGCATGACAGTCTCCGTGGATGTTCCCCCTAAATGTGAGTACTAGTTTGGATAAAGAAGATAGGATAGAAATGCATTGTCTGTACTATGTGTACGACTACCTACTTAGATAGACTTCCAGGATCTTAGAGAGAAAGGTTAATCTGATCTACTGAAAGGCCTTAGCGACAATATCACTCCTATAGCTCATCACTCTTAGGAATAATCTTTTTGATCTAATTTAATTCTAGTAAATAAGAGAAGCTCTAAAGAGATAGATTTGAGGTACTTTAAGCTATATATATTCAGCGGTTCCTTCTAGTTGATGTTCAACTTGAAGTTTTAATGATTTTATGTTGTACTTTTATTCTATAGTTCCATACTCAATTGTAATTATTTTAGTGACAGAAAGTGAAAAGGTCTTTTTTATTTTCAGCCCACCGCTGTTACTGCTCCTTCACCTCAGGCTTCTGATATTAGTGCTGATTCAACTGAAACCGTTTCTCAAGAAAGCAATGTTGAGTCTGTTTCTGCATCTACTTCTCCTGAGGAAGATTCAACATCTTCAGAAATCAAAGAAGTAAGTTAATTTCTTTTATCATTTTCATATAATTTTAAAATGTATATTCATTCTGGAAATGAAAAAAGCTGTACCACTATAACCCATGAAGGTTTTAGGTGCAGTACTTATTAGAAAGTACTGTTTCACATTTAACAATTATACAGGGAGAGGATATGGTCGACATGTTGTTCCTCAAACTGTACTTCTTTATCAAGTATTGAACTCAAGATTCTTGTTTTTATTTGTTGTGTCTTATTTATTGTTTATTCGGGCTTAACGTCCTTATGTACTCCAACTAGGGCTGGAAGGATGGGTTATCCTAAAGGTTACCAACCTATTCTAGCCAGGGTGGGAAGGTCAAGTGGGTTCGCCACGAAATAAATTTTAACCCATTCAGGTGGGGTTCGAACCCACAACCTTCAGTACCAAGACCGCTGAGACCCTAGCCCCAACTCACTCGCCCATCGAGCCCCTGTGGCTTATTTATTCTTTATGTTTTATAAAATTTTAATTAAATTTGTAAAGTCCCAGAAAATCGTTTCTTTATATAATTGTTTTTTTTTAACATGGTTTTTATGGGGACTAATTCGGTTTCAAAAGTGTAACCGTCTGTCCGTTAACTCTTGTAACAATTATTTTATTGTTACTCAGTAATAAAAAAGTAATACTATTAATTAGTATTAATATTTCTAACATTAAATTCCCACTTCAAGGTCACACTAGAGTCTAATTTGAATTGATATTAATATTATTATTAATAATTATATAATATTGTTATTAATTATACCAATTAAGGGTACCCACTTTCTGGGAGGCTGGGTGTGCCCCAGGAGGGTCTCCCGACCTCGAATTCGATCCACGGCTGAAATAACAGAAAATAAATTTTCTGCCTTCAGTCGGACTCGAACTTGGGCCCGGGAGCATGGTAGTCAATGCCTTACCCACTGAGCTACCGCGCCTCCTATTGTTATTAATTATAATAATTTTAATATATTCTAGTAGGACTCATTAATAACGAAATTTCAGTAACAACAAGTAGTGGTTCTCGTATTCGTTTGGTGTTAGCACGTAATATCAACCTGACCCTGACCTATATTAGCTATAACCGAAACATTATTGTAGATACTAATGTAAATATATAGCTATTCAAAAAACATGTACTATGTATCCTTGCTTTGATCCTTGATCTAAACTGATATAATGTGGGCGCCTGGGGGTCTGGTCTCCCAGACGTCATAAGACAATGCATGTACCATAATGAACACAAATCACAGGTGACAATTTATTTTCATTGTAAATCTGAGATAATTAGTTATGTTGTAATATTTAAGGTAACACCTAAGGAAGAGACTGAGGATAAAAAATCTGTCGATGATACAAAAGCAACAGTCTTATCTGAACTTCGTAAGGTTAAACCATCATTTGAACCTTCTATTCATCCAGATATACGGTAAGAAGTTTAAGATATTTGAGCATTACAAGAAATTACTGTATCACCTACTTTGAATATAGGCATATTATAATAAATAAAATTGTCTCTTCACTATTACACATTTGACTTTTTCATTTGTTACATTAAATGGCAATATCAATCAAAACAGAAACATTATAAAATGTATATTGTTTAATGTATAAATATTGATATAAACATCACATTTTTCTGATTTACTTACAAATCTTTGAGATATTTAGTCATATCTATCAGCTTCTTCCAACTCTGTCTATATTTGGTGACTCTTGCTTCCTTCTTCATCCTTTCCGCCCATCTGTATTTTGGCCTCTCTCTGGGTAATAGTTCCTATAACTGAAACCTTTGTAATTAAGAAGAGAGGACCTATTAGGGACTTCTTAAAACATATCCTGCCTATTGTAACCTCTGTAACCTCTTTCCTTTCACATGGAGCTTTATAGATAGCATTCTTTCAGAGATTATTTCTTTTATCTTTTATTCACCAGATCCCTAATCGACTTTCCCATTCCAGGCCTTAGAGAGTCATATATTAAAATTTTTCGTATATTTTTTTAAGGATGGTTTAACAGAACGTGTCTTTCTGCAGTGCATACAAAGGTTTAGATAACTTCAATAAGGTTTAGATGCAGATACCACTTCAAATGACTGACCACAAAACCATCACTTTTGTGATTAAATATTTCATAATACATTGATAACATTTAGTTTTGTTATAATGGCTCCTTGAATGATTTTTTTTTAATCATATTCTGTTACCTAATAGTTGTAGTTGGATAAGCATTTTATTTTCCCATCTGTAACTAACATATACATACCTGAAGTGCATGTATGTAAAAATAAAAAGATTAAATGTTTTAGGTGGTTTCTAATGTTATTAATGGACTTTCTTTTATGTTATATATTGTATTCTGTTATTGAAATATGAAGTTGGTAATTTTTATGTTATTGAAAATTTTTGTATTGTACTTTTAATTCTTTTTTATTTTTTTAGTGAGACTGTTAATAAGGTTGAAGTGGATTTGAAAATAAAACCAGAACACGGTTCAAATCTAAGGTAAGGTATACTTTTTTTAGTTTTCAAAATATGCACATCTTAATAATATTTTTTTATTTTTTTGTGGTTTATGGATTTCTAAACTAGTAAGAGTAGAGTAGAGACACAATACTTTTTTGTTTTTAAGATAATAAGATTGATCTGATATGATTTTGAAAGATAAAATAAAAATAATAAACTGATTATTAAAGGAATGAAATTATGGAGGAATAATTGCTGGAAGAAAATAGAAATTAGGTAGTTTTTGTTTATCACTATTTCAATAAAAACTTTCAGTCTGCTGAAAACTTATTCTGTCTTGTTAAATGTTGTAACTTATTTTTTTTTAATTTACCTAATTTTATAAACATACATAATGCATGTATAGCATAATAAATTTAGAAGTTCAATGCTATAAAAAATTCACACTTAAATTAAGTAAGAAAAATTCATTAAAACAAGGTATTTCAGAGCCTATTTATAAAATACAACTTTGAAATCAAATCTACAGGAGGAACTCAGGGTACTGGATCTATATCATGATTTACGTAGCATTTTATTTTTTATTTTTATTTTGAATCCCAGCATATTCCCTGATTGCCATTATTGTAAGAGAGGTGTGAGTCAAATATATAATAATGAAATGTTTTACGAGACTCAGATTCACGGGAAACTTCCACTATCTAAGATTTTCACTGAGTTCAGAGATAAATAGTTAATCAAATCAATATTAATTAATTTTAGTTATTCAGCTTATGCTACTGGATAAAGTTTTAAGTCCAAAAGTATTAGTTTTAGGAAATCATGATTGGTAATTTTTCAAAAATTCTATAATTAATAAGTTTGGGATTTTAAGTATTAACCCAATTCTACCCTCATTTACTAGCTGTTGGCTGTCTTTTAAGTTTTCCATTCCATCTTTAAAATCAAATTAAAAAAAAAACAACAGAAAACTGCTGTAGGTGACACCATTTATTATGAAGTCATAAAATATATATTATATTATGTTTATTTAAGTTGATGTACTATTTACTGAAATAATATTAGTCTTCGTAGCTGTTTTACCTTTTGTTAAAATAATTTTTTAATCTTCTTCATTACTTAACACATTGACTTTATTTAACCTTCGTCACTATATTTTAAAATTTCATTTTTATTTCAGGAATGTTGCTGAAAAACCAGCTATTGAAGGTAACTTTTAATTGATTTTCTTCTTAAACATTAGATATTAATTCTATGAACACATTAAGATTTATCGTTAAAGAAAAACATATTGTTAGTTGCTATATGTATTTGTAAATGTTAACATTATTATTTAATTTTCTATTCATGAAACGACAGGTATTACATAAAATAAAAATTGTTGTAGGTACTTACAAAATACCTCTCAAAAAAGATGATGGAGCTCCATCTTCAATTCTTAAAAGATCATCTTCGTCTCCTAATATAGCCAAGGTGATTATAAACATATATATCCATTTTGACTATTGATTGGATAAATTTAATTAATATTGTGTTAGAGCTATTTTGGTATAAGAAAATGGAGGCTACCAAAGATAGGATTGAGTTCAAGCTAGATAAAGTTCCTCCACGGACTGAAATCCTAACGCTGAGAAGTAATCGTAAAATAAAGTAGTAGTAAGATTTTTTTTTTTTTTTTCTAAAATTGTACTTCCAATATTAAGAATTCTGCAAACAAATTAAATACTCTTATTTAAAATAATAATGGCAGTGTTATTTTTTCAGTTGGATGATGAAGGGATTTCGAGAATTCCATCATTCACAAGGTCCAATAAGCCAGTTGCTTATGCAGAACGAGCCGATTCTACTTATGGAAAAACTGTAAGATTTTTATTTAATTTTTTTTTTTTTTAACTACTATAATTTGTAAATTATTTTTATTAATGAGTACCTGGCTTCAAGTGTTGATTGTTTCATTTTTAACTGATTATTGGGTTCACTGATATTCAATATTTAACTAACAGGCCTCGATTGATAATGAATAGATAAAGCTATTTACTACGTAGTATTTTATTGGTTGTTTAATTTTATAGTTTAGGGGCATAAATCATATTGGCTATCAACCTCTGTTAATATTAAAAAATAATGAATTATCATGAATAACTATGAATTTAAGGATTTATTAAAATTGATGATTCTTAATAGAATGTTAAATGATCGAAAAAGAATATTGATAAATTAAATTGTTTATTAATTATTAATAATGATTTCTAAGAGCCGTTGTGATATTCGATGGAATATTCTGCAACTATTTCCCAATCAACAAAGGACAGTTTTGAAATATGTTTTCTATTTTAAACCTTCATCACTCGTGTGGTGTACATTTGTATACCAGACACTTTTGAAAATTCATATTTCTGATTAGAGGGATCGAAAGTTGCTGAAGTTTTGTGAGTCTGTGTTTTAAGGACTAATCTTTGAGTTGGAGGATAATTATTTTGTTTTTAAAAATTTTCCCATAAAATTGTATTTTTCATAAAATATTTTTTTTTTTTTGTAATCCTTTATTAAAACAATAATCTATAAATCAAATCAAGTGATCATTTCATGTTAACAAATCATAAATATAAAATAAGGATCAATAAAAAACATTGGCGTAGAATTTTATTTCGCACAACTTTTCATATCTGAATGGGCACACAAGTGACGCAAGGTGAAGAGGGATGTTGGACCCAGTGCATTTTGGGTTTCGTTCTTTTTAAGACTACTTTTTCCCTTGGCGGGTTACAATTTGATACTCTATGGCTCGACAGTTTTTGTTATCTTTTTCAATTCACTCGAAGGACTTCCTTCTCCATCCTTGTTTTCTTTACTCCATGAGAGGATCTTCTATTTTAGTTTTATTTACTATAACGGACTCTTGAAAAGGCAGTACTAGATCTTCTGTATCAGACGCCTCTTTGATTATTTCATTTTTATTATTTTGTTATTAAATTAATGCATTGTTTTATATATGAATAGATTTTTTTTCTTTATCTGCTTATTGAAATTTACATCTGTACACAAAACATACATCTAGTAGATGCAAAGATAATTAGTATAACATGCCAATTTCTTGTAAAGCAACTACCCATTGGTAGCACTAAATAAAAGATTTACATTAGGTCTCAAAGCCATTTTCTTTTTAGATGCCTCAGAGGGAGATAAAATTTTATTTTATTTTGATTTTTTTATTGTTTATGTATTATTAATTTTTGAAAAAAAAAACAAAAAAAAACAGCATATAATATTTTATTTTAATAAAATTAAAATTCCTTAGTAAATTATTATTAGGGTAGCAGTAAACTTATCATTATCATCATTGAAGTAAACTCTTAATATATTAATTATTAATTTAATTAATTAATTATCAAAATAAACAATTGAATATATTATTATTGAATTGCTATTATTTGAGCTCGAAGGTAGATAAAACTTAATTGTAAAAAATTATAAATGGATCAAAAGCCATTGAGCTTAATCTTGGAGCATTCGTATGGCTAGGCACGTGCCCTATGCCCTGTGCCTCTTGCCTCGTGAGCTCTAATCCTATTAGCGCTGTTGTCTCTTTCTCTCTTTTTATTTAAATCAAAATAAAATTCCTTATAAATTATAGAATTTCTTTAAAAGTATATAAAGGAAATTATTTTTGTAACTATAAAATATTAATTTTTAATTTTTTTTTTTTTTTATTAGTTAATTTGTGAATTTATTTCTCCAAATTCAACTGTAAAATTTAATATTTTACAATATTATTATTTAAAAAAAACTTTATAAATACAAATATTGCAAATTATTGTTTATTTGTTATGTTTATCTATTTCTTTCTTATATATAAATTTTATTTAGTTTGTTACATTTTTTTTTTTTTTTTAATTTACCAAATTTTCTTATTTTATTTTCATTTATTTTAATTAGTGGTGTTTTTATTAGATCTTGATAATATTACAAATAAAATAACTGTATGGGTACATTATTAATGGGATTTGTGGAAGGCGGAGAGGTGAGGTGGGGGTAAGAGGGTCAGCAGTTGGTTGATGTAAGCCTCTTAGTTACCTCCCCAGGCAGCTCAACAATGGTTGTCCTCATCGAAAAATATCAACATCACTTCAAACTTCCTTCTACTTTTTTGTTCCGTTCAAAAAGGGTCAGGAAATTTTTGTTCTTTTTAACAGAAAGGTTATGGAATTTGAAGTATATGACAAATAGAAAGTTACGAAGGTACAGATAAATTGTTTGAAACTGCTATTAATAACAGATCTCTCGTTTATTTTCTATATGAATTATTAAAGTATTACTGTTTTATTAAATTTGTGCATTTATGAATTTTAATTTTTTTTTTTTTTTTAATTGGCCTTAAATACTTCAAATTACCTGGTCACTTTAAAATATTCTTTTTTATATTGTCTATAGTTTTTAAAACTTTCTGTGATTGTATTTCAACTTACGATCACATTTTTATTGTACTAATTAACCATGAAAAGAGAAGAAATTTTTATATCAATACATTTTTACCTTATGCTTCGTTCGATTTAGTAACAGTTGTACAAATATCCTAAATTTTTTCTGATAGATGCAGTTTAATTCATTTTTATTTTATTTATTGGCAGATGAATACAAAAATTATAATAAAGCTGTTTTAAAATTAAATATATATATAAATCTTAAATCTTATATATATATAAGATTTAATACTTTAAAAAAAAACTAAATAATTCCCCAATTTAATTCATAAATTGAAAAAGTTTTTCAAAACCCAGTAGTTTTGAAAACATATAAATATATTTTTTTCTATAAACAATTCAAATTTGATTGATTTTTTTTTACTCTTTTAAGTTGCCAAAATTTAAAATTTACACAAACATTTTCTAAAACTATATTTAATATTTTCCTCTTTGCTGTTTATGTTTTAAAAAAGAATTTCAAAATACTTCTGTATATTTAATTAATTTCACCATCAAATTAATTATAAATTTAATAAAATATCTCAACTGAAACTAATTAATAAATATAGATTTTTCATACTTACAAATATGCTTAATTTACCTTCTTTTTTTCTTCTTTCTATAACGATTGACTTTATTAGTAAACAATTATTTTACTTTTCATTTTTAATATTTAATAGAAAAAAAACTGCATATTTGGACTATTTTATTGCATATTTAAAAATATATTGCTATGTATTTATATCAAGTTTTTTAGTGTATATTAATCTGGCGATGACAGTTAATTATTAATTATATTAATTATATTGAGGGACCCTAGGATAGCATAGCCTCTACTTCCTTTTGATCAACTTATTCACTATTTATTATACTTATTACCAGGGCCATATAAATATGAAACTTGATCCAGATTTGTAGACCATTTACAAAAAAAATAAAATAACAAAAGGCACAATTTTTAGTAATGACATTGATCTAACACTTAACAAAATTACATATGCAAATAATATTATTATTTTAACTTTACACATTGTTACTTTTTCAAAATAAACAAATACAATAATTTCAATTTAAAAAAAAAAAAAAAAATGTTGACTTTTTCAAAACCAAAATTACCGTATAGATTGATGTATTGAATGCTAATTAGAGAACTCCATGTTAGGTGGATTATGTTGTGTAAGTATTCAACACTCATTTAGCTAAACCTTAATTAATCGTTATGGAGACCAAATTTTGCTTACCATGTGTTTAATATTCTTGTTTAAAGGTATTTGAGTTTTATCATCAAAAGATATGTGTTTATTCGTTATAAATTTTTATAATTTTTTTTTTAGTTATTTCAGGTCTGTACAGAAGTTATTAATTTCCCAATGGTTATTTTTTAATCAATCCTGTTAGCTTTTTTTTTTAATTAATTAATTTTTTCTTTGATTACTACTTTCTTGTTGTCAAAGTTCTTATACTTCTTAAGTTCCAACACATGAATCACTAGTATTATTAAATAAACAATGCTTCAAGCAATACTTTCTAATTGTTCATTAGCATTTGATCATCGTGAAAGAAATGATACTGTTATAAAGAATAAAATAATTTTCAGTCAGAATTGGTTTTAAATAGAATTACTTTAATTTATTCTAGTGACTTTTCAATTTATAAAATTCTTCCTCCTATATCATGATAATATTTCCTTAAAATTATCATCTGGTTATAATAATAAGGATATCGCCTTAAATCATAGTGATACTGATTATCAAGGCATCTAGAGAAATACGATGAGAGAAAAAATTAAGGAGAGAAATAGTGCCCTGATAAATCAAATTAAAGCTTGATTTGGTTGTGTATACTCGATGACTTTTTAGTGTAACCACATTTTCATCATATTGTTCTTATAGATGTTGACATTGGTGTACCTTTTTTGAATGGTTATATGGTACGGTCTGCCCCTGCTCCCTCCCCACTGCAGCTTTAAAAAAATACTTAATTATACATGCTCTAAGGTTTATATATATATAAAAAAAAAAAAATGATGGCAAAACACTTTGTCGAGACCTTGAATCCCTGCAAAAATAAATAAATTTGATTAGTAGGTCAGCAAATAATTAGTCTGCTAAATTTTCCCAAGCTTTGGTGCTATTTCGTTTTACAGAGATTATAGTTACGAGCATTAATCATAACATTTTTGTAAAGTATTTTAATACAATATGTTTATTTAAATGTTGATGAGGTGGTACTTCGCTACATTTTTGTTAAATTTTATTGTTTGCATGTTTGTTGTGACCTATCGTCCTCATGTAGCCCTACTAGTAGAGCTAGGAAGGACGGGTTATCCTACAGGTTATCTTATCTTTATCTATTGTAGTGTATAATAAAAATATACTCAGTTACAAATAAAAATTTAAAAATAATGTTAATTTTTAGAAAAACAAAAACATAAACCGACTTCAAGACTAAAGCTACATGTACAAACTTGAACTAAAAATTGAAAAGTTGTATTTTAATTACTTAAATTGTGAATAGGCTTATAAGTATTGATAATTTCATTGATTGTCCTTTAAAGCTCTTTATTTAAAAGTAATTTAAATGCTGTTTTTTTACTTTTTAGTTCAAGTTTATTCATGTAGGTGTAGTCTTGAAATCAGTTTTTGTTTTGTTTTTTTTTTCTCTAAAATTTAACTTTATTTACTTTCCTTTGTAATATTTACATGCCATCCCCCTCCCACTATCATTTATTATTATGTATTATTTACACCAATGGAAATTTAATCCTTCAACATATTGTAGTGCTGCACCATGGCACGCTTGTTTCTTTCTTGTTGATCTCTTGTTCCCCCAATCTCATCTAAAACCGCTTATGGTTTGTTTACTATTAACTTTCTCAAAAATTTTTCCTTTGTTGACATTATCTCCTCTTATAAAAGAATTTCCAAAATTGATCAAACCACTTGCAGAAACTTGTTCTTATCCCTCAAAAATCTTCATTATTATTGTCTGTAGCTCTGGATTACAGGTATAGCTCAAATTTAGTTCTATGCCTCATTCTTTGAGGAAGTAAGCCCTTCATAAAAGAGTGAACCTTTGAGTTTGAGGGCAAAAGTTCTGTCCTACTAGCCTCCTTTACTGAAAGAAAATTAAGTTTTATGTTTTTGGTTTTGAGGGCAATTCTTTAGCACTCTCTAATTACTAATTACAGCTTTATTATTGGATCGCCAGGAGATTAATTTATATTTATGTTGTCCGTGAGTTTGTTACAAAATCATATTGTGTTTTTAAAACAAGCTAAAAGTTGTTTTTATATATTTTAGGTTGCTGGTCTCACTGGTTTGAAGAACTTTGCCAATAACTGTTACATGAATTCAATTCTCCAGTGCCTTAGCAATACTGATCCTCTTGTGAAGGAATTGATATCTATTAATAGGCCGGTCGCTACCAATCCCCAAAGCAAAACAAAGGGGCGTGTAGCTCAAGAGGTTATTACGGCCTTCAGAAATATGTGGTCAGGTGATGTTCGAGTGTATTCTATAAAGGACTTAAAGGTAATTTTACATTTTTAAATGATTAAGAAATTTAAAAAAAAACTCTATTTAGAAAACTTTGTTTACTAGTATGTTTATTATTTCATTTTTTCAGACATTACTTGGTAGCTTAAAAGAAATTTTTAAGGGTACTGGACACCAAGATTCTAATGAGTTCCTAATAATTTTGCTTGAATATTTACACGATGACCTGAATATAGTAAGTAATATAAAAAATTAAAAAAAAAAAAAAATTCTTTATAAAAATTATATTTATATTTTAAACTTACCTTATTCACAAATTAGTTTTGTTTTAATTTCTATTTTAATGAATATTCTCATTTAGTCAACTTAACCAACTTTTTCCTATTATATGACCTGTTTCATGAAAATGAATTTTTATTTGCATTATAGCCTGCTTCTGGTGAAAGTCGATTAGATGGCGCCCGAGAAGACACTGGGGAAAAAGCGTGGGGTGAATTTCGTCGGAAAAACTGTTCTATTATCCAAAGGCTTTTCTATGGTCAACATAGATCAACAGTAACATGTTCCACGTGTCAACATCAAAGTGTTACCTTTGAACAGTTTTTTAATCTTTTTGTACCAATACCATCCAGAGAACCAGTCAGTTTAAGCGTAAGTTTTATGATGAAGGTTAAAAAATAACAGTAAATTTTGTTTAGTAATTTAGCTTTGAAGTTAAATAAACCCATTAAGGGTCTTGGGTGTAGTATTTGGTTAAGTTGTACAATTTCTTATTCAACAGTTGGACAGGGATAAAGTTTGGCCAGAATCACACTTAGCCACCAGGTTTTCCCCAATTAGGGTAACCTCGGGTGTGCCTCAGGATATACACTTGTTCATATACACCTCCTTCCACCCCATTCCACAAGATCTGTCTTACACCAGCCTCCCGTCTACTCCTCGGTTCACTTCTCAAATGTTCACCTGACTGTTTATTGCTTTTTACTTTTTTTTTTTTTTTTTTTTTTATTTATTCATTATTAAATGCAATGTCTTTATCCGCCTAATTTAATCTTCACTCTGCTTTTATCTGAACTATATTTTCTGGATAAATGTCATATAATTCCACATTGTTTATTTTTCTAAATTCTCCAATGTGTTCATACTTTTTAGGGCCAAATATTGTACATAACACTTTATTTTTGAAAACTATTATTATTCACTCTTCCCTGTGGGTAAGGAGACATTTCACAACTGTAAAGAACTATATATAGGTAGGAATTTAAGTCTTGTAAATTTTAAGTTTTATATTTCTGGATAGCAGGCATGAACTGAATAATTTTGAGACTAAGAAATACCAAGCGTTCCCATCCTTTAACCTTGCCTTTATTTCCTTAAGAATTTCTTTTTTCTTAAATATTGTAGACACCAAATACTAAAACTGTTCCATGTATTCAAACTATCGCTTACATATCTATATCACTGAAAATATCACCGTTTCTAGTATTAATCGTTTCTTTTGTTTCTATGGTATTAATTGCTAAACTTATTTATTTTTTATATTTTACCTGTTATAATTCAACGCATTGATTTCCAGTTTCAAAATAATGCCTAAATGAAGGCCAAAATAAAATTCCAATAAAAATGTTAAATATCTGTGAGCCAGCTTTTTTTCCTTCTATAACCACTTTCTAACTATATTCGCCAATTATTTAGTGTCTGCTTGGTGATGTTTAACTTCAGTGATCCTATGTAAACTTTTAGAAAAATTAGTTGTGTTTTTTTCACTTCCCTGTATTAATATTTTATTTTTCTCCCAAAAACTATTTGATACTGACAGATAATCCTTATTATATATTTATAGATGTGAATTTTTAAATATGAAGTTGCCTTTGAAAATTATCTTATCTTCAAACATTTTTTTTTGTTTTTTACAGGATTGTATACAGTTATACATGTCAGGAGAAAAAATTAGTGGCTGGAAATGCCCGAAATGTAAAGATGAAAGAAATGCAACTAAAAAATTTGACATTTCAAGGCTTCCTCCTATCTTGGTCATTGCTCTAAAAAGGTAATCATATAGTATATATTTCATAAGATAGAATGATTTATTAATGTATATGTATAAACTACATATATTTTTTTGACATGGATATGTCTTTTGGTTGGGGGTCTTAACTTTTTTGGTTTAACGTTTTTTTCACCCTCAAAAATACAACATTTTGACATGCTCTAGCTCTATTGGTGTTGCTCAGATTGAAAATTTGATGACAGTTTCTACATCAGAAATTTAATGGAGAATATTTTTTGTTATATAACATTTGTCGCTGGGACCTACCATTTAGGAGCTCGAGCTCTATTAGTTTGAATAAAAAAAGTCATGTTTGAAATCCCTATTTTTTCTCAACTTTGTTTATTTCATATAATGATTAATTGTTAATTTAATTATTAATTTAAGTAATTTGATCCTTTTAATTCTAAAATTTAAATTGGAAAAAGCAATAGATTAGAGATAGACCTATTGCTATTGTTTTTTAATGAAGAAATTGAGTTTTTTTTCAAAGAATATTTTTACTCTACCTGTGCATTCTCTGATTGTGAAAAACCTCATTGTTATTGTTTCGATAAAAATAGATCTTTGATTTTGGTATAAGCTGTCATTGCATTTTTTATTATAACATCTTGCTAAATTTGAATGCCTTTTTTTAATATTTTTAGATTTACTCATGAAGAAGATTCATGGCTTCAGAAAAAAGAAAATCTTGTGACTTACCCCCTCGAAGATTTGGATATGGAAAGGTTCACGATTAGAGGCTCGGAACAGAGGTACAAGAGGTACAACCTTTACGCCATGTCCACACATACGGGGACATTACGGGCAGGGCACTACAAGGCGATATGTAGAAATCATATTACAAACAAGTAAGATATTTTTTTTATTAATTTATTTTTTATACTGTCCTTTTATATCTTTATCCTCTATAAAAGACATGCAGCATTTTCTACATTTTTTTTTTCTATTACTTTCCATTTCATTGCCTGTTCCTTTGTTTCTTTATTCTGCCCTTTGATCTGGTACTGGTGGTGGTAATAGTAGAGGAGAACAAATCTAGCAAGGTTGTCCTTTTGATCAACCCCAAAGTAACCTGTGGAAATATATTCTTCCTCTCCAGTGAATCTTTTAGTCTTCCTCAATGAAAAACTAAAAAGTAACTTTTTAAGGAAGAAATTATTTTCCAGAGTTCTGTCTGTGTTTTATAGACTATATCTTAGTGATGGGTTGGAGGTATGGAAATATAGCGTAGTGCAGTGTTAATTACCTTTCTATATATATGGCTGGGTTCATCATCCACTTATGCACATATTTATAGTGTCAATCTCACAAAACTCTTCAAATTGTATTTCAATTTTACATAGCCTCTCACATAAGGAGTGAAATTGTGGCCTCTTATGAGGACCTTTGCTATAATTATAGCATCATCATTATAACAAGACAATGACTTCTTTCTTTTTAAAAATTACTCTTCTGCCACAGAGACGTTCTTTTAAATATATTCTTTGTAATTAACCCTGAACTTAGAACTGTGAAATACAAGCTTTGTGTAGGGGGCTTCCAATCCTCGCTCCGTACAATAGTGTACTTGTGAGGCTGCTACCTTGTTGCCTGTATGTTTATGGAAACTGGCAAAGGATAATAAATGAGGTCTACTCAAAATACAATGAAGCAGATGTAGTTCAGTCATTAAGGTTAGAAGGCTACCTTGGGCTGGTCATATGGTCATGGTTAGAATGGAGGAAGAATCCATTCCTAAAAGGATGTGAGTGGGACCTCTATATGGCACGAGAAGAATGGAAAGACTGAAGCTGAGATTGTCGGATGGTGTGGCCAGAGATGCAAGGGATATCCTGGGAGTAAGGAACTGGATGGCAGCTGCACAAAACAGAGAAGATTGGAGGAAGCTGGTGGTGGGAGGCCAGGAATCGTCACCGAGTTGTGTCATAAAATAAATAAATAAAATTAATCCTGTTTGGGCGCCAAAAATAATTGAAGTCTGTTGCCAGGTCTTAGGCCCTCTTTGATAGATCTAAATAAATATACATTAATGAAAAAATATTAAATACCTGTTGGAGTTATAGTCTTTAATTAACTCTGTTTCTCTTTCACTCATTCCCCCTTAAACTGCATATTTATTCCAAATTTGATCCCCAAACCTACTAAGTTAAGAAACAATAGCTTGAATTTTTTATGATATATTCTTACTGTTTTTTTTGTTTTTTTTTGTCTTTTATGTTATTGGGGCAATTAATTTATTTTTAGTCGCTTTTAGAATAGATGTTAAACCAAATTTCTATGAAATATGAAATTTATTGATTTATATTCTTTTTTTTGGGGGGGGGGCTTCTTCAATTTAAGCCTCTTCCTTCAATCCATGTTTTCCAGTGCATTGGAGATCATCTTGTCTTTCTTCGAGCTTAAGTCTTCCATGCTGTAATTTATTTCTATTTTCGAACTGAATCATCCTTTTCTTTCTTCTTATAAATTTCTTTTCTCTTCTATAATTTTTCTTGTTTTGTTGAAAGATTGTTGCTAGCGGAGGGTACTTTGTCCCTTTTAAAATTAATCTGACTATATCACAAATATTAAGCATTTATGTGATGAAGGCCTTCCTTAAATAAAATAAAATGTTGTAATTAACCTTGTCAACTAACTTGTCAATTAACTTTGTTAACTTGTCAATTAACTTTGTCCCTTTTAAAATTAATCTGACTATATCACAAATATTAAGCATTTATGTGATGAAGGCCTTCCTTAAATAAAATAAAATGTTGTAATTAACCTTGTCAACTATGTTGTCATATTTTCTGGTATTGACCACTTCAAAAATTATTTATCTCACTTATTTTGATTGGAGATAAGATAGTCAAATATTAATATTATTTCATTAATAATTTAAGCATAGTACAATTAAGCTTTTACAGAGTAGAACTACTTCATTTTTCAAATAGCAGAGAGGCACAAGTTGACTGACTTATTTATAACAATGAGCTAATTTATAATATTATAAATTTTTCTTCTGTTTTAGTATATTCATTCTAATCTTTGATATTTTTATAGGTGGCATATGTTCGATGATCAAACCGTCGAAGCATTACCTGCTCACAGTGTGCGTAACAATCCAGAAGTCTACATACTTTTTTATAATGCCGTCATGGAAAATTGTTAACATCTTTTATAACATTTTGTTTATTCATTCATAAATAATATTTGTTTCTTACAAATTTTATTTATGCATATTTGACAAATAATGAAGAACCATCACGATATTGTACATAGTAATATCTCAATAGTGAAAAGATCAATTATTGAAACCGATGCCAAAAATATGTAAATTTCTTGTAAATATGTTGATATAAGTATATGTTAATAAAGAATAAATTGATGTATTATTATGTTCTCTTTTTTTTTTTTTTTTTTTTTTCCATAAATTTTATTAATCATGAATCTTTCTATATTATAATTGATTGTTTTTATGAAAAATAATGAACTTTGTATTAATTATATTGCCTCTTTCATCTTTAATCTTTAAGGCAATATAGTTACTACCTTTGATGACGTTTGGATAGGTGGAGACATTATTAATATGATCTTTTTCAGAGGAACGTACAATACCCTATTCAAAATCAGCAATAGAAGAAAGCCAAGAATGTATAGAAGAAGGTGAGATTAAATATGCTATAAATAGAGCAGAAGTAAACAAAGCAGTCGGAAGAAATGGTATCGTCCGTGAATTCCTGAAGAATGGCAGTAAAGAGCACTAAAAGGCAATGCAAGGACTGTTTCAAGCAGTATGGGACAGTAAGAAAATTCCTAAAGACTGGAAATACAGCACTATAATTCGAATATATAAGAAAGGTAATTCAACTTTATCGAAAACTACAGGCCAATAAGCTTACTTTCTGTAGCCTATAAAATGTACACCTCTATCTGTGAAAGAAGGTTGAGACATATTGTGCAGAGCCAACTTCTGAATGAACAGGCAGGCTTCTGCCCCAGAAGGCAGACCCAGGGTTACATCTTTGTTCACAGAAATATTGCTGAAAGAGGATGGGACAGAGATAAAAATATTTTAATATTTCAAATGAAATATTGAATGCTGTCGCTGTGAAGAATGTACGCCCTTTACTGCAGGCCATAAAGTTGACGTTCAACAATGTTAAGGGAGTCATAAAGATTAATGGCAAAGAATCTAAACCGCTTCCTCTTGATTGAGTAGTCAGGCAGGGAGACAGCCCCAGCCCTCTCCTTTTCATCATTCTAATGGATTAGGTGCATAAGATTTGCAAGCACAGAACACCATGCACTGCAATAGGTAAATGAGAAATGCAGACAGTACTCGTTACGAGTCTCTTATATGCGGACGATATTGTCCTAATTGCAGATTCAAAAGAAAAGCTACAACAGGCTATGGTGGATTAAGAGGAGGAGCTACTACAGAAAGGAATCTCCATTAACAATTCATAAAGCAAGGTCCTTATTCTCTCATGGGATGAAAAAGAATACATTGAAATATGTAATGGAGAGTTCCTAGATGTAAACAAATATAACTACCTATATAACTAGGTATGGCAGAATTGTCCAAAAAATGGCTAATAGAATTTAAAAAGCAAACCAGGTTTATTACCAGATCAATAATAGCATTATTGGATCCTGTAAAGTAGGGAAAAATGTTAAAATGCATATATATGTTTAATCAAAGATCGTGAATTGCACTGATAAAATTTAAAAGGAAGGGTAAATTCCTCAAAAATCAAATCAGCCTCTGGAGAGTGGACTGTATAAACTTTTACTAAAATAAATGTTCGCAATTTTGAAGAAACATGGATTGGAAGAAATCTAAACCAATTCTGACATTTGTCAAAATGACTCACCCAAGTGAAGAGTTGGGCGAATCTCTCTGAAGTTTTAGGTGCACCTAAAAGACCTGCCGGTGGTTGAATTGCTTCTGGATGCTGCAATAATCGGTTAAAAAATCCTCCAGCCTGATCAACACTCATTTGCGAGCAAAATGTGAATATAATGTCTTTTGGAAAATAACATGAAGAAAACAAACAGTTAAAATAATCTTTGGAAGGCCATTTTTACCCTTGGACATAAATAAACTGAGGAAGACTAAAAGCCTTGGACATTAATGGAAGGCAAAAGGCCTTGGGCAACAAAGAACTAAATCCAGCTTGCTTAGCTCCTGATGAAAGAGTGGGTTAAATTGTAAGGAATATTATGAGAGGTGGAATTAGTTGTCAGCTGCTCTCTAGGTAGTTATTATAACACTAAAGGGCTAGTTGACTTAAGAATTTCGATAGATGGCGTGAATGTACCTATACATCTCCCTATCTACAAAGAGCGCCGATTGGCATGAACATATATATATATATTGTAATGATATTTGCAATTTGAGTCCAGAAAGCAAATTTTGGAAGTAAGGGTCCAAACCAGGTAGGAGCAGAGATTAAGGAAACCTTCAATACCTGGATAGGCAGTACCAGCCCTTAAGGCAGGTAGGAATAAGGGGCGGTTGGTATTAGGACAGAGAATGAAGAAGACGTGGAGAGTTGTTTATGGACCTTAGAGCAACCAGTGTCAGGAGTCAGAAGACTATGGAACCAAGATAAGTGAAAGTGTTTAGAGGTTCTCTCAGTAATGGACTTTAGAATTCAGATTAAATTAAGGTAAATTTAAATATCTTTATATATAAAATAATAATTTTATTAAACATTAATGATTCAAGAAAATCATTACAATATATATGTTATTTATAGATAGATATATATATATATATATATATATATATATATATATATATATATATATATATATATATATATAAAGCTGTATACCTTCTGAGCCTTATATAAGGCAGTGAGAGCTAGGTAATGCTTGACAAGCATGTCAGCCATATCACTGCTACTGAGATAAGGTTCTTTATTTATAAGGATCAGGGAACGATTAAGAGGTGTCTCCATTGAAGACAATCATGGAAAACAGACAACTTAAATGGTTTCGACATGTCTGTCGGATATAGGAATTAACCCATGTAGGATCCATTGAGTATAGAATATCATATAGCCAACAAGCTGGCAGTGGAGGCAGAGTGGGGGTATGCTTCAAGCTAAGAGAAGGTGGAGAGCATTTAAAAATCCATGTTCATCAACAGATGGTAGTGCAATTGCGGTTTTTGCAGCCGTATGCCAAGCACTTAGACATAATATAGTTTTTATTATACACAATAATTAATTAGTCTACAAGAAAAACAAACAAAAGGTCTTTTAAACAACAGTAACACAATGAAACAGTTCAGGACTAAGGGAGTTTGACAACTAAACCTAGAGGTTAGTTGCCAGGTAATGGGGTAACCATGACACATCCCAGGTAACTTCTTGTCCACTCTATGATATTCAATACTCTATGATAGTAACCCAGAAAGACCATGGAAGTAAGACCTACAAGTAAAAGACCATGGATCTTCTATCGTACAATAAATCCAGAGGATTGGGGATAATAGAAACAAAATCCTCGCTAAAATGAAGCTGTTGTACAGAAACCGAGAGGACTAGCAGCACTGGATCGAGGCCTCTCTACGCCAATAATGGCTCCAAGAGGTAGGGGAAGAAGTATTAATTTCATTGTAATAACCAAAAAACTATAATTTGTGCCAATAGTTGGTGCATATAAATTATTAATGATAATAAGATTGGCGTAAAACTGAAAATGGTAAGCCCTGAAAAAGAGATAAAAAAATTTCAATAGTCTCAAACTCAGCTATCACCATCTCACCTCTAGTTCTTATTATTATAGAATTATGTAATCCTTTTTTCTTTATGTAATATTAAATATTGAGAACATGATATATTTAACTACAGATAAAAAATTGAAAATAAAGTAGTGTTATAAAAATTAAATTATTGTCCCTTACAAAATACTAAAGATAGAAAAAAACATAGCACATCCAGAAAGAAATGACAAAACTCAAAATTTAATTGTATATTTTTTTTTTTATTTGAACCTTTGCCATTGAGATAGAAAATTGTCAAATATTTGGAGAAAAAACAATCTACATCTGAAATATCTATTGTACAACTATTGGGATCAGAAAAATCCAGCTGGCTTCTAAGTATACTGGAACATCTACCTATCAAACCTGAAGATTCCTTGAAAAAACTTAACCTAAATAAAGGTCTATTCAACCGACTTCAAAAAAAAGAGAGGTTCTCAACTTTTTTTTTTTTTTTTTTTTTTTTTTTTTTTTTTTTTTTTTTTTTTTTTTTTTTTTTTTTTTTTTTTTTTTTTTTTTTTTTTTTGAACCCATGTCATGTTAAAACGAATTACAGTAATTTTTTAAGGTTTTTAAATAAGTTTAAAATAAAACACCTATTAAAAGAAAAAAAATGTGTAAGTTGTGTATTTGTCGATTATTTACCTTGTATGTTTAATGAAGATATTCATTAACAATATATTTATATAAAAATTGATTTATCATTTTTGAGCAGAGGTTTCCTCTGCCATTTTTGAAATAAGTTTCCACTTTTATTTCTAAAGGTAAATATATTCTCTGGAATGTTTGGAATTAATTTCACAGTTTGATATGGTTTTATTACTTGTTTGTTTAACAGTTTTCCAATTAATTATTCATGCAGTCCTCCAATATTGCCACATTCTCAAGCCCTACAACATAGAATTCAAAACAACAAAAACTGCATTATGACTACACAAAACTGAAAATCATAGTTTATATATGAATATTATTACCATATACTACCTCAAATCATATATCATAGTCAATATAATTCACAAATATGCTTAGTCAATTTATTAAAAAATATCTATTAGGTTACAAAATTTATTGTTGATGTCTATTTTGTGTGTAAAATTAATTTTTTTATTATTATTATGTTTTTATCTTGAATATTAATTGTGAATATTTTTTTCTGGTATGTAATAATAAAACAATTTCAATTATGGACTACAGATTCTGATTTTTTTTTTTCAAATAGATGTCATGTTTTCTTGTATGTTATGACATCAATGTTGTGAATACGGAGTAACTTTAATCAAAATCGTTTTTGATATACAAATTGATTCAAAAGAAGTATTTGTGATTTTTACGGCTTCACTTATTGAGCATTTTGTCTGAAGTTAACCTTACTATGAAAATTAGATCTAACATAAGAACATTAATGGTTTCTATTAATATAAATAAATTAAATACTTTTCTAAAAATAATATAAATTTATATTAATATTTGAAATTTGATCTAAGATAGCACATCTCATAGTATGATATCCTGATTTCTGTTTTGGTATTCTATCATCTGCACTCTATGTGTCTGCGATCACTTTCTGATATTAATGTTGCTGGTATTGTCTGCCTCATTGACCATATAAACCATAGTTTTAATCTTCATCAGATATGAAAAGGATATTTTCTTATATTTTTATTTATTTTTGCTAAATAGGCTGCTCTATGGACTAAGGTTTTGTGTGAAAATATCAATATTTTTTAAGATGCAAAGCAAAAGTACGAGAATGGTCTTTTATTTTTCTACTTTTGTACCTATACTGTTCACTTAGAAGCCAAAATATGTGATGAACTCTTATAGCTTCTCAATTTCAAATGAGCCAATTGCCATTCCATTCCCAAATGTCAGAAACATGAAATATATTTTTAATGGGAAGATTTCACAGGCTTTGTGGATAGCCTTGAAAGCCAATCCTAATTTGGAAATTACATCGTCTGCAAATACAAATCACACCATTCTGCTTAAAACTCTTAATATTCCATGTTCTTGCATCTTTGATGGCCTTTTCAAAAGCAAGGATGGCATGAGACCACATAAATCCTTCTGTCTTTCTCCCTTCTTCGGTGGAAATTCATGAGATTTCTATCGCTGAATGATAAAAGCATGCTTTACATGTCATTCCTGTTTCGACTAATTGAAGGAGTTTAGGAGGAACATTCAGCTCAGAAACTGCTTTACAAAACCCTTAATTTAATAATAGATTGATTAAAAATTTATGAAGATTTGGTGTGTTGGCTCTCTCTACACTCCCCATTTTCCCAGAATCATTTAAAGGGTAAAAATGTGGCCTATTGTCATTCCTGTAGAAATATCACACTGGTAGGAACCTACATTGCGTTCTGAAAAAGATACTTGGAAAAAAGAATTGATATTTGAAAAGAAGTATCATGATTTACAGCTAGTAATTATTAAGGAAAGGTGTTATGGTATTTCACTGAAATTTAATTGTTTAAATAATTATTTACTTTTTATAATTGGTCTTCTTTTAGAGTTTATGCAGGCGGAATTAACAAAAGGTTTTTTTGAAAATTTGTTAATTAACGAAACTACTTAGTGTAGAACGAAAATACCTTCTGTGCTCCCGGAAACGGATATTGTAATGTTTTAGACGCAATGGGAATGGATATTTTATATATAACAGATCGTTCCCGAATAACTTTTCTTTTGATAGAGGTTAGATTTTGAAAGTTTTTTTTTTTTTTATATGTATATGTTTTTTGGCTTGGGGATCTCTACTTTTTTGGTATCAGTTTTGTTTCACATTCAAAAATGTAACATTTTGACACGCTCTAGCTCTGTTGGTGTTCCTCAGAGAGAGAAGAAATAGTTAATAACAATTAAAAACGAACCAATAATAATAACAGAACAGTTCTTTGACCTTCAAAAATAATCTTGGGAGCAGCACAATACTTACATTTGTTTATTTATTAGTCTGCCTTTGTGTTTTTAAATTCAATCATCAGTCAAATTTCTTTCTAATCTCGCATAATGGACTGTTTTGTAATAATCGTTTATCTTTTCACAAAGAACACTTTGGATTCCGAATTTTGCAAATGATTGTTATACAGCGTGCTTGGAAAACAATTCTTATCAACTCGCTATCGAAACTTCATTAAAACTACTTTCGGTAATACTCCACTTGTTCCCTCAAAATTAGCAGCTCATTTAAATTTACTGGCTTCTATTGCAGGACCATATACACTGATATTTTTCTCCACTGTATAATGTAGTATTCTGTTTGCAAAACCCATTTTCAACTTAATAAAACTTTAAAGATAAATATTGAAAAAATAAAAGACTTTAAAACAATTAACTTTGTTTGAGAAAAAAAAAGGTTTAAAATCTAATTTTTAAGTCGAAGCTAAAATAAAAAAGAAGGCAACCTATTTTATAAACTTACATGTTCGAAAGAACAAATTAAAAAAAATATATATATATGTTTTATTCGTTTTAGTCCATCTTATGAAATCCATGTTTTTACCTTTTTTTTTTAAATAGAAAAGTGGTAGTCTATAAAATCCACCACTTGTTTCAAATAGTAAAATCGGGAAATTATTTATCAAAAATAATCATTTAAAATTATAATGATTTATTATTTCTGAATTAATTAAAGAAGTTTGAAGAAACGATCCAATGAATCCGGGTAAAATAATTGAATCACAATTCCTGATTTGATTATGCTTTTACTCTGATTAAAATCAGGCGATGACTAATGAATAATTGATGTAATCATTATGTTAGTATATGTCTTTTATATGATTTTATTTAACAGTAATACACTTAATTTTTTTCATGCAAATATTTAATATTAAAATTTTCTAAAATAAATTTAAGGATTTTCTATGATTTTATTCACTCAAAACAATATTTTAAACTAGCAGTTCTGATCAAGATATTTTAGAAAATATCCCATAATTCCATTGGCTATTGCTCTTGCTTGTAGAAATAAGAAGCTTCCCTAGTCAAGCGTTTAAATTTTCCATTTAAAGAAGTTTAAACTTGGCCGTCAAAGGGATTTGACAGTGTATACCTGAAGAAAGTTTTTAAAAGGTTTTAAGCAGTATGGCGATTGATTATTATCTAGTATGTTTCATTATTTTTATTTTAATAATACAATGAATTCCATGTTTTAATTAGTTATACCACTTAGTTCAAAGACCTACATTTTGTATTAAAATTGACAAAGATATTTTAAACCTCCAAATAATATATTTTTATTATTAATAATTGTTGTTTATTATTCTATAAATAATATGTTGATACGAAATATTTATTTAAATCAAATAATTTCTCTAATATTTTCATTTTTAGTTTTGAATCATATTTGTAAAATATTTATTACGTTTGTCTAGTTTTTTTAATTTGAAAAATGCTTATTTGCTTAAAAAAATAATTTTCTTTGGTCATGGAAATGATGGAAATTTTATATTTTCACGAAATAACATTCATTTATGACGGATGGTAAGACTGGGTTTAGCAAATAGTCCGCAACACCTGCGAGAAATTTCAGGGTAGTGTAGTCAAGTATGTGTTCAGAAGAAGTGTAATGGCTTTGTCCGAGATTCGCGTAGGGAATGTTCTTGGTTCAAGTAAAATAGATTTTCAACAGGTGGGGAATTATAGAAGTATTTAATTTATATCTAAAAGTATCCATCAAAATCACCTGGATTAATACTTAATCATAAATAGTGCTTACTAACCTAGTGTCATCTGTTGCCAACTCAGATGTGTTCGTTTAATGAGGTGGCATTTTTAGAAATAAATAAATATATATAGTACGAATACATTTAAAATGAGTCCATTTAATTTAGTATCTAGAGATTATATTATAGAAATTTTGATGTTCTATTTACTGTTTAGTTGCCCTAAATATGGTGTAGAACTTTTCCCCTTCACTTTTGTTTGATTGCTCAGAAAGTGTACTTTTATGTAAGTTTTCCTGTGATCTATTGGTCATTTTCACTACGTTTTCACTTTATATGAATAAAATAATGTTTTAAAATCTATTTTTGATTTCAAAATAGTATTTTTATTAATTGTTTTGAGAACAGATGTTTGGATACACTGACCATCTTTTGTATCTTTTATTTAATGTACATTGATATATTAACAAATATTGCTATTTATATAGAAGTATTTGTATGTCTAGGGCTCCGGTTACAATGGAATTCCAAAATCCAATAGTATGGATGGGTACTCGCCATGGTCCTATGAACTCACCCCTTCAGATTTTTTACAGGTAATTTTTTAATAATTGAATGAGTTTATTTAATTGAATTCATCATAATTTTTACGATCCCTTAAAATGTTTATTTTCAGAATGGAAGGAATGTTGATGATAATTCCCTAGCTGGAAACTCGATAGTTGATGATATTGTAACCAAACTTTTGGATGATGATTGTAATGAAATATCCAAGAAAAAAGATGGGTGAGTACTGTGTTTTGTAAGTGATATAATTTTATGATAAGCTAATCAATGAGTATTATTTTTTTATGTGGTTTGTTTTGTAGATTTGATAATGTGATATACAATGCAGGAGATGAGCTGTGGTCTGGCAAAAATAACACAAGAGCTCATAGTCCTTTTCCAAGTTTATCCCCACAGGTATTGTTTTGTATAATAAATAAAATTTATTTTAATCTTAAAATGAGGTTATATAATCAACTAGGTGTATTTATGTTTATCTTCATATTTGATTAATTTTGAATTTATTTTAGGATGTAGATTATAAAATGGGCTTATTAAACATAGATACACAATGCAGTACCCCCGTCCAGCCCCCTACAAGTACCCAGGTAAGTTTGTTTTATTTAAATCATTTTGTTCTAATTATTATTAATGTAATTTTTATTATTATTATTTTTGTTTTTTTAGAGTTTTTCATTAAAGGAATCCCCATATTTTTTCAACAGTTCCTCATACTTCCAGACTGACCTCAATTCAGGTACTGATTTTTGTTTGTTTCTGTTTATAAGATAGTATTTCTTTTTTGTATCTCTTGCACACACTCCAAGAAAGTTCTAACTTAGTTTAATTTTTTTTATTTATTTATTTTTTTTATTATGATTTACTCACCTATATTTGTTTGTTGTGGCTGACCCATTTGAGTATATTTCACACTGATGAGTTTAAAATATTGTCATGATTTACATTACTAACATTCAGTTTTAGTTTAAAATTAAAATATAAGTAAAATGTAACATATTTTAAGAACTAAAAAAAATACATACAACAATTTAATAAATTTTAGAAGAGACCTAGAATTGATGCTTAGAAATTATTTATTTTTTAATAGCACATATGTTAAAGGAAGGATCAATTTACTAATAAATTAAATTGAAAAATAATGATTTATATGTTTCTTTTAATTTAAGATCATATTCTGAGGCAGAAGCTTGTAGAAAAACAAATGCCTGACCTTTTGTGACTTAACCAAGCTCTTGAGCAATCTGCTAGGTTTTTGCAATTCAATTAGTTATACTGAAGAACATCCATCAATTCTTGAAGCCTCTTCTTTAACTGAGTATTATCTTGTATTTACTTGGATCATTGTTGTCAATTGTCTAATGTAATTTTATAAATTTTGGTTAATTTTAATTGTTCTTAATTGGTAATATTATGTCTTAAATTTTATTAAATATATGTATGTATCTTAGCAATTGATAAGAGATTTCTATATTATTTATTTCTGTAGGTGTTTTCACTGGTGAGACTGAGCTTCCAAACGAACAACAAATGTACAACTACGTACAAATGTTAAACAAAGATAAATTCAACCTCAGCCTGGAGGGCCTTCTCCATTCTGCTCAACCGGAATCTCCATTAACAGTTAGTATCTTAGAATATTTTTAAATGATTAAAATAAATATAATTATCTTCTTATCTTCTTGAACCTTAATTAAGTGTTTATTATTAGTTATAAATATCATATAAATAAAATACATAGTTTCTGAATTACAACCATTTATTGTTCAATTATTTCTTTATGGGTTGTTAATATGGGCTATGGGCAATTGTTCGGATCGGCGACACCACCAAACTGGCTTGACCCGCGCTACACCGACCAGTTCGATCCTTACGCTTCACTTCATGTTTACATTTTTCGATAGTTCATTCCTATAACCTCACATGTAAACAATCACTTCTACAGTTTCAACTTCTGTAGAATTCTGTTTAGTTTGTTATATTGATATTTAGACTTCTTAAATGTAAATAGGTAAAACAGAAGTTAACAACACGAGGATTAAGTGTTTTATCAATTCATGTTTTCTCATTTCATCTTATCTTATGTGTAAAAGTGTTACAAAAGTTAAGAAGATTAATTAGTATATGGATTTGGTGTTTTACATATTTATATTTGTTCTATCAATTTAAGTGATACAATTTAAAACTTGTAAAAGTGTTACAAAACTTAACAAGATTTATTTGTACAGGTGTTTTATATATTTTTATTTGTTGTTTCAATTTCAGTGATAAAATTTCAGTATACATATTTTGTGAATGGATTCTTTGTCATCCATATTACTTTTTGTCCTAAAGTGAGACAGACTGGATAATTAATCCAATAAAACATATCAGTTTATAAATAAATGTGAGAAAGTATATCACAGGTTTCATGTTTTCTTGTTTCCACTTCCCTTGAGAAAATATAGCAGAAATAAACATCATCACTTTCAACTAGGATTCTGTCTTATATTATATAATGGCTTATAACATGGAGAATTGACAATGTGAAAATAATTACAGATTAAGAGGTAAATGACACATTACTATATAATTGTAGAACTATTGGTATAATGTTATAGATTAATGTGTTTTTAAAAAAAATTAGAAGCCTGATGATGGTACATTGTCTCGGAAACAAGTAATTACAAATGTTGAATAAATAGGAGTTATGCCAAATAAATACTTAAGGATTCTGTCTTTTTTATATTTATAATTTGTTATTTTCACTTCTCTGACAGAAAGTTCATCAGGAATTAACTTTACTGGTGGTTCAGTAGTACATTAATTGTTGATTAAATTAATATTAATTCAAAATTGATTTAGTGTCTTATATTTCGATATTTTCTTATTTCCACTTCATTATTTGCTTATTTATCATTTTAATATTAGAAGGTAAACAGAAGATAATATTACTTTGAACAGGAATTTAGAGTTTCTCAGTAAATTAAGGAGAATAACCTTTCCCCTCTAAAAGCAGCGACTAGAACATCAAAATAAATCGGAACAAGGTTAGAATCGATAAAAAGTATTCTGGGCGCGTGTAGGGATTGGTGTCGCTGATCCGAACAATTACCGGGCTATGTCCCATATTACCTTGTTTTTGCCTTTCAAAACAAGGTGTTAAAGGTATTTTATGTAGTAATTTATTATTTTAAACAGGAAGTTATTTCTTTAATTATTGATGATATTTTTCTAGATGGGCAGTTGTTTTCCAAATGGTGATTTTGGCATCAAGTCAGCCCATCCTATCGAAATGTTCCCTACCAGTCCGAATCAGTTTTCACCGCTTCCTGGATTTCCGCGTCCTCTCGCACAACGCACTTCACACTTCAAGAACACACAAGTAATTTTAAATTATTATTTTTGATTTAAATTTTTTTTTTATAATTAATGATTTTAATTCTTTGTTATTTATTTATATTATTATTATTTTATTCTGTTTTTATAGAATTTTAATGGTGTCAGGGGCCAATTGATGTATAACAACAACAATCCATTTGTTGCGAACAACAATAAGACAGATGGAGGTTTCCCTCCACCACGGTTAGGTCTTGACCCTCTCCTTCTGCACTTGAGACCTTCTGATCACATCATTCATTCGTACGATGCTTTTCCTCCCGCACTCTTTCGATCCTTCAGGTATGTTACATTGTTTTTTATTTTTATTACTATTACTGTTGGATCTCGATAGTTCAAGTCAAACAGGACTGGGAACTTAAACTATCAATATTTATGTGGGTAAATGAAAAAAAAAATTAATAAAACTAAACAAAGTGTTTATAGTGGTTATTTACTTTTAAAAAAATCGAAACTTCAAATCATGTCAAAAGGAGCTATCAGTGGGTTCTGGGTCTCCATCATGCCTTACAGTTTCTTATTTATCTGCTTGTTTTTGAATCACAGCACATTTGCTGAGTAATGTAGTTAGACAGATGTAATTCAAAATATGAATCCATTGTCAGGTCCTCAATTTTCATAATAATCTAATATCATGGATACTCTCCTGATACTGCAAATTGTCGAATGAGCTACAAAATAATTTAATATCTATAAATTTATATAATTTAATATTTGTTTGGTATATTTTGTTATCGATAGCAAGACTATCGATAGATGTTTAGAATTTGTGTGATCATACAAGATTTCAGGATTATGCCTAACTGATTTTGCTGTTTCATTTTATCTTACTTGGATTTTTTTTCTCCTGCCCCCAGGCTGAAAACCACTGTTCTAAATCAAACTATAACTTTATCTCTCTCAGACATTTATTAATCTTATACATCTCGATCTCAAATATATTCTTATTTCTTGTTTGTGCTTTAGACGTAGCAGTGGCTCTGCCGAACTACATTCTGTGCTCGAGCAATGTTACATCCAGTTTAAGGAACTCGAGAGTGAAAGGAAGAAAACAGAAGCTGATCTTGCAAGGTATTTGTTTTTTATAAATCTAAATATTTTAATGGAAAGGTTGAAGTTTATTTTGCAAGAGCACTATAAAATAAATATCAACTGACCCAGGTAGGAATTGAACCCATGACCCTTTGTAGAGGGTGCTCTCAGACCCTCATCCCAATGCTTTCATTTTTTTGATCTATAAAATGTGACATCTAATTCTAATTTTTTTTTTTCCTGCAAATCACTATTAGATAATAATAAAAATATGTTGTATACTGTTGAATAATTATGAATTACTTGAGGTACACTATGATGGTATAGAAGGATCAATACAATTAGGATTGATGAATTAATTGCCACTTCTATTGGAATTATTTTACTAAAAAACTAGTTTCAAATGCTAAACATTCATCTTCAGTTCTAAAATATACATTTTTTTTTTTTAAATTATCAGATAATCATATCCAATAGCCCCATTTTAAATTTGTTTCCCGTAGGAACGGAAAAATCCAATGAGTCATAAGGGAAATCCCATAGTAAATCACAAAAATTTAGCCTACCTAGTCCATCTCTGTTTTAGTTACCTCTTAGACCGCTTAAGGTTGGTGCCCATGTTTGATTTCTTGTCTTACCTTTTTAAAAACTTTACTATATATAATGTATGTAACATAGTAGTGATGTGTTGAAAAAAAAAATAAAAAAATTTGTATGTTTTAGAACTGAAGATAAATGTTTAGCATTCTAAACTAGTTTTCTAATAAAATAATCTCAATAGAAGTGGCAATTAATTCATCAATCCTAATTCTGAATTAAATAAATGTCATTAAAGAAAACACCTCTTCATATTCGGGACCAACCCTTCTCCGTCTCATTCTTAGCTTCTGCATGGGTTTAAATTCAGTAGTATGAGTCTAGTTCTATATAGCATATCATTGTGATAACGATAATGAAATAAAACTATCACTCATTAAAAATAGCCTTTTTTTTTTGTAATTAGCCTCCTTTATTTCAACTTAGTGTTTCTTTTTGTCTTGTTTTAGATATAATCCAGGCAAGAAGGTGTCTTCAACAAATTCAATTCCTGTGCCTCGGCTTCCTGTATCGCCTACGAGGGTGGATAGGTTGATTGTCGATCAGCTGAGGGAGCATGCGAGAATTTTAACCTTGGCTCACAAAATGGAGGCGTTGAGAGGTGGTAGATCCCTTTCTCCATCTATCCATGATTCCATTGCCTCATGGTTAGATTCGATCAAGCAGGTTCAAAAATCAAGAATGGATGAAATACTCAATACTGTCCAAGGCAAGTAATCTTATTTTGTATTTTGGTAAAGAGGTTTGTGCTCAACCAAACCGGCTCTAAGGAATTCTTCTATTATAATGGTATATAATATGTATAGTATGTATTTATGTTCAATATTAATTGATATGTTTATATGCAGATATGAGCAGGCTGACGAATGCAATAAAGGCACTGATGGTTGCTACACGTTGTGCAAGAACACATATGTATTGCGCTCTTATGTCTACACTTCACGAATCAACAAGTTACTAGTCTCTCAGAGTATTACACGAGCAGAGGAGCAGAGTAATAAACTAATTAATATATTTATCTTGTTAAAAAGTTAATATTTTATTGACAAATATGCTAATTGTTATTTTTTCAAAATTATTTATAATAATTTGATTATTATTATTCCCTAATGAACTTAACTTATATTTAAAAGAAATCAATTGATTATAGAAGTTTCTTTTAAGCTATTTTTCTAACATTTATTAAGTGCACTTAAGTTCTCTATATCATATATATTATTTATTGTATTGTTTTTGTTTGAAAATATTTATTTGATGTCCATTTATAAGAATTTTTTTCGTGTATGAAATATATACATATATATAAATATGTGTATATGAAGCTAATGGAATATTTTCTAGGCGGCTCTCTGGCATGACATTTGATCATATAGTTGAGAGATTCTCTTTCCTCATTTTTTTTAATTTAATTTTTTTTTTTCTAAAAAATATTTCAAATTCGAATTTAAGCTTTTATAACTCGATTAGTGCTATGAATTGGATGAATTTGACTGACTAGTTTTTAAACTTTATGGGTCCTATTTTGAAAATATTCATACGTGCCCTTATTTTAGGGGATTACTTAGTAAGAGAACATAAGCATGAGGCCACAACGAACGTATTTGGCCTAAATATGTATCAACCCTCTCTTAACTAATGAAATTTGTATTCTAAAAACGTAGAATCACATCTTTGATATATATATTTATTTGTATCCGCCCTAATCGTATGCTCAATGTGTTCCTCCCCGAATCATTCAATAAGTAGCTCATGCATACTGTGCTTAATAGTTATACGTTAGGCGATGATAGTCGTCCCCTAAATGATAATACCTTACTTTGCTCTGTAACGTGCTTGCCTTTACTATATGGGTACTTGGATTATTAAATGTCTTATCGTTATATATCTATATTATAAAATAGATATGATAGAGACGTCAGTTTTATCACATAGCCTGGGTCCAGTGTAACACTATAAATGTTTATAAGGTAATTAAATTTAGGAAAAGTTATTATTATTATTATTATAGGAAATAAAAAAAAAACAAGCAGTTACTACGACGGCTTTGTTAGCATTTTCTATGGGGCATTTGTCAAAGCCCAACTTGGAGCACCTAAGACTATTTTATTGTAAAAAAAAAAAAATTATTAGAAAATATCGTGAAGTGCTCTCTTGGACACCATAAATTTTTGAACTACTTGCTTCATAAATAACAATCTAGAATAGATTTATAGTTATTGTGTTAGTAATTGTTATCAAATTATAGAATTTGTTAGTTTCGTAGATAATTTTCATTTTTGTTTTAATAATAGTACAAAAGAGATATGTATTTTGAATTAAAGAAAGGTTTCGATTGACATGAAATTGAATACGGTTTAGAAGACTTTGTTTTATCACTTTAATTTATTTCTATTTATGTATACAAAGTTTTTTCTATATAAACTGACCATAAAGTTGCTCAAAAGAATAAAATGAAGTAAGAATATCAAATTTTTCGGGCTGTTTTAGGCTTAAGTATCATTTATACAGAAATCATTTTACGGATAAAACCAGAACAATAATTAAATTGAATAACAAAGTAGATTATCCACCTCTTCTTAGCGCGGGTCGACTGTCGACTGTGAGTTAGGGCCTTTTGGCGATTTTCAAACAAAAAAAGGCGAGATGTGTGATTCTGATTAGATGCTGATATGTAACTTTGTATTAGGCACACGGTTAGATGTTTATAGTGACAATCTTAATTTGTAATTTGATGTGATATTATTGTAATAATTAATTAGGAATGGGTGTTACCTGGCGCAGTAGGAGGAGGGGTTTAAGAAGCGTCGAGTCGGGTAAACGTTGCTATCTTGATGAGAACTATATTCGAACGTGGTACATTATTATCACGCGCCCGTTAACTATTATAGTTGGGTTTACTAGTTAATTGTTCTATTTGCTTAGTTTCTCTTTTATCACTTAAAATGTTAAAACGTGAATATAATAAAATATTAATAATATATTTATAGCTATATTTTCTGCAATGTTTTTACTAGTGTTAATTATTTATTAATAGAAAAATATCAAATTAATGCTTCCATTTCCGTGTTAGTTGAGACGACTGTAGGAAGCTTATTTCCAATTTATTAAATGTTTAGCTAAATTTTTCTCTGACAATATTGCCAATTGCGATAGCAAAATGCCAAATTAAGAATCTTTTATTATTTGTTATCGGATCTTGTTATTGCAGCTCATATCTATTATAGTGGTAATAAAGTAAATATTTATTTCTTAGCATGGTTTAGGGGTATTTATTATTTATTAACTGAGAAAATTAGTTAGTTACCAGGCGGTAAGGAAATGTAGGCAACAACAGTATTTATATATAAATTGGATATCAAAGATTATCGCAAAGGTTGTAAATAGCGGATAGCGGAGAGCGGATATGAACATGCCAAATTTGTTGTTTGTGCCTGGGAAAGTTTTTTGGATATTTAGCAAGTTTAGATTAATTGGGAAAGTGAAATAAAAATATAAAGAGAGAGCATTTCTTATCTCCATTTATCCTACATTTGTTTTTCTCCTTTAATGTTTAGTATTAGCTTACTGTTTCTAGGGTCAATGTTGTCTTAATGTTTTCGGTGTCTTAGATTTTATCGTTTATGTACTTTAAGTATTTTTTTATTGCACTTCAGTGGTTTGTGTGTTTTAAGAAGCCCAGGTTTGCATTCTAATCCATCTAACAAAATTACCATTGCGGCACAAATAATAACAATTTATTAATATATATATATTTTTTTTAATATTTAAATATTTGATAAAATCCGATTACAAAATTTTGTTTTCCATCTTGAAAAAAAAAATTAGTCTAATAAAAATATTTAACGCTTCCTATTTTCACATTCGCACAATCCCTTGGGCATAAAAAAAAAAAAAAAATGACCTGCATTTTTTAAAACTACTAATTAAACGGGCTGTGGTAGAAGTTTAAAATAATTAAAACAAAAAATATTTACTATTATGATATATAATAATATATTTAATAGTTTTTTGGGTGATAATACAGCGTCGGATATAGCTATTAGCTTTTAGTCGTGCCATTTGGACCAGAAAGTTTACTGATTCATTTATAGAAATATACTGGGTCGTTTTTAATTAAATGCTCACTATATATAACTTTCCTGCCAGCACTGATCTTTTTCTCTATTAATATAATTTCTACGCAAAATGAACTGATAATAGGCTTTTATCCCGTTTTTTAAATTAATATTTTCTATGTTATAGTTAGCTTAGTTATATTTATTATAAGTGTTGTGAGCTCTTTGCTGTATTATCTGGTTGTAATAGGTTTTTTTTTTTTTTTTTTTTTTTTTTTTATTAATATTATAATTATATTTTAATAGTTGTTATTTATTAGTTTCATTTGATGAATTATATAGTTTTTTCTTTTAAGTTAGTCCTTGTCATTAAATATTTTTATTTTTACCAAACACTCTTCGAATTGCATAATATATAACACCAAAAAGAGTATCTATGTTACTATCATTATATAATTATATACATATATACTAATATATAATAATATAATATACCTTTAATACAGATTTATTATCTTGTCTTTCTATACGTATCAAATCTTAACATATTCATGTACTTTATTTATTAGAAAAGGAAAAATGTAGTTTTATATTTAGATGTTTCATTTTTATATGAATATATTATATATATATATATGAGAAAAGTATATGTAATGAAATTATATTGTTTTAATGAAGTTGTGAAGGAAGTGAAAACAAAAAAAAAATAAAATAAATAATTACACTTCCTACTGTGTTGGTATTTAATATTTAATAGCAATATATAACGGGTTAGTTAGTGAATGGCTAGTTTAATGAGTAGGAGGTCTTAGCTGACAGGTTCCGCTCCTCGAGCCTCAAAAAAAAAAAAAAAAAAAAAAAAAAAAAATGATTCTACAAGGAGGGTAGGAAAGACAATAAATGTTATAACATTGTTTAGGCGTCAGCTATAGTCGGACACTCCCCCGTGCTTTAGGCAATACATGAGCTTACTATCATAATCAAAGAAATTTGCATGATATTGGACTCGTAGTCAATATTAATTAATAAACTTAACAAATGCTTTATTGCCACATATGTATTAATATGGTTACTTACTTGCAAGAATGGGAAATTACTCACTTATTTATATTCGGAATGTTCAATCCGAATGGTATCCATGTGGATAGTTAATATTTGTCATGTAGCCAATATTAAAGTGTATTGATCACCATTATGTTGCCTTTTTTTTTTTTTTTTTTTTTTTTTTTTTTTTTTTTTTTTTTTTTTTTTTTTTTTTTTTTTTTTTTTTTTTTTTTTTGTAGTATGAACATTTAAAGAAACCCTTAAAGCCGTTTTTATTTAAATTTGCATTAAAGAAATATTAATATTTTTGACAACCTGATAATAATTTAAAATTACAAATAAATAATATTATGAATCACTTCATTAACTGGTTTAGATGTTGTAAATTGTTGTAATAGATTTATAAAGTAGATGCGTATTTGTTGTTTTCCCATTCAAGCTTTGAAAAAAATACAATGTAAGTATCCGTATGTAACACAAAATATGTGAGGGTTTTTTTTTAACTTTTGTTTTTTAGTAATTTTAGAATTTATTTGTACTGAAATATTTGTGTAAATTGGTTATTTATTAAAAAAGGTACCATCCCTCAGAGTTGGGTCGTATTCTACAGATTTTGTTTATTTTTATTTTGTGTGTAAATATAGCTAGAGGCTTTAGAGGTTTAGTCTAGGCTTCTCGTAAATTCAAGTACAAAATGTCATTTACATTAGTCAAACTGAAGTAGGCGTCGTTATGGTTGTGAAGTCCAAGAATTTAAAATGCAATAAGAATTTTTTTAGATTGATATAATAATGAGTGCAATATTTTTTTTTAATTTATAAAATTTCTATTGATATATATTTATTTATTTAGGGAAATGTTTACTGCTAAAGTTTTATATTATATACAATTAAGGTTAAAACAAAAAAAAAAAGCCAAAGCATTGATAAAGGCACAATTGTTCCTTAGACTACGATTCAACTCTATTCAGTAACTGATTTTCTATTTTCTCTTGATATTTTAAATAAGTAGGTTGTGCAACCAATAAGACTTATAGGATAGTTGTGTAGTCAGCGGAAAAATAGGTGCACCTTTACTCGAAATCTGAAAACATCCATTTTGAAAAAAGTTTGTGGTTTCCAGCTTTATTTAAACCAATAAAAAACACACACAAAAAAACGTCCATCATCTTGTGTACGACAATCATTCCATTTATATATTATTTGTTAGAAATATTAATTCAAGTGTGCACCTTTTTTTTCTCATAATTGCTGTCTCTAATGAAATCACTTTCGAATAAGAATGTGAATCTGGCAAAATAGTCTAAATTAAAATAAATAGCTGTATATATAAACAACGAAACATATCTGTCTACTTTTTCATTATTATAATTATTTTTATTTTTTTCATTTTGTAAATCATTTTCATCTATTTAAGAATTTATGCAGCCTTCTATTTTCATATTTCTTTATTAAATTTTATATGAAGAGTTTGTATTTGCACATTACGTAGCTAGGTATTGAAATTATATATTTATTATTACATAATTGTTTAAAGTCATTATCGTCTCTCTCTCTATCTTTCTCCATGTTGTCGTATGGCACTTGGATTCTTTGTTTTGTGACTTGATCCAACTGATAAATAGCAATTCTGTCCACATTATTAACGTCTGTTATATTTAAAGAGCCTAATATTAATGTATTACCTAATTAAAGCGTTTCTTAATTAAAATGTACTGTGAATTGAATTACTAAATTACTGTGTAGGGATCAAGTGTGTGAATATTTACAAAGGCTGAGCTGTTTTGCTTAAACTTGTACAAAATATGGTTTATAGATTTTTTAATTTATGGCAGAAAATGTAACAAAAGTAAAACTTAATTTTTTTTTTTTTTTTTTTTTTTTTTTTTCATTACTACTGATATATTAAAAAGAATTGGAGGATTTGTTTTTCTAGTTTGTATTATACAGAGATCTCTATTAATAACAGAAATTAAATAAATCTAATTTTGTATAAATAAATAAATAAATTTGTTCATCTGGGAACAAATACATTTAGGCTATCAATTCAAAGATCTGTGTTAAATTTAAATAAATCACTGTTTTTATTGTTACATTTTCCACCATAATGATAAACAAATTAATAAAAAGTGTTGATATGAAATCATTGGTAATTGAAAACTATTGTTTAATTGGATCTGTCTAATCTAATTATATTAAAGATTATGCTCAAATTAGTAAAAATTGTCTGGCACAGATATTTTTGCAGTGTCTGGAATTTTTCTAGATTTAAGAATTTATTCTCCTACTTTGTTGGCTTTCCACCTACTTATTTAGGTTTACTATTTTTAATTGTTTTTTTTATCTCTTGAAAAGTAATCATATTATGTATAACCATTTCAAGGATTACTATACATTAATTTCATTTTTTGTTTAATCTATGTTACTTTAATGAGACTTAAATTTAATTTTTTTATATATATGGAGTTTTTTTGTTAATGCAATACCATTGAAAAATTTTATTGTTTTTTGTTGGTCGACTAAAAAAGGTTTAGTATAACTATTTATTAATTATTAATTTTAGTGCAATCTTATTTATTAAAGTGACCTTTCTGTAAAAGCATTTGAATAATTATTGAGAATAAACATTTAATTGGCATTCTTATTTGTTTAATCTACCTTTTTATTTATTTTCTGATAGAAAAAGTATTATAAACAGAAGGTTAATAGATGTGAATAAGTACTGTTTTGTTTTGGGCGCCTAAAGCACTTCAGGAGTAGAAACCTCAAACACAACATCTACGTTCAACTGTATAAAACCTATTCTAACCTATGCCTCTGAATACTGGACAATTTCTAAAACGTAAGAAATCTTACTCCTGAGTTTCAAGAGACGGATTCTTAGAATTTTTGGGCCAGCTTTCAGAGACACCACTTGGAAACTGAGAACCAATTTAGAGGTCGCACAATTATAACTAAATGCAAATATTGTAAGATATATTAAGATTGGAAGAATGTGATGGGTGAGTCATGTGGCGAAGATGAATCCAGGTGAGGTCCCTAAAAAACTCTTGAGTTGAAAAGATTCATTCTAAGAGAAGTCGGCAGACCAAGACTGAGAAGTCCTTCTCATGAGGTCGATGGAGTGGCAGAGGATGCGTTGTCCATGAGGGTGAGAAACTGGAGAGCAGCAGCAACACACTCAGGTGACTGTAAGTCCATGATACAGGAGTCCTTGACTCACTTAGAGTTGTAGCTCTGATTTGATTGATTTATAAAAATTAATGAAAAAGGAAGGCTTTTGAATTTTATGATACATTGGCTTGGCTTTAAGGTGGAGTTGTTACGGAAGCTTTGTGGACAAGATTTGCAATATGATCTATTAGGACTTTCTCATAGATGATAAAGGATTATTAAAATGTAACACTTTTATTGCTAGGTATAAATTGTAAAAACTGGAACATGTATTGTGGGAGTAAATTTTAGATTGGAACTGGGATGGGGATATGTCTGTAATCTACTGCCTTTCCTCTGTCAGGAAGAAATTGAGTTTGCTGATCGAAGAGGAAATTTATGAAGTATTGAAGGTAAAGAAAGTAAATAACAATCTACCGACAAAATTTATTTTTAATTATCTATACATTTAATATTTAAAAGGACCAAATCACTTAAATTAATAATTAAATTAAATAGGGATGGGCTGCCTCCAAAAGTCGATTCCACAGATTCTTGAGAAAAGAATCAGTATCGAGAATCGATGTCCAAAGTTAATTCCTCGGAACTGCCGATGTTGGTAATAGTTTTGTGATACCTAATTGTGTTAATATTATATATAGATATGTTAATATTATTTTCTAGCTGATGTTGTAGAAAGAAAGGTTTTTATTTTACAATATAAAACATTATATTTTGTTATCCCTGATTAAGAATGATGTTTTATTTCATACTTCTTTTGGAGCCCTAATACACAAAACAAAAACCAGAGAATATCAGTGCAATCCTCACTCTAAATTGTTTAATCAAAGATTTAGTAATATCTCCAATTTCAATTAACTATTTGCTCAGTTGAGTGTTTGTAAGGACAGCATAAATGACTAAGTGAAAGAAATCGCAGTTTTATAGATCCTGAAGATGCAGCAGTGTACCCCGAAATATGTAGAGAGAAATTTAAAGAATAAATAGGAGTTATGCCTTAAAATGAATATATAAATCTCCAATTTCTTAAGTTATAAATGAAACACAGAAACTTTGGAATATTTATCTTCTCAAATAAGACTTTTTAAAATTTAAATAGAAGTTAAAGAGGAATATCCTGGAGGAAATGGAGATAAGGAGACTGAGATTGTTCGGTCATTTTAAAAGAATCCCCAAAATAGCTTATGAATAAGAAGCAAAAGGGAGGAGAAGGAGAGGTAGGCCTCGCAACAGATGGAAAGATGTTGTGGCTGAAAGTATAGTGCGGTGGGGGCTAACGGAAGAAGAAAGCGATGGACAGGAAGGGTGGAGTAAGTGTCTGAGGGAGGAGTTTGTTGAAGGAAACTTCAAATAACGAAAAAAATCATTTCAAAAAAGAAGATGAATTCTATATCACTTCTATTGATATTTTGTTTATTCAAAGACTAGATTCGAATATTAAACATTCCTCATCATTTCTAAAAACATACAACAATGAATGCATCAGCAATTTGATGAATTAATTTATATGTTAATAAAGCTATTGTAAAGCAAGAAATCAAATGTATCTTAGTAATCCCCTAAAGAAGAGAACATTGAAGGGCTTCTTGCAGCTAATGGTCCCAAGAGTGGATTTTATAGCTGGGGAGGGTAGTCAGTTAAATAATATGGTAAATAGGCAGTTCCTTTAGTTTTCCCTATGACTGTTTAGTTTTAATTTCCTTACTGGAAAGAAATTAATAATACTATTGCATGAATTTATCTAGTCATTTAAATGGCAATTTAGATTGCTTATAACAATTTTATTATTTCTAATGGTTCATAAATATTTAAATCTTTGTTAAATTTATGGAAATTTTCGTTTATATGTTTTGCTAAGTCGGAATTCTGGTCCTCATTACCATGCTTACCTCAATTGAACCTTAGTAGTTTGAGAATGGGCCTTCAACACATTGGTTTGATGCAGAGTTGGCCAAAATTTTATCATAGCTTTTAATTTTCTGGAATCAATCACTTAATTTAAATAATTATTAAATCTTTCAGTCATATTTTATTGAACTAATCATTATTTGACTGAAATATTCAATCATTATTAAATTAGGTGATTGATTCCAGGATATTGGTTGTCAAATAGCTATGACTAAATTTTGCCTAACTCTGGTTTCATGTAATCTTTCTTACTTTTTTTAAAATGCAGTATTTACAAACTGTTGAGCTGAAATGTATTTCAATCTTCTGATTTTATAATAGGTATTTTTGTTTTTGTTTATATTATATTATCGGGCATTGCTTACTTTTTAATGAAGTCATTAACATTTTTGCCGAGCGCCAAGGCAATTATTCAATTCAGTACTATTATTGTTATATCAAATTACAAATATTGTTCATTTATTTATTTCATATAATATTTTTTTCAAACTAGGCTAGAAGTTTATTTAAATGTTTAGTGGTGTCATGGAAGAGGTTGTTCTGGACCAACACATAGTGACTGCCATTTACATACACTACATCGCCATTCAAATCACTTTTTTCAGTTTCTATAAATATATATTTAATATTATATATGAACTAAAACATCTAATAAAAACTACAAATATTACAACTAACAACCCATGAGGGAGGGGTCTTGGGCTCAGTTGTTAGGTTAGGATATATGTAAACATCTAATAGAGGTTGCTAATTATTGAGAGAGAGTTAGTAAAATAATCCTACTATCACAAGAAAACAGCTGAAAGGAAACAAACAAAATAAAACAGAAAACTGTTTTCAAACTCCAAATACAATAAAAAAAATTTGTGGAATCAATGCCGAAGTGACTTCATGATGTAATTATAATGACAGGATACTTACCAAAATATAAGATTTTATTTTTACAATTTAAAATAATGAATTATCAAACTGTACAGAATTGAAAGTTGTATAAATTAAAAAATATATAGTATTTATTAATTGTTTCTAACATTATATATTAATATGAATTTATTGTCATTTGACATAAAATAAGCTTTTCTTAAGTAGTGTAAACCAGACAGTTATTGACACCCTTATATTTGGAATATTAAGAAGTATAGAAAGAATAGTTCAATAAAGTTGAAATTCGCAGCCATAATTCCTTAATTGCTATACTTTAAGCTAAACAAGAAAGTTCACACCTATCATTATTCCTGGAATGTATTTTACCTTTTAAAAAACGGACAAAGTACATACACAGTTGAGTTTTAGGATTTAAAAGGAATTTTATTTATTTTATTAATACATTTTTCCCCCTAATTTTTAAGATAGTGTTTATACAGTAAAATTGAAAATTAATTTAGGTGGGAAAAAAAAAAACATTAGGTAATGGTCATATATAACTCGATAACAAAACTTCTTTTTATTGTGACCAGTTCCAGCATAACATTGCAAATAGCTTTCTGTCAGTTGGTTAATCTTTCATTTGCCTTCTCTCGCTCTTCATTGCTTTTGAAAATTATGCCTAGGTAGCAGAATTGGAGGATCCTAATTAACTTTGTTAAAAGTTGAAACTACATGAACAGTATATCCATTCTATGATGAATCTATATCAATTGATATTGTTAAGCTATAATCTTAGAATAGAAACCGAGATAAATTCAGCTCCTGGCTGGACACTCCCCTACACTGAACAGCACTATAAGTAGAAGCAAAAGAGGAAACTTCATTCTCAACCTTATTTCAAACATAACAGTTTTTCTATTTAAACAGGGGGAGCGCATTTGTTTTACTTATATCTCAAAACAATTGAATCAAGTTTTAAGTTAAATAAATTTTATATTCATTAAAATGAGCAAAAATTAAACTTACAAGGCATGAAAACAAAAAGGTATTGTTTTGAATAAAAGAAAATGTTATATTAAAGAAACTTTATTATCAAATAACTTTTAATAAAACTGAACATATTTAAACATTTAAGAACAATTAAGTAGCCAACAAGCTAAACAGGTTATACTTGTAAGACTTAAAATAAAGTTAAACAATTAAAACATTACTGGAGCCTAGTCAAACTTTACATAAAAAAATAATAGTGGCACAAAAAAAAATTGACTAAACATATTTAAACATTAAAGAATAATCATTTAACCAACAAACATATCAGATTTTACATCAAAAACTTATGACAGTTGAAACAATTAAATACTAATAAATGTTGCAAAAAAAGGAACTTGATGACTAAACATATTTAAGTATTTGGTAAACAACAAATGTTATGAGATTATACATGAAAAGACTTAAAACATAAACAACTAAAACATCATTGTAATCACTTGGGACCCATTCCAGCTTTTTGGAATTGGGCCACTCCTGCATCTTTAGACACATTGCCCTCATGAGACATGGCTCGGCTGGCTGTAGTATCTTTTTGAATTCCAACTGGTTTCACTCCGAGACCTCCAGCCACCTCTCTCTTTGCGTCTCTCGGTGCATTCTTATACTGATCGTTCAACCTCTCAACTTTGTCATAATCCTTTTGAGTAGACATCTAGAAATAAATTTGGATTTCTTGTTAATGTTATTTGGTATTGACCTAAGAATTGTAGTAATTATAAACTGGCTTCATAAAATATATCTATTGGGTTGTTTCACATGAAATGTCCGATTTTATATTTGAAATACATAGAGGATTTTGCGAGTCTCTGTCGTTTACTTCCAAAGTTCACTTATCATAATCAAGCAGTTACTAATCCTCTACTTTTCTTTTATAAACATTAGCTTCCCAATCAATTACACACTGTTTAGTATACCTTCAAATATGAACATGGAAACACGCGATTTTCGTGTAATATTTTTTTTGAGTTTAAACTAGGTCGTTCGGCAGCTGAGGCTGCTAGAAACACCTATAAGGCGTTTGGGGAAGGGAGTGTAAATGAATGAACCATTCGCCATTAGTTTGCTAAGTTTTCGACTGGGGATACCAACTTGGCCTAGAGGTGAGACCATTACCTCTACAACCTACTGCAATGAAATTGTCCAAATGCACGAAAAATTATTGAAAAAACAACCTGGATTGGTAAATCGGAAGAGCCCTATACTCCTACACGACAACGCTAGACCCCACGTTTCAAAACTTGCCATTCATAAATTAAAAGAGCTGGGGTACGAAGTTCTTCCGCACCCACCATATTCTCCCGACTTGTCTCCAACAGATTATCACCTTTACAGGAATTTAGACAACTTCTGCAGAGGAAAAATTTTTGCAAATGATGCTGAAATCAAAAGTGCGTTTTTAGATTTTATTTCACTTCAAAGCTCAGAGTTTTTCAAATCCGGGATAAAAAAGTTGTCACGTCGGGAAAAATGTGTAGAAAAAGAAGGTAAATACTTCGAATAAAATTATATTGTTTTCATATTGTATTCTTACTAAAATCCCTTTACCTTGAAAACGGACATTTCATGTGAAACAACCCAATATTTGTAAAATCACAATTTTAATAGAAACCTAAAGTTAATAGTCACAGTACACAATAATATACGAAAAATGTACCTTTGCAAGATAAATGAAGACTTGGCCTAACTTGACACAGCTGGGAGTGGTTATAAGCAGAATGAGAACTCGCTCTTGTCGGAAGGGGTTTATATAGCTTCGGGTGAATAACATGTGAATCACATAGAATTTTATGGGGATCACATCAACAAAAGACCTAACACTGTAATGTAATTCACAGATAATAAAATTAAGTTTAACAATAGTTTGGGTGTATTTGTTTATAAAAATGGTTAAACTAGTCTAAATTTAAAATTTATTATTATCTTGTAAATAAATCCATTTCAATTGTTTTTATTATTTAGTTTAACAAATAAATAAGCATTACATTAAATTATGTAGCCCAGTCGATTCATACAATCAATATAAGGGTGATTTCAATATTTCGGAGCAATTCCAATAAAAAAAAATGTTCACTATATAAAACATGTAAATTGATCCTTTTTTTTCACAAATTGTTTCTCTAAGGTGTTTAATGTAAGTCTGTGAAGTGGACATACATAATCTGCAATATTTCTAGATATATTAAATAAATAATAACTAGTAAAATCTAGGGAGTGAAAAAACCACGACTAGGAAGTGGGTTTATTATCTAGGGAGTGGGGAAATATCATATTTATTACATTATAGATAAGAAAAGCGAAAAAAACGAAGTATGTATATTATAAACTTGGGGAGTATACATGAATTACATTTTCATACTTTTGGGTACCTACTGTCACACCTACTTTAAAACGTTCAAACTAAACTTTAAAATACTAAAGTAATATGAAATTGCACTTAATAACGACAGTTCTCTTACCTTTTAAACAATAAAACCTAAATAGATTGTAAATGATAAATAAGCTAAGAAATAGACTATCACATTAGGTATTAAATGAGATACGAGTATATTAAAAACATATTCCTTGAACTTTCATTATAACTAACAAGGGGAGGACTACATATGATATTCGATATGTAGCTTCCTCTAGGGCCGTAGGTGCTCGCTAAGAAAGGAATTTAAAAAAATCGGCCTGGATCGCGGCTAATTCGCGAAAAATGCGATTACAATTTTTATTGAGTGAATAATAAAAGATTAATTGTCATATGGTATTTGGAGATAAGCTAAGTTAAAAAATAGGTTAGATCTTTAAGCCGCACACTTTGACCACAAATTAAGTTCCTTTTAGTTGTAAACAAACAAAAACACGATCGATGTCAAAACCTTATGATATGGTACTTTCTGTGAACTCATGGTGGCTGCAAAGGTGTACCCTTACAAGTTTGAGTTGTTTCGTGACGAGAAGCAATTAAAAGACTTAAGACTTATGTTAAAGAGGAGGTTAAAATCCCTCAACGTGACCCAAACACCATTACACCACTTAAGAAAACTGTGCCTGCAGCTGATTTTTACGCCTGAATGTTGATGGAGCGAGGAGGTGAAGAACCTTATTTACTTTAATTTCGTAATCTCCTCAACCAATTTATGCTTGATATTTATGCAAAAATAGAAACAGAAAGACTAAACTTTTTTTGAAAAAATCAAAAAAGTTGAGAAGTTGAGGCTAAATTCACTTAAAGTATGCCATAAGAAAAGCTAATGGTCTGGTATAGGAGCTGGGTAAGATGGTAGTGCTGCCTCGAAGCTTCACTGGAGGACTCTTAAAATAACATAAAATTGTCTTTTGCAAATTGTCAAATTTACTTATTGAAATTATTCTAAGAATGGAATTCTTTAGGTTTATTTAAGTAATAATAATTATCAACGTAAAGCTTATCTTTTACTGATTTAAGTTGTCCTTAATCCTAATGATATTAAACCGTAGCGGAGCTCGGGTACTTTAAGCTAGTATTACATATATTATATTATATAATATCGTGAGAGAACGTGAGGTGAAAATTGCTTTTTCACATTTGTGAAGCGTATTTCTCGGAAACGGTGTGGAATATGAAAAAAGTTTTTAAAGCACAATTTGTAGAGAATTTAATTTACTTTATTTTAGTAAATAGCCATGTTTTGCGTACGGCGCAATGTTTTTGAGATATGAGCGAAAAACCAGGAATCTTTGAAGAAATTGGACCTTTTGCCCCTACCCCTTTCTGTTACAAGGCCCAAAAACGCCAGGAATTTTAGCATGTTAGCTCCATAACTACCCCGAACGTGTTTCCGATGAAAAACCTTGGATTACAATAAAATGCACTCTACAGCCTTCGTAATAATAATAATGTTATCGCTTCATGTAAACAAATCTTGCTCTGGCTTAATTGTTTTCCACGCTATCTACAATGTCATAGTTTACTTCATCATTAATCCTTTTTTTAATCTATATAATCAGATTTCTGAATAATTAAACTATTATTTTTCTTTGAGTACAAAGTTAGCTATGATGCCGAAGACAAGTGAATTAAGCGTCACGATTCGTGGAAGAATCGATTTGTAGCATAATGGATAAAAATTTTACCGCTGAATATCGGATTCATTAGGTGTGAATTAGTCTAGTGCCAGGTACGTCATCGGAGGTCGAAAACCGATTTCTTGGAACTGGTACCTGCATCTAGAACATTGGTTCCCAAAATGGGGGGCGTGAGAACATGTCAGGGGGGGGGGGGAGATAAGTTGAACATTAAATTAAATTTTGGTAGTCTTTCTAAAATTTAAAATTTTAAAAGACATAGCACAATGTTCTCAGTTAATTGTTTATGTTCGGTATATTGAAAACGAAAGAATGAAAGACGAGCTACTCTTTTCTACAGAGTTGGAGCCCACGACAAAAGCTATTGATGTTATGAAAGCAGTGTTAGACTTTTTTGACAAACATGAACTCTCTTGGCAAAAACTGATAGGTGTATGTACGGATGGCGCGCCTTCAATGCTTGGTTCTCGCTTAGGCTTTGTGCAATAAGTAAGAGGGAAAAATGCTGATGTGACTGGGATACATTGTTTTATACACCGACAAGTCTTGGCAGCAAAAACCCTTCCAAATGAACTCAATTCTGTCTTAAAGTTGTGTATTAAATTAGTGAATTACATAAAAACAATGCGTTGAATACTCGACTGTTTAAAACTCTTTGTGAAACTTTAGGAAGTGATCACAAAACACTGCTATTTCATACAGAAGTACGATGGCTCTCAAAAGGAAACATGTTGGCAAAGATTATTTGAGCTTCGAGATGAAGTAATCACCTTCTTGGAACATCAAAAGCAAAATGAACTAAGCGTGGCCTTCAAAAAACCTTGTACCCAAGTAATATTGGATTATTTGTCAGACATCTTTGACTCGTTGAACAGCCATAACCTAAAACTGCAGGGTGGAGACTCAAATTTAGTTACTCATCGTGATGCGATCAAGATGTATATTGAGAAATTGCAACTTTGGAGGCGTAAAATATCAGCGAACCCCTCCAATTATTGATATTTCCCTAAAGTAGAGTCAATCTCAGAAGATACACGCTTCAAGGAAATTTATGAAGGATCAAGTTTGAAAATCTAAGTATCAAACCATTTGGAGAGCCTCATTGAAGAGTTCCAGAAATACTTCCCAAACACTTGTGAAGATAGTATTTACAGAATGTCAACTGGCCCATTCCATGTCAACATAGACTCCCTGCCTGAATCACTTCAAGAAGATGCTTTGGAAATAAAACATGATTCCTCTGCCAAATACAACTTTGATATAATGGACAAACCTTCATTTTGGTTAAAATATTTCAAAGTGTATCCTAGTGTATCACGGGAAGCTCTTCCTTTATATTTTCCTTTTTCAAGCACCTATTTGTGCGAAAAAGCATTTTCATCACTTGTGGCAATTAAAACAAAGTATCGGAATAAACTTGATATTGCTAGTGACTTGCGTTGTGCACTTACTAAAACTCAGCCACGAATAGGCATACTAGTAAAGAAAATGCAAGTCCATCCATCTCACTAACCAACCTAATATATTTTTCTTTTATTAATAATTTTTGTATTTTATGAAAACTGATATTGTTATATCTTATGGTAGTATAAATAAATGTTTTGTTTTCAATGTAACACTTATTTGTTTTTGTTTTGTTACTAGGCCCATACAATTTATTGTTATGGGGGGGGGGGCGCGAGAAGCTTTCATTTCAACAAAAGGGGGCGTGGTACAAAAAAGTTTGGGAACCCCTGATCTAGAATATTCGTAGGATTTGGGCACCGGCACATCACTATTTTATTTATTTGTTACCATTAACTCTTAAATATATCAATAAAATAGTAGCGGTAGCTACTACGCATAAGAAATATTAGTTTTACTAATTATTTTTTGTGTTTAACGGACTACTTTTATGTGTTGTGATGGCAACCAGTTTTGCATATAATGTTTTAATTGTAACCTCCTCAGTTTGTTGTTATCGTTATAAAATAAAATGTATTTTTGTTTGGTGTTTAGTTTTGAAAACGTAGTTCTTTTTTTTTGTCGAGATTTACTTTCACATAAAAACTAATCATTCTTGACAATATAAAAGAACAAGCCATTTTTCGTTTTTGATCACTAACTGTGAAAACTACTGATCCAATCTGTACCAAATTTTGATAACACAATCTTTATGGTTTAAGGAAGGTTTAGCAATAATAAAATTTATATTTTTTAAATTAAATTGTTGTTAAAAAAGCGATAAATATGGATGTGAACGCAGTGATGTTGGAAAATTGACCCCATAATTGGCGAACTCCAGAGAGGTTACAAAGATAAATTGTTGACATTGATAATAAAATTTGCTTAATTCGATCAAATTGTTATAAAAAAACTATAAATATGTGATATGACGTATGGATCCTAGTGAAGTTTAAATAGTGTTATTATGGTAAAACTATTGAATCCATCGGTATTAATTCTTGACAGAGAAAAAAAAAACAACAACATGATTTTCATATTTTTTTTTTCTCGGCTCCTAATGCTCATTGGCGGCTATAACTCTAGTTTTGCACTATTATAGGTCCCTACTACCCACACAAAAATCGTCAATCAAATCTGTGAGTTACAAGTCAAAACGTCCCCTTGTTAGATTATTTTAACTAATATTTGAAGTTTAATTTGTTTCTCGATGAAGATCTTGCATTGTAGCATGCAATTAATAGGCATTAATTTCATAATGATTTTTTAAAGCATGACAGTCATTTTTAACCTGCTTAAAACTGCGCTGATTAGATGTTTGAAAATTATCTAAAAGCACAATCGGAGATTAAATTTTTAATTTTAATGTGTGTTGGTAATCCAGAAGGACAAAGACTATTAAGAAACTCTTGCGGATTATTAAATCCATCGCATTATCAGTGCTAACAACTAAATGCCTATGATTCATATTTTTACCCACGATATAAACAAGCGAAGAATCGACATTTTGAATTGGTAATCATTTTTATTTGAGAGAAAAATTTTATTGATATCATCTGGTGGGATTTTAATTTCTAACTATAAAAGTACTCGACATTGTCGCAAACCTCGTTCCTGCCATTCAACATTCAACAATTAAATTTTAATTATTACTAAGCCTTCCTAGAACTACGAAGATGATGGAGTACACATTTAATACCGATGGATTCAATAGTTTTACCATAATAACACTATTTTCGTACGATATTTAAACTTCACTAGGACCCATACGTCATATCACATATTTAAAAATTTACCACTGATTTACAGCGGATTTCATTAGAATTTTGTCATTTGTTTGGAGTTTTTGGACACGATAAATATCATACAAAACTACAACTTTACGTAAAAAAAATATTTCTCTATCTTGACAGATAGAAGAAAACAACATGATTTTCATATATTTTTTTTCTCGGCTCTTAATGATCCTTGGTGGCTATAACTCTAGTTTTGCACTATTATAGGTCCCTACTACCCACACAAAAATCGGCATTCAAATCTGTGAGTTACAAGTCAAAACGTCCCCTTGTTAGTTCTTTACTCATGAGAGGGGGCGAAGTTGCGACGGGGGTTGCTAGTTTTATATATTTATAAATGCGTTCAAATTGAATTCTTAACCGTTGAGCTACAATAACTAAGGGATTACTAATCACAATAAGGAGTGTACTTTCTAATCTGTTTTATTTTCGTGTATTATATTGTTATTAATGTATAATTGTACGTATCCGATTGTTATGTTTGAAGGATATGTAGAAAGACGGAAGTAGTAAGATCCTATATCCTTTATCCTATAGCAGTAATGATCACGTTTGGGGTACCGTACGCCAATAGCGTGGCTAACTGGGAAGATCCGCTCTGGTCACAGCTCCTGCTGAAGTGCTGGGCTGCCATTGAGGACCTGATCCAGGTCGCTGTGTCCGATATGGCCGCGGTGATTTGAACGGTGGGTCAGGATGGAAGCGAGTCTGCCACTTCTTCTGCAAGCTGTTAGTACTGGTGTTGGTGTCCTTTGGGGCAGTAGTTTCCGAATCATGAAGAGATATTGAGGGCAGCGAATCGACCCAGTGGGGAATTAGTTCGGTGAAAATAAGGCGCATGGAATCGGAAGTAAAATGCTGTGGAGAACCAATGACGGCCGTCCGGTCGGAGCTGCGTCAATTCTACTACAGTCCTACCTGGTGATTAGGGTTAGTAGCCAGGTTTTGGCAAGGATAAGTTTCTACTGAAGCAACTACCCTAAATCTAGATTTACAATTTACAACATGTTTAGTTCAATCAGAAAAAATAACCATATATATTAATTTTTTGTTTACATACTATGCTTACTTACCACTTATATACTATTATATATGTGGTGATATCTTTTCCTTTAGTTTCTTGTTACTACCTCTTTGTAATTATTATTACCACATGATTATAATTATTAATAAAATACATAGTGTGCCTCGTTGCTTAACCTGGTCATACTAATTGAATACGTTCGTGTATAATTCAATCTTGTTGGTTTTATTTAATCTTATTTAAGATAACTATACTGGTGACCCCGAGAAGAACAGTTAAAGCCTTCTGTTGGTAAGAACTTTTTTTTCTATTATTTTAATATGAGCACACCGACAGCTGAAGAATTTCTGTCCCTTCAGAGGCAATTGGCGGCACTCGAGTTAAAGCTAAACGCGGCCCCAGCACCCAATATTAATCACGTCAGCGTAAAATTACCCCCTTTTTGGGCCCCGGACCCAACTTTATGGTTCAATCAGCTTGAGGCCCAGTTCGAACTCGCCCATGTGACAGCAGACAAAACTAAATATAACCATCTATTATCAGCACTGGACGGCAACATGCTGACCGTTATTGCCGATGTTATTAAGCGAGACCCCCCCCGTCTTATAACGAACTTAAAAAAAGCTATAGTCTCCCGTTGCAGCGATTCTGAAGAACAACGCTTGCGAAAACTATTATCCGGCCTCGAGTTAGGAGATTTAAAACCTTCTATACTACTAAGGAATATGAAATCCTTAGCCTCTCCCAATACCGGCGAGGATATTATAAAGCAGCTATGGATCCAGAGGCTACCCGTAACTACACAATCCATACTACAAGTTATGCATACCGCTACTCTTGATGAATTAGCTACAGCCGCAGATAAAATTTTAGATGTATCTCAACCTCAGCCATCCGTATCCAATGTAGAACTACAAAGTCAAAACCACCCTATTTACACAGAAATCGCGGCATTAACACAAGAAATCGAAATCTCACTAGATACCACCGCTCTCGCTCCTCTTCTAGATCACGCCGGCGTTCTCCCATCTTACGTCAGAGACCGTTGGAAGACGGCTTTTGTTGGTACCATTCCTCTTTCGGAGACAGGGCACGGAAATGTGTAGCTCCCTGCAAGTACATTTCAAAAAACTAAATAGCCAGGGTTCAGCGGCGACCTGTTCCTGCCACGGCCCCAATTGTCGCCTTTTCTTAACTGATACGACGACAAAACTTCGTTTTCTCATTGATACAGGAGCGGACGTCTCTCTCTTGCCTCCGAGATCTTCGGATCGCTTGAACCCCTGTTCAACAACACCTTTATGCAGCTAACGACTCCCGTATCAATGTCTACGGCAAACGAAAGTTGACGCTCACATTCGGCCCCGAAAAGCATTTCACCTACACTTTCCTTTTAGCCGATGTCCAGCAGCCGATTATCGGGTCGGACTTTTTAATTCATTTTAATCTTGTAGTTGACTTGCCCGGCCGACGACTTATAGACGGACTCAACATGACATGTGTTTCCACCATCCAGCACAGCTCACCACATAACCCAAGTACTCCTATCAGCAAATTCAACCCGACGTCACCTATAAGCTGCCTTCTTCACGAATTTGGTCAAATATCCGGTCATTTCCCGCCTCAGCTATCCCGTCCATTTTCCACGCAACACCACATAAAAACTATAGGACCTCCAATATATTCCAAACCCAGACGGATAGGACCAGATAAAATAACAGCAGCTAAGACAGTATTTGACAATATGCTCGACTTGGGGCTATGTCGACCTTCAGATAGTCCATGGGCCAGCCCACTACATTTAGTAAGGAAGAAAGATGGCACTTGGAGACCTTGTGGGGACTACAGACAATTAAATGACATAACTATACCTGATAGGTATCCCCTACCTAATATTCAAGATTGTACTAATTTTTAGAAAACAAAACCATCTTTTCAACCCTGGACCTGGCCCACGCTTACCAACAAATTCCAGTTGCACCAGAAGACGTTTGCAAAACTGCCATTACAACACCATTCGGCTCATTTGAATTTCCCTACATGCCATACGGATTACGTAACGCTGCACAAACCTTTCAAAGATTTATTAACGAAGTCCTCCGCGGGCTAAACTGCCAATTTACATATTTGGACGACGTCCTAGTCGCCTCGTCATCTATGGAAGAACATATAAACGATCTCCGTAGCATATTCCAGCGACTTACCGAACACAGTTTAAAGTTGAACATTTCCAAGTGTGTTTTCGCTCAGGAGGAAGTACACTTTTTAGGTCATAGAATAACAAAAGACGGTTTGCGGGCCTCGTTTAGACAAAATTAAGGCTATATCCGATTTTCCTAAGCCGAGGACAGCAAAACAACTCCGTACCTTCCTAGGAATGGTGAACTTTTATCGTCGGTTTTTGCCTCAGGCAGCGCAAAACACAGGCTCCTCTACACCTACCTCATGACATAACCGACAATCAGTCTATAGAATGGACTCAATCGATGACAGACGCCTTTGAACGCACGAAAAGCGACCTTTGTAGAGCAACTCTTCTCGCACACCCTAGACAAGGTACACCGCTCACGGTCACAACAGACGCTTCGGATACAGCTATTGGCGGAGTAGTCCACCAGATCCACCATTCGACGTTGGAACCATTGGGTTTCTTCTCAAAGAAGCTTACACCCACGCAGCAGAGGTACTCTACTTATGACAGAGAGTTACTGGCCTTGTATGAAACCATAAAACATTTCAGATATCTATTGGAAGGCCGCCCCTTTACCTGTTATACCGACCACCGCCCGCTAACTTACGCGTTTCAACAAAAGACTGAGAAGGCTGCTCCAAGACAATCCAGACAACTCTCGTATATTTCTCAGTTCACCACGTCGGTCAAATATATCAAAGGCGTAGAGAAGAGAATATAGTAGCCGACTGCTTGTCACGGATTGAAGCACTAGCGAGCAATAGTTTACTGAACGAAACCGACATCGCCAAGGCTCAAACGGAAGACCAGGAACTACCAAGGCTCCACGACTCATCGACCAACTTAGTCCTAGCACCAACCACACTGCCAGGCAACTTTTCACTCTACTGCGATACGTCCCTTGGATACTTACGACCTTATATTCCCAAATCCTTAAGATCGGCAGTTTGCGCTAAATTTCACAATCTTTCACACCCTGGCCGTAGAGCTACTCTTGATCAACTCCGAAAAAGATTCGTCTGGCCACATATGTCTAAATTTGTCACGGACTTTGTAAAGAACTGTGCTACATGTCAACAAACAAAGATACAGCGACACGAGAAATCCCCTCTTCAGCACTTCACACCGCCAGATGAACGCTTTGCCTTTATTCACATCGACATCGTTGGCCCCCTACCGTTGTCGAACGGCATGAAATACCTCTTGACATGCATCGACCGTTTCACTAAGTGGCCAGAAGCCATTCCAATTGCGGATCAATCTGCACTGACAGTCGCAAAAGCGTTCTGGACCCACTGGATTAGCCGTTTTGGGACGCCTGTTCAAGTTGTAACTGACCAAGGTCGGAATTTCGAATCCGAACTTTTCCGTTCCTTAGCAGCTATCTCAGGAATCAAACTGGTTCATACAACGGCATATTATATACTATACTATACCACTTATATACTATTATATTCTATTATAATTACCATAAACTATAAAATTATGTTGTATTTATTTTATTCTTTTGTTTTGTTTTGTAGGTTATGAATATTGATGAGAAGTAAACTCCACCAACTGGAAACTTAGAACACTTCAAGTAGGAAAACACTTTTAAATGAATTTTGTTTATTTATTTTTCTATTTCTTTTGTTCTGGATTGGATACAGAAACCTATGAGCTTTCTTTAGTAATAAACAAAATCCAGAGTCATTGGAAAATTTAGCTCCTTAAATGAGAATTTATTTGTATCGTATTTATTATTAATTTTCTTTCCTTTTTTAAGTGTTATTCGATGTAAAATATCTTTTTCCTGAAGAAATTCTATCGCTTTTACTTTTGTATTTATTCCTCGAATTAAATCGAACAAAGACATGTCGGGTAACAAAAAATGATATCACAGAATATTACGATGAAATGGATAACATATGAGATAGGTAATGTTGCTAAGCTTAAGGTAATGTTTAATTATAACCTGACAAGTTATAATATTAACTCTTAATAAAATATTTAAATAAACAATTAAATAATTTTTTTTGGTTTTTGTAATTTGTTTTGTTTTTTATTTGATTATTTAATAATAGGAACAATTCAAACCATCTCTCATTGCCATGTTATTACGTTTGGGAAGGTCACTCGTAACCTAAACATATGTTTGATAACAAACTCAAAATGAAATGCGGGGAACGAGTGCAAAAGACCCCAATCATGATGTAATATGTAAAATGGATAATCACCGAGGAATTTTAAATTTACGATTTTTAACTAAAGTGTTTATTATATCCGCTCTATATTATATAGGTCTAATGTCAGTTTGAATAAATTCTTGAGGGGTTTATAGTTCATTTCTAATGCAAAAATATACTAAATCATATCAATTTAAATTTCGTAACTTTATTTATTTATCATTATTATTATTAAAATATTTAATACTGATTGACAAGAATACAACGACAAGAAACCGCTCGTCCTTTTCAACTTCTTCAACATTTACTAGAAAAACGATCAAACCTTCCGATTAATTGCAAGGGATTCATTTACATGACAGTTATCAGACCTATATGGACATACGGAGTAGAGCTTTGAGCCTCCACTAAACCATTTGATTCGCCTTGTATCCAATCCGTACAATCCAAAATCCTTCGAAAAATCCTCAATGCTCAAATAAATATATGGTAACGGTCGGGTTAAGAGGAGGCAGCTCCTAGGCCCGCCGAGAATACCTTTTATCGATTCTTACCTTCTTCCGATTTATTTCGGTGTTTTAGTCGCTACTTTTCGAGGGGAAAGGTTATTCTCATTTATTTACGGAGAAACTTTAAATCCCTGTTCAAAGTAATATTAACTTCTGTTTACCTTATGATATTAAAATGAGAAATAAGAAAATGTCAAAATATAAGACACTAAATCAATTTTGAATTAATTTTATATTAAATGAAAATTAATATAATGCTAAACCACCAGTAATGTTAATTCCAGATAAACTTTGTGATGTGAGGGAAGTGTAAATAACAAATTATAAATATTTAAAAGACAGAATCCTTAAGTATTTATTTCACATAACTCCTATTTATTTAACATTTGCAGCTACATGTTTCGGAGACAATGCTCCATCATCAGGCTTCTAAAAATGTTTAAAAATACATTAATCTATAACATTACACCAATAATTTTACAATTATATAATGTCATTTACCTCTTAATCAGTGATTATTTTCACATTGTCCATTCTCCATGTTACAAGCCATTATATAATATAAGACAGAATCCTTATTGAAAGTTATGATGTTAATTTCTGCTATATTTTCTCATGGGAAGTGGAAATAAGAAAATATGAAACCTCTCTCACATTTATTTTTAGATCGATATGTTTTATAGAAATAATTATACAATCTGTCTCACTTTAGGGCAATAAGTATTATGGATGACAAAGAATGCATTCACAAAATATGCATACTGAAATTTTATCACTTAAATTGATACAACAAATAAAAATATATAAAACACCAAATCCATATACAAATTAATTTTCTTAAGTTTTGTAACACTTTTACACATTAGATAAGAGGAAATAAGAAAACATGAATGGATAAAACACTTAATCCTTTATGAAACTCATTTTGTTAACTTCTGTTTCACTTATTTACATTATAAAATCTGTTACACTTTAGGACAATAAGTATTATGGATGAGAAAGAATCCATTCACAAAATATGCATACCGAAATTTTATCACTCCAATTGATACAATAAATAAAAATATATAAAACACCAAATCCATGTACAAATTAATGTTCTTAAGTTTTGTAACACTTTTACACATTAGATAAGAGGGAATAAGAAAACATGAATTGATAAAACACTTAATCCTTTATGAAATTCATTTTGTTAACTTCTGTTTCACTTATTTTCATTTAAGAAGACTAAATATCAATATCACACACTAAACAACACAATCTAAGTTAAAACTGTAGAAGTGATTGTTTACATGCGAGGTTATAGGAAAGAGCTATCGATAAATGTAAAGTGAAGCGTAAGGATCGAACTGGTCGGTGTAGCGCGGGTGAGGCCAGTTTGGTGCCTCCTCTTAACCCGACCGTTACCATATATATACAATAAATATTTTATTTATTTTGTAACTTAAATAACGTTGTGGGAGAAGTTTCAATATAAGACAAATTGAACTGGCTGAGGATGAAGTCGGGCCATGAGCGGTTTTGTGAGACATCAACATTAAAGTCTCCAACTATCATAACTGGTGTAGTAAGATCAGGCTCGTAATCGGTTATAATTTTAGCGATATTTTTGGAATATTTTAACAACGATTGTAACATAAAGAGATTAATTTCTGCTAACGATGTGCCCGCGTGGATATACCTAAACCCGAGTACGAATTTGAAGATGTCATTGGCCTTTACGTTTACTAGACAGACCTCACCAGGTTTTGCATCTTTCATTTCCATATAAATTTCCGAAATGTTAATGTTAATTCTATTACAATCAGTAAAGCTATTTATTGATGTTGCGGTATATGGCGACTCCACCGGCTCTGCGACTTGATGATGATGATACCGCTACCGATGATGTAGTTGCAATTTGTCTGTTCTTAGCGGTGCTACAATATGATCTCAGATCAAATCTAGGCAAATTCACTGGCATGGAATTTTCCATCCAAGTTTTGCTGATTGCCAAATAATGAGATCGGTTGATGATTGTATCAGTAGAGATGCCTTCTGAGGCATCAGACTAAGCTTTGTGCATTAATGGCGGTAATAAATATCAACAATGCTGATGAGGAACTTTTACGTTCACGGCACTGCTCGACACGGTAATATGGTGTTTTATTGTTACCATTCGATTGTCCTTGAGAAGCCCTTTCCAACCGTATACGATCTTTGTATTTGGTTTTGGCTTTTCGGCCTGTATAGACCGACTTTATATATTTTTAGTAATATTTTTTTATTCTAACACCTTTTTATCTTCACTGTCACTACTTTAAACTAATGTTTTATAAAGAATCGATAGATTTTGTCAAAAGTTGACGATTAAAACTTAAACGAACATCGTAGCTTCTCCGAGTCAAAAGTTATACTAATTACAAATCTCGAAGTGCAGCAAAATATCCTCAAAATTGCCGCGCTTTTCCCTCCACCGCGCGCGATGCGTCACTGTTCTCGCTTATCGTAATAAATTCTTTAATCCTTAAGCTATCCAGTGGTATAATTTGAAACTGCAACGCCAAACTGTATCCCTCGATTTAGTTATCATTAGGTTTCTTATATTTCCCCCATATGGTAGCAAATTTAAAGACGTATTCACGTCAAAAAATCTTAGTAGTGTCTATAGACCTCTTTTTTTTTTTTCTTTAAGAGAAGCCATCTGTAAAGAAAAACATCAACAACAATAAATGAAACAAGCAATTAAATATAAGGACTCAATAACAACATTGGTTTGGCAAAAAATGATGCAAATGATCCTTAGGTATATGTTCTACCCAGCAAATAATAGTTCATACTATGGCACCCGTTGTTTTTTTATAAACCCGCTCAAAACTATATCATAGAACAAAGTTGAAATAAAATTTTGGCCATGATCTAAAACTGCAGTTCCTTAGTTTTCAAAATCACTAAACATTTTTAATTATCTCAAGTGTTACACCTAGGAGAAACTTTTGAACTAAGCGCAAAAATAAGATCAGCCAGGTGTCGTCCTCCCCACATGGCGACCACAGACGAACTAAAGCTTTCCGAAATCTAACCTTTTCTTACTCAGACGTCCTGTTTAAATAATGAATCACATGATAACTTATTTTTATTTTTAAACCGCGCCTTTATTCGATTTTTCGGCAATTAACCGTTTTAGGACGCAGGCCATAATTGGGCACCCTATCATATTCACATAGGTGTATCTATACTCATCCGTACCAATACCAGAGCTCCATCCCCTTTCCCTCAAATAGTTGGTAAGTTGGAAAGGACGCAGCGTTTTTATTTTAACTTTAACCTATCAATAGTAATGACTCGATAAGAAATCGATAGTGTATGTGCTATGCTCAACAATTTTTTTTTAAGAATGATACCTGCTTTATAATTATTTATAGAGCATATAACATTGTTTATTTTTTATAAGCAGCAAATCCTATTTTTCATCGCAGTGTATCATATGATCTTGCTCGTCACTTTAAATTAATAAAATAAATATCCAAAGAACAAATGGTATAACCATCAATTGTGGGTTATTAAGAACACCTCTTTTACTTACTTCGCTGTTAACTCATCAAAACTGGCAATCTATTCGAATTACAATTATATAAACTATCTGCTGTAAACTATAGTAGAGCTGTAAGTTTTTTCTTGTACATTTATTTATTTTTGTGAACTTCAGGACAGAGTTTGATTTATTCTTTATTCTGATGGATTTCGAAAATAAAGTAGTGCTCATTACTGGCAGCTGTTCAAGCATCGGTGAAGAAACAGCCAAGTACATGGCCCGCCGGGGAGCTTACCTATCTCTCTCTGGAAAAAATGAGGCTGACCTTCGAAATGTAGGCGATCTGTGTAAGAAATATTATTGCCCCGAACCACTCATCACAGCTGGTGATATCGCTGATAAGCAGTACGTCCTTTCTCTAATTGATGGTACCTTGCAGAAGTTCGGCAGGCTAGACGTACTCATCTGCGCTGAGGGGATGGTTCAGTTCGGCAACATACTTAGCCCGGCCATCATGGAGCAGTATGAGCGTAATTTTAGCGTTAACGTGAGACCTTTAGTCTACCTCACTTACTGCGTCGTGCCGCACCTCGTGAAGACCAGGGGGAACATTGTCTTCGTATCTAATATGGCTGGGACCAGAGCCCTCCCTGATCTCTTGGCTTATTCCATGTCACAGAGGAGCTTGAATCAGCTGGCTCGGTGCACTGCGCTGGAACTCGCTCCAAAACGGATACGTGTCAACGCTGTCAATCCCAGGCCGATGGACTCACCACTCTACGATATTACTGATTTCGACAAAGAAGATTATTACGGAAAAGTTTATAACTTCTATCCATTGGGCCGCGTGGGTTTGCCTTCAGAAGTGGCTTCCGTCATTGGCTTTCTAGCGTCAAATAGAGCGGCTTTTATTACCGGGGCAACCATTCCAGTTGATGGTGGAAGGCATTGCATGACTAATGCACTTTAACTAGTCAAGGTGGCTCTGTATGAATGATAAAAGCCACTCAATGAAATAATTTTATTATGTATTTATTCATTATTAAATTTATCCAACAATTTCTTATGAATATGAACTAAATGTTTACATAAATTGTAAATTCAATAAAAGTATCAATTAATTCATCTATACTAATTTAAGAAAATATTTATTTATTTATTTTTTTTCATTTTATTACTGTTTACGTATTGAATAGTAATAACTGTTAGAAGAATAATTAGGTTATGAAATATGATTAATATTTATTTTGTGGTAATTCTGCGAAATGAATCAGCTTTCCCACTCTGACTAGAAAAAGTAAACTGTAGAATGAAACTGTCTTTTCTGCCCTAGTTGGAGTGGAATGTGGAATACTTGAAGATCCTAAGCCTCAAAAAACAACAAGAGCAGAATAAGGTTATAGTCAGAAATTTAGGAACTAGTGTACAATTGGGGGTTGTCATTGGCACCGAAACTGATAACAAGAAATGTTATTTGACAGTATCAATTTTTAGACATAATGATAAGCTTTATTGTTCTGATGTTAACTTTGTCTTGATCGATCGCCTGATTTCAGAGTATACTGATTATTTCATCGAACAAGGATTTATGGCAAAGCATGTTGATTGTTTAATTTGGCACTGTAAAAGGTGGTGAGGGACTCAGGCATTCAAACTAGTGCCACGTTATTTACAAATCTGGTAGAGGTTTTAGGCTATACTGATGATATTGTTCCAAGGTCCTTCACAGCCCATGAGAGCGACTTTCTGAAATTACAGAGAGTTACAGCAAACATGGAACTTTATATAACTGAAGCAAAAATAAAATATATGCATCAAGTGAGGAAGTGAATCCACAAAAACAAACTATTTCTATCGGTTCTTGAGAGTGTCCCTCAAGAACAAAACTACATATGAAATAAAAACGAGAATCGCAGCTATTAATCGATGTTACTTTGGGCCTCTTTCAACATTAAAGCTCACTGATTGGTATAAAACGCTTATCCATCCAGTTCTTACTCATGCCAGTCAAACATGGGCATTAACCAAAAGCGACGAAAATGATTTACTCATTTTTGAAAGAAAAATCCTTCGAAGAATTTTTGGACCTGTGCGGGAGGGATTGGTCTAAAGAATTCTCAAGAATAGAGAGGTTTTTGAGCTTTTTAAGGAAACTAATGTTGTTAAGGAAATGAAATTAGGAAGGCTAAGCTGGGCAGGACACGTAGCCCGGATGGAAGTATCTGAGATCTCGAAGAGTGATTGCATAATACAAAAAGAGTTGGCAGACGGAAGTTAAGGTGGGTGGGTGGTGTTGCAGCTGACGTGAGTGACCTTCCGGGAGTCTGTAATTGGAAAGCGGCCGCACAGAAGAGAGATGACTGGCGGAAGCTCATTGAGGAGGCCAGGACCCACTGAGGGTTGTCGAGCCAATTAGTTATATAGACTTATTAACTTAGAAACTTTTTAAATGTCTACACCTGTGGTCTGCCATAGACTGAACCAGCAATGGAGCAAAGAAATTACAGATTTAGGATAGGGCATAGCGAAGTACTACTAACTTGGAACTGTTGGTCAACACTTCACGCGCTCATTCTCATTCCCTTCTTGTGTTTCGACTACTTTCTGTTTGCTCCCTGTTAACTTTCCTTTTTTTATTCGAGTTCATTGATGTACGGGATCTTTATCGATCTCTTGTGACACCTTCAACTTACACTAGTCTCTTACTATCCTACCTCTTATGGTTCAGTGAGGATCCCTGTTTTATTTTTATTTTTTTCATTTGTTTTTGTTAATGCTGTAGATAAATTTCGTATAGTTGGTTTATTAAAAAAAAAAAAGTTTGTATAAAGGTAGTTAAATTAATTTTATATCATTATCGATGTTGCTTGCTTCGCCTTCACCCGTTGTGCTAGAAGAATTTTCACTTGTTATTTGTGAAAGGTCATTATTAGACAAAGTTTTACTATGTAGATGTTGCCGATTAGGTCTCGTTATAAAAAAAACTTAGAGCTGGTCCTTTTAAGAATCAACGGTGCTGGAATCATCCAGTGACTAGATATAGTCATCCAGATGTGTGTCTTGTCACTGTCGTTTCGAATTTGTATGATTTCTCTCTATTTACTCAAAGTCTCTCATTATTTTACTCTTTTCATCTTCGATGTCGCTCTGAAAAATATGCTAGACAGGTCGACACCGTGGAATGCGTTTATTGCCCCTACCCTTCCACATACATATTTCTTATTGTATTTGGCGGTCTTGAAGTACTTCATCAACTGAAGTATTTTACCAAGAGGGACTTGAGGTTTTAGTACTTTACGTTTAAGCTAGAGGATGAGTTGTTTCCTCCTAGATATAAGGCATTCGTTGAGAATGCGGACCTGAAGGATGCATGGAAAATTAAGGTATTCCTCTCGTTATCTGGTACCCACGAATATCTCTTTGGAAGAGAGAGTTTCCAGTTCCTGTACCCTGGTCCATTTATGATTAAATAATTTTGAGGATTGAGATAAAAAATCGTATGAAAAATTAAATATCAACAATGAATAATTACAGATTTTGGCTGGAAAGTTACAAAATTGTATTTGTGACTTAACAAATTAAAAAACTTATTTTTTAATTGCTGTGTATCTTTATGACTGCATACCTCAACAATTTACTTCTCTAAATACTTAACAGTCAACTATACCTCATCAAAATTGTATTTGCAAAAGATTTTATGACTATTAGAAATATTCAGAAGCTTGTATATTAGTTTAACCCAACATTATACTTTAGTTAATATTTGTTACATCATGTAAATTATACATAAAAGTTATAAATATTTGAGTTTACATGTTGTGTTATTTACTCTTTTAGATATAAATATTTGAGTTTACATGTTGTGTTATTTACTCTTTTAGATCTACTCAGTTAGCTCAATATATCTGTTCGAATTTGTAACCATTCAGGGAGGTTATTTCGGTAGTGTGAGTTTTGTTGGCGTATTTATTCAAAATGGTTTGTATTTAAGATTTTTTCATAACATTTTATTACCTTTATTTTGTGTATTAGTTATTTTTTAAATCGTGTCAACTTGAAATCTTATATTTACAGCTCCCTTTGTCGTTATTGAGGACTGCACAAAATCATCCTATGGTATGTTTATTGACTTTTTTTGTTAAATAAATTTAATTTTTACAGTTTCTAGTTTGTTTTCCCTCTAATACTCGCCTTTTTTTTGGTGGGGCCTGCCCAATTTTATGATTTATTATGTTGATTTGTTGATTCTTGCTATGTTTTGAATATCAGCATTTGATAATGGAAATGAGTTCATATTAAAAAAAATAAATCATATTGTTTAATTTATTGTTCTCAAATTGAAACTATAATTTTTTATTAAGATTTTTTGGAGTTATCTTAGTGAATTTGTTTGTGTTTGGTCATCGATCAATTTGTTTCAATAGATAATTTACTCATAATTGATGTTTTCATATTTATTGATATCACATAATCTTTAATATTTTAATATTTATTCTTTATTCTTTATTTCTCGATCGAGCATTGTGAGTGGTTATTCATAGCTGTAATCTGCTTATGTATGGTACATATTTCATATAGTGACTGTGGAGCATCTGAATTGTAAACAAAACATGAGTTACAGTTAAATTGAAACCATGATCAATGCAGCCCCCCTTGTTGGTTTTGAAAATTCTAAATCATTGAATAATTAAAATCTAGTTGCTAAGGTAATGGAGAAGGCGGATTGATATATCCCGAATTGTTAACAATTCTTAGCAATTGATAGCTTTGAGTTATAATGCAAAGCTTCTTATCACTTAAGCTATTTATGTATGGTAGTTTATTATTTTATGAAGGACATAGTTTAAAATATTAATAAAATTTTAATCAAATATTGATATAATCCTAACTGATTTTATGTTTATTATTTTGTAAAACAAGAAATTTTGTAAAAGTCTTATTTTTTTATGTTTAATTTAGCTGGTTGAGTTAAAAAATGGTGAGACATACAATGGACATCTTGTAAGCTGTGACAACTGGATGAATATTAACTTGAGAGAAGTAATTTGCACTTCAAGGGTAAGTAAACTTTTAATTTTTTTTTTTTTATCATAGTTATCAATGTTAAAAATTGTTGAAAACGCATTTTGACTTAGTCTGACTATTCTTTGGCTAGTAAAGAGCTTCTTTTTTTTTTTGTTGACACGAAACGGCCATGCGAATATCATTTCCTCCCAACTCTCCCAACACATCCCTCCCTCTTCCTCTCCTCTTACCTCTTCTTCATTCTTTCAGATTGCATTCTTCTTTCTTCCTCGCTCCATACTCTCCTCCCCCTCACCCCCTCGGTACCCACAAGGACCTTTATTTCCCTTAGCCTTTCCCTATATCTATCCCAATCCAAACAGTCTTGACTTGAAATCCCCAATTTCCCTGTTTCTTTCTTCATCCGTCCGATGTTCCCATGTTTTCCTATAGATCTCCCTATTTATTCTGCTCTGGCTCATCCTGACCATATGACCATAGAAACATTTCTCTGTATATTTTTTCTCCATAATTTTTCCATTTCTCTGTATAATTCTCTGCTGGCCTCAGCCTATATCCTTCTGGTAATTTTATTGGCCCATAAATTTTCCTCAAGATCCTCCTCTCTACTCCCAAAAGTTTCCTTAAGCTAGGAAGAGAAGCGGTCTCCATTCCATACAGAATAACTGGCTTGACAACCTTGTTGTAGTGTCTAATCTTCGCTCTTATCAAGAATAAAAGGTTGTGTAGGCCTTAAGATGTGGATTTGTATTGTGTAAATTTCTGTAGTGTTTAATAGCTGTTATAATTTAATGAACTACATCTATGTATACATCTAGTTGGATTAAGTTCATTATTTGGTATTTTTTCAGACCAATTAATGCCAATAATATCCTTTGGGATCTTATTCCGGGACAATAATCACTCACATAACCTCTAGCTTGGCAGGGTACTTTATATGACACCATGACTTAGTTAATTTTTATCTGTTCCAGGATGAATATTTTCATTTCTTTCCATTTTCACCATCTAGGGAATTTATCTGAGAAGTGAGTTCGTAACTAAATGTTCACCTGATAATATGACCTTATTCAAGAAATGCTATATAGTTGGCCTGATGTGGTATCAAACTTGTTTTAAGAATCAAGGATCGTTTCAATTTTCACACAAATCAGCACTTGATTTTTTTTTTTTTTTTTTTTTTTTCTCGAGAAAAAATAGCCATTAAAGCATCTGTCAAAAATCTTTCAGTAGTACTATTCACTTATTTTATTAATTCTATTCTACATCATAAAAATAAAATAAAATAAACAGAAACTGTTGGGGTATATTAGCTAATAAATATTTTTTAGGAAATTATTTTTATGAAAACGTATATCTGCCAACTATTTATAAAAATCTATTATTTAATTAAATCATATGATTACGAGAGGGAGTTTACAGTGACTCAAGAGTTGCCACTGTCGTCAATTGTTTATGTCCAATCTAAAACTTTGATTTCTGCTTTATTTAAAAATGTTTCAATCTTATTCACTATTGGGGCAGAGTTTTTTTTTTGTGTTTTGATCTCTTTTTATTTTACTTGGGAGTTTTAAGAAAATTCTTTTTATGGATAAAATATTCCATAAGGTTTAATATCTCAGTTTTTCTTTGTTAGTATTGTTCCTATTTATTCTCTTTTTCCATTGATTTTTAGTTGGAAATGAGGGTTTTCTTAGTTGTTTCTCCCCTGTCGTTAACTGTAACTGAAGTTAGCAAAAGAATAAAAAATGGTAGCGCTTATGATTTAGACTGTTTTGAAAAGGGTTTACTTTTTACTGAATAGTATTCAATTAGAATCCTAGTAATTTAAAAAAAAAAGTTGAATTATCTCGGGACCAATGTTTATTGCCGTACTTTTAAGCATAAATGTTGCTTCTTTGGAAGAAAAGTAATTTTTTTAATTACTAATTTTAGAAAAATCTGGTTTTTACACAAATTATTTGAAATCTTTATTTTTCTTGCAATTTCTGCTAAGTATGTATCTCTGTTGCATATTGAAATTGTACTATGCCTAAGGTGAGTCACTACTAGCTTGCTCTCGTACTAAGATTCACGATCTAGTTGGTGAAAACTTGTATCATTTTCTTTTGTTTTTTAACAGATGCAGTACAAATTTGGGAGGAAATGACTAGTCTACAAAAGCTATCTGAAAGGTAAGCAGTTTAACGAAACTTGGCATTGAGGGAAGAAACATTAGTACTGCTCCTGGACTGTTTTATTTTAATATATTACTGCTGTAAAATGGTTTTAATTAAATAATTTAAAAAAAATATATATATATACATTCAATTCTTGATTGCTCGGATTACATCGGAATACAATTTTAAATTTGATGGTTTTCAAAATCTATTACTAACTTAAAAATCTATCAGTTATATATTTCTGTTAGATCTCCTCAGAACTGAAGAATGTTTAGCATTTGAAACTAGTATTCTTATAAAATAATCCCAATAGAAGTGGCAATTAAAAATCTATGGCTATTGGGTAACTAACTTCAACCGACTAGAGGAGGATAACTTCAAGAGACACATTGCTGCGACCTGTTTTGGTATTTTTAATATGGACGACTATAGTTTGAGTAATGGAAGTAATTTTTGCAGACACCAAATCATTTGACGTGCTGAAGTAGAATTATTTATTTTATTTTTGTCTTGAAAAAGAAAAATTTCCACTATTATATTATATTATTATATTATTATATTATATTATCCATTTCTCCTCTTACTTTTTTATTGCTAATCAATTTTTATTATTTTATCAAGGAAATTGAGCTATTGATAGTCGACTGTATATTCTCTCACTTAATTCACCTATCTCTTTTTTCGGAATAAAATTACTTATCTTCTTTTATTACTGTTGTTATTTATTATTTATTTTTAATACTATATATCGTATCAGTTGTAAATTAATTGGCAGTCGGGCGTGTGTAAGTGTTTGCATTTCATAGAGTTTTAATGTTTGAAAGTTAACTATTTATTGATTTTAAAAAGATAACTTTCTGTGATGTTCCGGCTACATGGGAGTTGATTATTCCTCTATTTTTTTTTTCCTTGTCATTTTCATTATTTAAGTTCTTTTGGCTTATTTGAAGAATGCTAAGTTTCTTCTGTTCAATATTAGGGAAACAGCTTTCCCCTACAAAGATGAGATTTCTTTGTTTTATTTATTTTTTTCTGTATTGTTTGATTCTACTGTGTTGTTTGATGTTACGGCTACATGGGAGTTGATTATTCCTCCATTTTTTTTTTCCTTGTCATTTTCATTATTTAAGTTCTTTTGGCTTATTTGAAGAATGCTAAGTTTCTTCTGTTCAATATTAGGGAAACAGCTTTCCCCTACAAAGATGAGATTTCTTTGTTTTATTTATTTTTTTTCTGTATTGTTTGATTCATTGTAATTCTGTACTCTTTAAATATTATATCCTTTCAATTATTCTATTGACGTAGATAAGGCACAACATTAAATACCATTTCCAGCTTATCGTTATTTTCATTACTCAGCCATATGTTGTGGAGTACTACTAATAATCACTATGATGAGATTTTGCTATTATTTTTTTCCTAGTTAGTTTTAATCTTGAATCTTATTTTTTGATGATCTACTCATTTTATCAATTCATTATTTAAAAAATTTATTTAACTAAAGTGCTCTCTTGATATACCATGGCTCTTTATATAGTAGATTCGGAAAATGGGTTTGAAGGGCCTTTATCATATTCTAAGTCAAAAACTATATTTTTGCAATTAAATAGTATAAGGGGGAAACGGGTCAACTCTTTTTTTTTTTTTTTTTTTTTTTTTTTTTTTTTTTTTTTTTTTTTTTTTTTTTTTTTTTTTTTAGTTAATTGAGTTTATGATGGCATCTTATAGATTTTTGGATCAATGATTTTTCATCTCCTCTCCTGAGTGGTTTGGTGGCCCTGAAGAACACCTGCAAGGCACGTCGAAACATTGACACTCTATTATAGTTTTTTGACTTGGACGTGTCTTTTTCTTCCCGATTGCACCTCTGTCATTATCTTATATCATACTTAACAGTCAACTATAATTTTCTCATTAAGAAGATTGACTTATGGTAATCGTAATTTTGTAATGAGAATGGAGTCATTTGAACAATAGATCTCCAAACATGACAGATATTGCTTTTAAAAACTAAAAGACTTTAATAGTAATACAAATTAATTTTTATTGATGTGGTTTGTCTTACTGAAGAATTAATGATGATGTAGGTGGATCTAGGAAATACTATTAAAAATAATTAATTTTTTGTGATGACTAGGTAGTAGGAGTGAGGCCTACAATGTAAGCCTTCATCAGGGCTACATAGCGTTTATAACCCTGATGTAGGTTTACTCCAAAAGCCGGAACATCGGCATAATAAATTAATAATTTTAATTGCGTTTCCTTGACTGCACCCAAATATCTATATCATTGTAAATTATTTTTTAATTCAGTAGAAAGCTTCTTTAAGTGTTTAATTGATAGTTAAATGTATTTGTTTAATTTATTTTTCGGTTGTCTGATTTTAGGATGGTGATAAGTTTTGGAGAATGCCGGAGTGCTATATCAGAGGTAGTACAATTAAATACCTGAGGATCCCTGACGAGGTTATCGACATGGTGAAAGAAGAAGTTGTCGTCAAATCTAGGGGTAGGAGTGAAGTGAAGGGACGAGGTGGTCAGCAGCGAGGCCGAGGAGCACAACGTATGAATATTTTACATATATATATATATATTTAAGATTATATATATATATATATATATATATATATATATATATATATATATATATATATAATCTTAAATTTAGCTAAGTTTTTTATTTTATCAGGTAGTAATTTAGTACCTTTATCTGGCAATTATTTAAGAGTGGCCAGTTTAATTATGAAATAAAAAAATAATTACAGAAGCGATGAAACGATTAGAAATGGACAAAAGTTGTTCAATAAGTTAAGAGGAAATCCAAGAGATATTTCTCGTAGTATGAAAAATAGTTTTCTTTTAGTAAACATGATCACCTATTAGACAGCTGTTACAGTTTCAGTTATATCTATCAGCTGATTTTATTTGTATTTCATATTGTTTCAAGAAACTTTTGTTTATTTAAAAAAAAAGATTATGAAAGAGTGATTAAACTTTTAGCATTTAAACATATGTTACACAGAAAGAGCTAGTTGAGTTGTATGAAGTTCATCACACATCTACTCTTGAGTTTGTGACTTTTTTGGGTAGATAAGTTTTAAGTTGGTCATACAATCTGAAAAGATAAGGAACTTTCAGGATTTCCATTAGAAATGTCTACTTCTGAAATTATTGACAAAATCATAATAGTTCAGTATGAATCAGGGATAGCACTAGGTAAAGTGTTTTAGTTTTTACCCAAAAAAGTATTTAAAAAAAAATAATTCAGCAAAATGAGTGCTAATGCCCGCTCCCAGAGGAGAATAAATGTAACCATGTTTTTTTTTTCTGAGGCTGATATGATATCTTTCCATCTTAATCCTGAAGAGTTATTGTGTTGATCTATTACTGTCAATGAACCAGGATGTTAGGATGTGCTAGTGCTACCACGCTTCAGAGAGGTAAGCTAATAGCCAAAAGTAGATTTTGTAGGGAAATGGGTGAAGAAGGAAAAAAAATAAAATCAATTGACAAGGTGCTTGCCATAAGATGTGCTCAACTTTTTTACAGTTAACATTTTTACAATATATTGAATTGAACTTTGTATATTTATTGATACATCATAATATCAAATGAGTCAATATTTTATTTAATTTTCTTTTATTTATTATAATAACTGCGGATATGATGAAAAGTCTTAACATAGATTATAATTATATACTGAATATCTCTAATATATTCTTATAGATATAATATAACTTCATGTTTCAGGATTCTTTCCCATATTCAGACTTTTCTAATCCCTCCATTTTAGTTTCATTATTTTTCAACAAAATTTCAAAAAAATCTATCTAGTTTAAAAATTTTTATCACTGTTATACGTATTATCACTCTCCCATTGTATAGTTAGAATCCAAAAACATATATTATGTGTTTGAGAATATATTTGTCATATTATAATCTCTATTATTTATTTTTAACTGTGATTCATGTATTATGTGAAATTGATCTATCTTTGTTTCCTTAACCTTTTAACAGGCGATGTATCCTGGAGGATACTCATATTTAATTCCTTTTGCTCAATAAATGACGTAATGTCTGATGCATTATCCTCTATTCAACTTTGAATTTCATGAAACATGAGTGGGGGTTAGCGTGGCTGTAGCCATTCAAAGGAAAAAAAAAGAAGAAATGTATTCAAAAATCTCCCGGCCCACCCGTTAAAGGGTTTAAAACACGCTTGAGAAGAAAAAATAAAAAACTTATTTGGTTGATTTATTGCCTATGTACAAGTTTCAGTTAATAAGGATTTAAGTTTTCCAATTGCTACTAAAAATTGTGATTCTAGGTGGTGCGTTCGGCGGTCGAGGTGGAAAAATAGGACGTGGTGGTGGTGGCGGCGGCGGAGGAGGAGGTGGTGGTGGTGGAAGGAACCCTCCGAACAAGAACAAGCCAAAATAATTGAAGAGGTTTTAACTCTTGTAAATTAATTGGACTATGTTGAAAGTAATGAACACGGAGTGTAAATAATTTTTTTTTTTATCATATGAAGTATCATAACACTGTGTACTTTGACTAGCAAATTGTTTCTTTAATCGTTTCAATTGAGGAGTTAGTTTTTATTTTTAATTAATGTAAAAAAAAAATTGTTAATGTGACTCACATTATTGCAATAACACCAATTTCCAGATCTCTGTTTGCAATTAAAGCAAATTGTTATCTAAAATGTTATTTATTATTTTTTATCCTTATTCCTATTTTTTGTTAATAAAGCTCCCCAGTAAGGTGATTATTTATTTGTTTATGTTATACAATTTCTTCTGTATTTATTTAGTTAGTACTTGTTTCTGTTTATTAATATCTATTCATCTTTTTTTGTTATAATTCATATCTTTTTTTTTTTTTTTTTTTTTTTTTTTTCTTGTTTTTGCTTAAGCCCTGATGAAGGCTTACACTGTAAGCCAAAACATTGGCACAATAATTGTTCTTTCATTGTGTTTTTAAATGAGCACATACGCCAATAATTTTCTTCCTTATTTAATTACACCCAACCAATTTACATCATCACAAACTTTTTATTTTTTTAGCTATTTATTGAAATTTACAACTGTATACAATATTAATAAAATATAAGTAAATGTGATGATAACACTAAAAATGACATGTCAATTGCTTGTAAATCAACTACCCATTGGTAGCGCTTATAAAGTTCTAAAAAATAATGGTTCTACAATAGAAGGTCCCAAGGCTATCTTTTCAGGCGCCTCAGAGGTTTGTCTGGAATAGAATTTGAAGCAAGTTGTGATACTAATGGATTTGAATGGTTATGGAGTTAGCTATAAAAGGATAGGTATTTGGTTTGGGCCAAGTCAGAAACATAAGGAATATTAAGATCTTTGTTGATAAGTTTGTTTGTAAAGTAAGGAGCTTTGAGGATTTTTCTATATCGCAAAATTAATTTAATATAATGAAATTCTTGGCATTTTAACTAGCTACCAACAAAATGGTTTAACTTAAAGATGGACTGGTTGTGGTATTTCTTGTTATTAAAAATAGATTAACTCAATGGTAGCAAAATTTATTAACAAAATTCAACAATTTATTAAACTTAACAATATATACAATAATTACAACAAACAGCTTTATATTTACACCAGGAAAAAATATGTTCCATTCAGACCATTTTTACTTATGATCTATGTTAGGTAGAATGAATTAATAGTTAACAGATTGTACAAATTGACTAAACCATCTTGATAGTTTATTTTAACTAATTTTTCGATTTGTCGAATAATATACTTTGCTAGTTTCAAGAAAGAAGAGAATGTATTCTGAAGCTTTTTAAAATTACAATGCTGGTAGTCTCCACTTTCTGATATCGACCATTCGCCGAACCTCATCACTTGGCAGAAAATCAAAACGTATTTAAGAAGGCTTTGCATTTTCTTCATCAATCCGCTCGATTTCTCATTTAGGAAACACCTATGTTCATAGAATAAATTATTAATTAAACTAATGAAAGTAAGCAATGAAAACAAAAAATAATAATAAAATTTATATATTTACTTAAAAATTACTTCTTTGAGGTAAGCAGCATGTTTCCTATAAAGCTCCTGGAAATTTGTTACTTCCTTGACGTCTCCGTTGAATTTTTGCCAGCTGTTTTCAAAAACAGTCGTACAGATATACCATTGCAGAGAGCAAACAAACTGCGACATAATATGCCTGTACAATTGAATCTGAAAATCAGAAGTTATCAATAGAAAAAAAAAAGATTAATTATTAAAAATATTTACATGCATAAATCTTTTGGTTGGGGGCCTATAGTTTTGTTTGTTTTTTTAACCAGAAAAATGTAACATTTTGACACGCTCTAGCTTTGTTAGTATTGCTCGGATCGAAAATTTGCTGACAGTTTGTTTATCACAAGCAGAAGAATATAGATAGACATATCTGTGGTCTATTGTTTTTCCCCGTCAGGGAGAAAGTGTTTTGTTTTTTATAATGAAAAGAAAAATATGGTAATCGTGATTCCACCGCAACACTTCTGAGATAATAGATATGTCACTATTTGTTTACAAATAAGAACTAATATTATAAATAACAAGAGTTATAATATCAAATAGAGTTATCTCTACTATTAACATTATAGTGCTCATTACCATAATAATAAGTTTGCTATGTTTATATCTATCAGAATATATTTTAATTTTAAATTATTAAGTTAAAAGTTTGGAACGTTGCTGATAAGCCTCTGACCTCCGCTGAAAAGGGCCCCTTGTGTTTCTTTTTTTACCTTTTGAGAGAACATAGTGTTATGAATAGAATTTCCAGTCCAATAATAAATTTTAATAATTATAATATACTTATAAGTTTTATTACTAAGGTAATTCCAAAAGTAAGGTCTCTAATGTTTTATTAATTAAAAAATTTTTCTTAAGCCTTTGACTGCTGCAGACTACTATATGAGTCCAGCTGGTTTTACGCTACTCTAAACTCTTATTGTAGTTCTATTCTTATCACCATCTGTGGACTTAATAGAAGCTCCAGTGCCTCTTTAAAGCCAATAGATGGCATACACAGATTCAATATTCACTTTCGCCATATCAATTCAATTTCACAGACCGTTTCTCTTTACCTAAAATTTGCCTGCATATCTTTCAGTATATTTTCTGCTTTTGTAGCGAATAGTTAAGAGCTTTACGTCTAAAAAAAATTATTATGATGAAGGTTTATTAGAACTTTTGGCGGGTGCAAGTGAAAGTGAAGGAGAATCTTCTTTATATCATGACGAGGATTATTTTGATCAATCCGGTAATGTATCTATTGGAGAAATGTGGGGAACTAGTGGAGTATTAAATATAAGAGAAAAGAAGGATGGGAAACATGAATAGAAAATGTAGAATAAATAAATAAAACGAAACCACTAAGCGTAAAAAGTACGGGGCACTGCAGGTGCCTAGACTATCCTTCACCACTGTATCCTCCCACCGCACGAGCATGCCTCAGCCAAAGGGTTAAAGGTTGAACATTCACCTATTTTTGGACATAACCCCCTATTTCTGTTGATGCATTTTGAAAAAAGGCACAATACGATGCTTTTGTATTGCCATATCATATCAACTTGCCACCATGTCCTTTAGAAATCGTTGAACTTCTTCCACTTCCTCGACAGAGCTGAATCGTTTCCTTGTCAAATGTTTTTTCAACTTAGGGAACAGGTGATAGTTACCAGGTACCTAGTCCAGGCTATAAGGTGGGTGAGAGATTAAGTTCCACCAAACTTTTGCTGAAGTTCGACAGGTGATATATGTGCATGCATTGTTATGGAGAATGCTTATGCCCTCGCTCGACATTCCTATTCTCCAGTTCTGGATTGCCTGTCTGGGTTTTTCCAGAGTTGAAGTTCAAACAGCATTTATTGTGGTCCCCACAGGCATTACGTCAACCAACAAGACTCATTTGATCCTAATACACAATTGTCGTGACTTTACCAGCAGACTATTTGAATTTTTTTTGGCTTCAGAAAAGAGGGCCACCCTTAAGATTGTTTTTTCCCTCGGGTGAAGAGGGAATGCCCAGGTTTCATCCCCTGTGACCATTGAGTCAAAAACCAAAAACTCTTGGTGGTCTGCACTGCAGCAAAGGAACTGGCAAGAAGAATCAACATTGCCACTTGTGATCTGTCAGCATTTTTGGAACTAGTTGAGTGCAAACCTTCAGATATAAAAACTTTTCTGTAAAAATCCTGTGCATGTTATTTCTTTATTCATCTCAGTAACCTAAATGCAAAGATCATCCAGTGATTATTGATCCACTTATTTGCGAACATTTTTGACGTCTGTGCACGATTGTTAAACACTTCAGTCAATTGGTGATGACTTTCGACAGGTGTAATGCCTATCCCATTCAAAAACTGATATATGAATAATGTTGAGTTAGGATTGATGAATTAAACGCCACTTCTATTGAGATTATTTTATTTGAAAACTAGTTTCGAATGCTAAACATTCATCTTCAGTTCTTCGAGGTAACTAAAACACTTATATGTGATGAATGTTTAGCATTCAAAACTAGTTTTCTAATAAAATAATACCAATAGAAGTGGCATTTAATTCATTAATCCTAATTGTATTGATCCTTCTATACCATCATGCTGTACCTCAAGTAATAATGTTGAGGATTTCACACTTGGCAATTATGTTCAATATGAGCCTCCAATTCTTCTGAGACCTTACTTTTGAGATAAATTCTCTTTAAAGCCAGGGTATAGAGGCATATATGTATTTGTATGTGTGTGTGTATATATATATATATATATATCTACAAATACATATAAAATATATCAATTGAATTGAGTATCTTCTGTTTTGAAGTCAAATAAAAATAAATAAATAATAATGTTTTGAAAAATTCTCAACAGCTAAGAGCAGATCAGAAAACAGCAATAAAACAAATAAAAAGATTAATATAATATAAAGATCATAAGATACCTGAGTGTATTCATGGCCTTTCATTTCCGAAGACCTGAACTTCAATAAGAGCCATACTTGGTCTAAATGCCATGAAACCCTTCGAAGGGAGAGCATGTATTCGAAAACATCGTTGTACTTAGACATCGCTATGTCGGTAAATATTAAATTCAATGGCCAAGTAATTTTGTAAGACAATCCGAGGCAAGATAAAGCCTGAAACATAAATGAATTTCTTTAACTGTTCAAGAGTTGGAATGAATTTCGAAAGTAATCTTAAATGAAATAATTAATAGCTAACGTCAGTGATATTGAAATATTTATATCTCGATAACTTAATGATAATACCAAATCAATTTTAATTGCTAATATATCCTGTTAATTGAAGGGTCGTGGTTGAGAACAATGACAATATTTTTCTGGGACAGTCCGATATTTTTTCTTTCATATCAATACTTACTGTTGTAATGTTCTTGGGCACTTCAGTCCTTGCAATACCTGGGCCTGTGCCTCCATCTTTCTCCATTCCTCTTGGCTAGGTTCCTCCAATTCCGTATCTCCAGTTTCCACAAATCCTCGTCTTCCCTTTGAGGTGTCCCAACCATCTGAGCCTGCCTTTCTTAATAGCACGAGGAAATGAGGCTCACCATATAATAGCATGATCTCTGCATTGCTTCTGATCCGCCACATGTGCTCCTCTCTCAAAGCACCAAATATCCTTAGGATTCTTCGCTCCCAGACCATCAGTGCTCTTCAAATTTCTTTAATGATAATCAACGTTTCATTTCTTGTCTTACATTTTAGCACAAATTTAATATATATATATATATAAATAAAATCTATGTGGCTAAGCACTCGTGCAGTAATTATGATAATGAATGTTAAACAATCGAAACTAGTTTTCAAATATTAATAATTCCAATAGAAATAGCAATTAATTCATCAATCCTAAATGAAATGATCTTAATTACGGGGATATTGAGAAAAAGTTGATATTTTCTAATGGTTTTCATAGTTTAAAAGAAAAAAAAAAAATAACAAAACCTTTAAACAAAGAAATATAAAATTGTTATGCTACCTGTGGATTGGTGAGTTCAAACGCAGTTGGAGTTTCTTTCACTATAAAAGATAATTTTTCATCGCCTTGAGATGCAAAAGCAATAACATCTCTGAGCTTGCCGAACGTTAACAAGGTTGAAGGTCTTTCTTTTTCAATAGCTGGGCACAGTGTACAAGTCAATCTTTTACCGAATTCCTCATCGAGGAAAAAATATTTCTTTAGTTTCCCAGCTTCAGATAACAGTTCAAATTCATTAAGAAACATCTCAAGAAGAGCTTCGTTCACCAACTTTAGCTGGGTTTCTAAAACTAGATTTAATGAACCGGATATACATCTTAATATTGAACAATAGTCTAACCGTTGTTCGGGTACATTAATTAGATCATCTGCTTTAAAGAGATTTTTGACTCCTTCTACATGTCGGTTACAATTCTGGAACCAGTTGACTCTCTTGACTCCAATATCTTCAGAAGTAGGTTGAGCTGTTCTATTATGAGGAGAATCAGTTTGCTCTTCAGTTGCAGGAAACATGCTTGTATTAGATAAATTGCTAATTCTGCTCACATCTGCTGGCCTAATATCTTCTTGATCCAAAGAATGCTGGGATATATTTTCTTTTAGATCATTTGATTCTGTTATGTCTTCGTCAGTTACTTCCTTGTGACTTGGTTCAATTTTGTCTTCATCAATTACAATATTTTCATTATCATTTAAGATTTTTTTATCTGTTGAATCTGATCCTAAAGTAAAATGAGATCCTAATATTTTCTCTTTGTTTTTTCCTGCTTGATCTTGATAAACGAGAAGCACTGCTTCACTTCCTCTTCCGAAATCTGAATGCAACGCTTTCATTCTGTTTCTTTCTAGCTCAGAATGTTCGATTTGATGATCATCTTTTTTGACTGTTTCGATGAGATTCAGTTCATTTGAAGGACTAGCATTTTTATCATATTTTTTATCTACTTCGTCAGATGTTGTGACATCATACCCAACAATGATATTCGAACCTAAAACTTTTAATCTATTTTCCTCTAATTCGGATAGTTTAATTTCATTACAAGCCTTATCCTTTTCATTTTCAACATCATTATCATCACTAATTTCTTCTTGGCCCTCTACCATTTTTTCATTATTTTCAAGAAGGGGAGATTCAGTTGGAGCTCGAATCGTGTCATCAATGTCATCCTTGTTTTGTAGCGCTTCATCAAGTTGGTCAACTAGAACTGATTCTTTGGATTCACCTTTAGTATGTATTAAGTTATCATTCATATAGCTTTCATCATTAAACATTTCTAGTCTTTTTTTATTATTTTGTTGCCTTTTCAATTTCCATTCGGCTTTAAGTTCTTCCTTCTCTTCTTTAGCTTGCTCCTGTTTAAGTATATCGTAAATTTCTTTACTGAAAAAAAAAGAAAAAGAAAAATAGAATAAAATTACACTTTCATATAAAGTTACTATTTAATTTTTTAATTATTTATTCTAAGTGTTTTTAAAAAAGGCAGAACTGACTTACGCTTTTTCAAACTCTCTTTTCTCTTGTTTCAGATGCATGCTTTCTAATTCTTCAGCTACTCTTATATTGTCTAATTGTTCTTCTTGTTTTCGTAGTTCTTTTACCTTAGCACTTCTAATTAGGTCTTCTTCTCTTAAGTTTAATTCTTTCCTTTTTCTCTCCTTTTCGTAATCGTTTTCTTCTTTTTTCAGTTCTAGAAAGGACACAAAATTATGTTAGAACGTTTAAAAAACTTTTTAACACGGACTTTATTATTTATTTATTGCTATTTTATTATTATTATAGATAATTATGTAATAACAAATCAACAATTGAAGCCACTGGTGGAAGATGGTGTTAACTCACTTTTATTAAAATGTTCAAGAGAAGCATTTTCGTGTAACAGGTTAGGAACTTTTCCGGATGTTAGGTTTTTCTTTATATCATTTTTATTTATCATCCTTACTCTAAATGTTTTTAAATAAATTTGTTGATAACTCGTTGCTAAAGAAAAACAATTCATTCTCTAGAGTTGACCCATTTTATAATGTTAAATCTAAGCTAATTTGCCCTATCTATTGACATTTTTTTCTACCAAAATGATAACTGGAGGTGAGAAAATGTGAGTAAACAAAAAAAAAAATTACACACCATGATGGTATAATGGATCAATACAATTAGGATAGATGAATTAATTGCCACATCTACTGGGATTATTTTATTATAATACTAGTTTTGAATGCAAAACATTCATCTTCAGTTCTAAAACATACAAAATTTTCAACATATCAGTACTATGTTTCATGGATTATATACACTAAAGTTTTCAAAAATGTAATGCAAGAAAAACATTAGTACTCACAACAGGAGATCTAAGAGATAACTGAAATATATCCATCATGAGAAGGGGAAGGGGGCAGGCAGGTTAAATTTTTGGGATTAATATGGGATTTCCCTCATGACTCATGGGATGAATCCAATTGAATTTTCAGTTAGAATTGAAGATGAATGTTTAGTGTTCGAAACTAGTATTCTAATAAAATAATCCCAATAGAAGTGGCAATTAATTCATCAATCCTTAAAAAAAAAAATTATTTTTGAAAAAACTGAGTTTAACACCTTTTCTCAGCAATGGCTTTAAACATCAAATAAAGCTTGTTGCCCTGCCGTTACATACGGTTGGATTGACTCTTGGTAATTTTGAGAAGGAAGGATCAATTAAAAACCTTTAAATTATTGAGATTTTGAAATGTCAAAATGAACTTGGGCGTTACATACTCTATGTAGTAGCCTCGACTTATTATACTTATAGCCTTGGCAACTCTCTTGCTTTCCATTGTTCACATTGATACTCAGCCCCACTATTTCCAAGTGTTAGAGATTAAAAAACTACCTTTTGTTTTGATTTTTTCTTTCTTTTTTTTCTTTTTTTTTTTTTTTTTTTTATTCCAATTTGACTATTTAGTGAAGTTAATACCACAAATTAAGTTTTATATTTTTAGTGTTATAACGTTGTTAATAAAAGGAAATAATTTGAATACAATTTATAAAATAAAAATATATTTTAAAAATGTTTACTTATTCTTTTCTTTTCCACATTTAAAATAGTTTGATATCATTCAATAGAATAATACTCATTTCCATTTTATATTCATTCATTCATTCATTCATTCATCAACGGTGCAACAACTCTTGAAGAGTCAAGGCCTCCTGCACCTTAGTCCACCAGCCCTCCCTATTCGCTGCAGCCGCTCTCCAGTTGCGGATCCCCAAGATGGTCCTTGCGTCCACTGCCACTCCATCATTCCATCGTAGCCAAGGTCTTCCCACTCTAGTGTCATAAACCTTTTCGTCTAGAATTCTTCTAGGAATCTGGTCTGGGGTTGTTCTAACTATATGCCCTGCCCATCGGAGACGTCCTGCCTTTATTATCCTTACAATATCAGGGTTCATGTAGAGCCTCATAATTTCAGCATTGAATTCTCCAGGTTCCATTGGTGCAAATTGGTCCGTAAATTCTTCTCAGTATCCTTCTTTCGAACCTTAGGAGGAGTGCTTCCTGTGTACCAGTCAATGTCCAACATTCAGAAGCATAGTTAATCAAGGTTTTATATATTTGCACTTTTGTGGTACGAGATACTGTCCTGCTTTTTAAATGGTTTCCATTTTATATGATAAGAATTTTTTCTGCGTCCGGTGATATTTATATATTTTAATGCCTGCAGTCAAAATGTTAAGGTTATTGTGGATCAATTGATTTGTGAAAAAGTAAGGAGCATTAAGGATTTTTCAGATTGGAAACAAGAATTCGATGGTTAGGTGGATCCCCATTGCTCCATACTGTAAAGTCCAAATAAGTCTGGTAATGCTCATATAGATGAGTTTTTTGTATTGAATCAGGCGAATAGAGCGTTTGTCAAGTAAGAGTTGGAGCAGTCGAAATCGAAGTGCAGCTTCATCCCTTTTCACTTTAGTATGAGGGTTCCATATAAGACTCTTGTTAGATAAAATACCAGATATCTGTAAAACATTATTCAACAGTACAACATTAAAGGATACAGGAGGACTGGACGATGTAGATTTTCGATGAGGAGTAAAGGTTATTTGCAGAGATTTATCTTAACTCTAAAAAGGGAAGTGATAAGTGACTGGAGAGTTTGGAGCTTCATATTTATTTTAAAAGAATCGCAGATCTTTAGAATGTTTATTACTTTTTTAGAACTAAAGGCGAAATTCAAAAAATATTCTAAAAAACTAAATATCTTATAAATGGCAAATAATTCATTAATTTCTGATTGTATCGATTCTTCTGAAATATAATGCGTACCTGGGCAGATAGTAAAGAGTTATTTATCATCTAATATATTTCATATTAAGCATTTTGACTTATATTTCATAAATTCAGTTGTAATTACTAATAAAAAGGAAATGGTTATTAAAATAATAATTATACCTTCGAAGGTTTGAGCTTTAATCTTTGCTAAATTCTGAGCACATGATACTAAGTCCAATTCTTCTTTTTTCTCTATATGAAAAGAACTTTTTGCTCGTTCATAAAAATCATGACAATCCATTTTCAACCCTTTCAATTCGTCTAGATGTAAGCAAAGCTTAACTCTAGGTCTGTCATCTGATTTTAATATTTTCAAGAACTTTTCCTAAAAATACAAAAAAAAATAAAAATAGATTATCAATGATAAAACAAAAATACAATTCTTTAAACTTAAAACTCAATCTGTAAAGCATGAGGTAATACATAGTATGTCAGAAAATTTTAGCAATACCTGTGTCAACAATTGTTTAGAATAACTAGATTAAACTTTCTTTTTTTTTTTATTTGTAACAATTTATTAAAATTTACAACTGTACAAATATACATCAAGTAAATGTGTTAAAAACTGTTACAATAACATGCAAAAACTTGAAAAGCACTACTCATCAGTAGTACTTCAATAAAACTCTACACAAGAAGATCTCTAAGCCCTCTTCTATTCAGATGCCTCAGAGGATTATCGGGAATTGAGTGGGAAGCAAGTTAAAAACTAGTGGATTTGAGTGGTTATGGAGCTTACTATGAAAGGATTGGTATCTGGTTTGGGCTAAATCAGCAACATATGGGGCATTAAGGTCTTTGTGGATAATTTTATTGGTGACAAAGTAAGGAGCATTGAGGATTTTTTGAAGGATTTTGGATTGTAATGATTGGATACGAGATGAATTGGATTGTTTAGTAGAGCCCCAAAGCTCAATTCCGTAAGTCCATATTGGTCTTATCACAGTCATGTAAATGAGTTTTTTGTAATTAATAGATTAAACTTAAATGAATTTTAATCGTTCACAAAATAAAAAAGAATTTTCTATAATCATCAACTTGAATCATGTAAGCAGCCGTGATCAAATACCAACTTTTACCACGTAATAAAAAGAGTTTAAAAAATAAAGGACTATGTTCCTTCTTCATGGTATACAATTAGAAAGGTCAAGTGAGTCTTTTTGTCACCAGTGGGTCAAGTTTATAACCGTTTTTATCACTATATACTGGTACTGACCCAAGTTCCCATTTAGGCCATAAACCTTTGGGCTTGGCTGAAATATATGGTCGTTATCTTTCGGGTTGAGTTCCGCTATACTCTGGCTTTCATTGCCACCTGATTAGTATCTTTATTATGGGGTGTAACGATAAAGTATAAATAGAATCATCTTCTGTGGAACCCATGCTTCTTGCAACCAATATCCAGAAACAAAAGTCCATGAGACCATGCCAATACCCCATGAGGGATTCAGACAAATACAAATGAAACAGAATATGACGGAACTTCAGTATTGAAACAAACAGTGTTATTTGTACAAGCCATGCCTAAAACGTAGTGCTGATATATTTTTCTAATGGTATATTTTCTCCAGTAATGTTGTGTAATCATGTAATATAATTTGGAATTAATAAAATAAATTTTATGAAAGTGTTTTAGAACTGATATCATGTAAAACAGTCAAAACGAGCCTTTATTTGAAAAATCTCAATAAAAGTGGCAAATAATTCATCAATCCTAATAATAAAATAATAGTCGTTAGAAAAATAAATAAATAAATTACTGCTAACATTTCTATTCAAATATTCAATTTTATTTATAAGTTACCAGTTAAGAAATTACTTACACTATTTTTAGAAACAGAGAGTAAAGACAAAGCTTTGCCGCAGTACGCCAAATCTTGGACTGGAATAAACCAAAGAAAATTGCATTGAAGTGGCTTATAGGCCTCTTCCCAGGTTTGCCTATCTTTGATAAGGCTGAAGTCGCTCGACGAGATTGGTAAATCTTTATGCCATTTACCAAGGAAAATCCAATCGTCAACCAATCTGTAAACAAAGTAATAATTAATATCAGAATTTTTTATTTTATTTTATTCATTTATTGAAATTTACAACTGTACAAAATACATACATCTAGTAAATGGGTTGATTATGATTACAATAACATGTCAAAACTTTAAAAGGATTACTCATCAGTAGCACTTAAAAAAAAAAAAAATGTCTACACTAGACGGTCTCTAGGCCATCTTCTTTTCGGACACCTCAGAGAATTATCGGGAATAAAATGGGAAGAAAGATGAAGGAATAGTGGATTTGTGTGGTTATGGAGTTTACTATGAAAGGATAGGTATCTGGTTTGGGCTAAATCAGCAACACATGGGACATTAAGATCTTTATGGATAAGTTTATTCCTAACAAAGTAAGGAGCATTAAGGATTTTTGAAGGATTTTGGATTGTAAGGATTGGATACGGGAAGAATTAGAAGGTTTAGTTGAGCCCCAAAGCTCAACTCCATATGTCCAAATAGGTCTGATAACTGTCATGTAAATGTTGAAGAAGTCGAAAACGATGAGCAGTTTCCTGCAGTTGGAGTCCAAGATAGCGGATCTGTTCAACAGGGATCAGTGGGATATTATTAAAGGATACTGTAGGACAAGAAGTCGTTGGTTTACAACAAAGGATAAAGGTTATTTGAAGGGATTTGCTTGGATTTATTTTAATTCCCCAATTTCGACACCATTCTTGAAGGTTGATGACATGAGATTGGAGTGTTTGTGAGGCAATGAAGGGATCATTATTTACAGATAACACACATGTGTCATCAGAATACGTGGTGAGGACGGTGCTAGGATGGGTCGGAATATCAGCTGTATACACCGTGTAGAAGATGGGACCTAGGATGCTACTTTGAGGAACACCTGCAGTTTGGACAAAGAGATAGAAGAAGAATATCAGAATTAAATTGAAAACTAATCAGAAAAAATTAAGTTTCTAATTTGAATTGTTTACTATTATTGGGCTTTTCAAGATATTAATGGTATATGGCTAAAGATATTATGACTTAACAATATAAAAAATAAAATAAATAATCTAAAACGTCTTCATGAACATCTTCATCGAGAACTGGAATATTTCCAAGACCTTCCTTACCCTTTAGGGCTGAAAGATCCACTCAATCAAAAAGTCATCGCCCTTTTGTTACTGTTTACATGGGCCATTTGGGCCCCCATTCCAAAAAACGTTAAAACTGAAAGTGAGCAAAAAATGAAATCAGTTCAAAATCACACTTTGACATCTTAATACAAACTGTTTTATACCCAAGGAGTGACATGTTGTAGAAGTAAACAAACATTTTTGTTTAGAAGAGGATTAAAAAACGAAGACATCTGTTCAAAGAAATAATCCTTCAAATGAAATCAATTTATTATCTATAGAGGTGATTCAATGAAAACATGAAACCCTGCATTAATTTCTAGATAATCCAATATTCTATGTTCATGCATACTTTAATATTCTGATTGTGAAGTTTATCAAAAGAATCACCATTTCTTTTTTTTGTTTTAGACAATTATGTTTACAATCCATTCCTATTCTTTCCTTTTAAACGTTCCTCACTATTCTTTCCTACTCTTCCGAATCGTGGACCCTCACCTCGAAACATAAGTATCGGATCCAATCCATGGAGATGTGTTATCTTTGTGAAGTGGAAGGAAGGACACGGCAAGATAGGATACACAACAGCACCATACGGACTAGTCTTAAAGTAAAGCCGGCTGAGACCATCCTAGAGGAGCACAAGCTAAGGTGGTTCGGTCACCTCCTTAGGATGGACCAAGAAAGAACTGCCAGGAAGACGTACGAAACGCATTCGTGTGGAGGGAAGATGAAACGATTCAAGAGAAAGACCGCGCATTTCTTGGAAGGAGAGTGTTAAAGAGGCGTTCAGGAGGTGGTATATGGACTGGAGTAAGAGGGGAGAGTTGGTCCTATAACAAGACATCTGGTCCAGACTTAACAAATTGTGACCCCACACTGCAAAGCAGTAAATGGGAATAAATTGATTATGATGGTGTTATTTACAACCAATGATTGCTTATTTCTTTTCTACATAAGGAAAGTGTATACAAATGACTCGATAATCTGAATGGTTTTTGTGGTACCTTAAAGGCTCTCAATAAATCGGAAAAAAATCACAATAAAATTTTGTGCTAACATTTCAGCTCACAATGCAAGCCTTCTCATGGCTCTATTGAATTCAACAAAATGGAAAAAAAAATCACTGTTTTGGTCCTCTTATTAATCAGAAGTTTTAGGAAGAACATTATCTTGTTGGTTAAGACAGTAAGCAATGACAAGCAATGTCAACACCACCGAGTCATCATCAAAAGTTTTGTTATAACTCAGCTCATTTAGAAGCAATTTAGGTTGATTTGTGTTAAACTTGCTCAGGGAACTTCATAATAAAAAACTGTAATTAATACCAGTGATCGTTAGAGACAGTTTAATTGTACTATAAATAAATGTTATAAAAAAATACAGCAAAAATACTATTCTGTTAGATATAATTCAATTAATTTAGATTCACAACAGATAAAAATATTAAAAAAGACTTATAGACAATTTAATTTAGATTTTAAAATACCTAAAGTAATAAAGACAAGGTTGCAGGAAAAGAGACGTAAGTAAATAAAACATCTGCGTTGAACTCGTTTCCATGTGATTGAACAGCTGTTCGAGGAGAGTCACACCTTTCAATTCTTCCTGCTGGACCAAGATGGTTTTCAAACATATTACCTAAAATTTTCTTTAGTTAATCAATTATACCAACAAATGAATCATCTTTATAGTTCAAGGGAGGTTTAGAAATAATAAGCTCTACTGATTTTCAATTAATTTGTTATTTAAAAAAGTGATAATATGTTGATAATAGTGAAGTTTGAAAATCGACCGATAGGTGGTGAGCGCTATTCTACATGAGTGGTTACAAAGGTACGGTGTTACATAGAGCTTGAAATTGATAATACAATTCACTTACTTTTAATTAAATAGTTAAAAAAGATTTAAATATACGGATTCCTATCAAGGTTCAATTAAATTGCTAAGAAAGATTTAAATATGTGGATCCCAATCAAGTTTGAAAATCGAATGATATCTGGTTGGCACTATTCCGCAATAGAGTTTACAATGGTAAAACTACTGAACCCATCTGTACCAAAGTTTAAGTACAATATCTTTATAGTTCTAAGAAGTTTTAGCAATAAAAATTTAAATGTAGAGTGTTTAGCAGTAGAAACAAGGTTTGCCACACTGCCATAAATTTTTATGGTTAGAAATTAAAATCCAACCAGATGACATCTATAAAATTATTCCTGCTGAATAAAAATTATTACCAAATCCTTCGTTTTTCAATATTGTGTGTAAAAATATGATTCATGGGCATTTTGTCGTAAGCAATGATAATACAGTCCATTATCCGAAAGAGTTTCTTAATAGTCTCTGCCCATCTGGATTACCAACTCATACATTACAATTAAAAATTGTATGTCCCATTATGTTTTTACCTGAACTTCAATCACCTAATCTGTGCAATGATACCAAGTTAAAAATTACTGTTATGCATGGAAATACCATTGAAGAAATAATGTTCAATTGCATACTACACTAAAAGATTTCTATCGATAAATTAAAAAAAATAATTATTATCTAATTAACCTCAGCTGAGTTTAAGAGGTCTTCTATAACTAAACTAAGAAAATGTGTTTTAACAACAACAAAAAAATTAATAATGATTCAAATGATCAACAGTAGTGTGATTGTTTAAAGTTTTTCAAATAATTAAAAAAAAAAAATTAAGTTTAGAACAGGGTTTACCAATTTGTAAGGACTAAAGTTCTTGAGAGACACATTTAACAACTTGGTAGCATGATTATAAGATGCACTTTAATAATTTGATAATTTTCATAAAAGCGATGTACCATTAAGAAACAATTCGAATAGTTAACTTTAACGACAAAGTTTCATTGCTAAAATAAAAATATTATATAATTCCATAAAAAAGATTATAATTAAAATTATCATAAACCAACCCTGAAAAATTATTTTGATAGATACAGAACAGCCTCGCTAATCCAAATCATTTTCCGTTAAATTATTTTTGAAAAACCAAAAAACAATGTAAAGACTACGAATGATAATGAAAAACTTCAAAAATGCAATATCATGTCCTTTTTTTATTTTTTTTTTAAATTTTTATATTACATTAGAAATCACACATGTATTTCTAAAGTGACACAATTAAAAAATCTGTATTTTTGATCTTTCTTCATGTTTAAGTCTTGAAATGAAACATCAAAAATGTATCGAATTACCTTCAATTCCATCCTAATACATCTCACTTGTGGTAGGGATTAAAAAGAAATTTTAGGTACACTTCCGATATTTCATACAAGAGTGTGAGAATACATTTTTTTAATGCAGGTTTTGGAGTTGTGTCATAATTGAAATACGTGTGCGCTTTTAATTTCTTTTGTCTATTTTACTTATGTGTGTACAAATTGTGATTCCAATTGGTATAAATAAATGAAGGATCGCATGTTCACTATAGCCAAGTGTTGTGAACAGAGAGTTTATGACTTAAAAAAGAGATTAATAATAGCATTCAGATAAAAACGACAATAGTTCTGAAGCTATTAAGTGTTAAATATACAACATAACAACTGAGGGCAATTACAGACTGAGTATCGAATCAAAATTCTGTTGTTTTTTGAACAATGTGACATAGATCATTCTTTAACACTACCCTTCAAATATCCTTGATTTTTTTTTCGCCAAAATTTTAAATCTTTTTCTTGTTTTTAAATATGAACGAATAATATGCACCTCATATCATATATTTATTCATCACCTAAATGTATGCTATTTAAAATTATTTCTCATTAAAATGATGTTATTATCAAAGACGTTTTTCCCAGTCTCTCCCCCTACCTCCAGTTAATTCGAATAATCAATGCTCTACTATACCACAATAAAAGTTTTACTTCTTATCATAAACTAACCTGTTCAATTAATAATTGAATATCGCTGAGATAAGCTTTGTTGCTAATCCTTCCATTAATAATATGGTAAACTATCAATTGATACTTGTATAAATATTTTTGAACGGCAAGTTTGAAAGCACTTGTAATAATATCATCGCTTAAATTCTTTTCAGATAGTTTTTTTAGAGCCAAAAATGCTTCAGCTGCTTCGATGTATTGTTTAGTGAATGCTATAACATCTTCGGCAGTGTGATGGTCAGTATAGATACCAGCTTTACATTGGAAAGTGTTCCCATTCTAGAAATAAAACAAACATATTAATAATTAAAATTAAGGAATGGACCAAAATAGACTTACCAAATGGATATTTATTACTTCTGGAGAAAGAAAACCACAACAGCACAGATTAAGAAAACAAACATGGATATGGAAAGGTTAAACATCTCAGAAGACAAACTATTTGACAGAAATAGATTTATGGACATATTGAATAATTTGGAGGGGATTCAAGCTGCAAGAACAGCAGAAACAGGCCAGCGAACACATGAAAGAGTATTGGATGCAAAGGAAACTCTGTATCAAGAAAAATAAATGAAGTTGTAGCCTGGTCCTAAGTGGTCAATTTGCTTGCAATAATAATAATAATAATAATAATAATAATAATTAAACTCAAGGGGAATTCCTAAACTAAAGGAATAAAATAAGGTAATCATGTAATCAGTAGTAACATCTTATATAATAATTGTACTAATTTAAATAATAATTAAACTAGCAATAATAGTATTATAAAATAAATTAATAAAATTATTACAAATATTAAGGTGGATAAAATTGAAGAGAGGAGATTTAAATTATAATTTTGTAACTTTAGCTTTAATTTTTAAAATAAAACCACGACAATAATGCTCTTCATTCAGAGTGTACTTTTTTGCTTTAAAAACATTTAAGAATAAAGTATATAATTTAATTATGTACTAAATACTATGACTATCAAAATACAGTAGTAGGACATTCATAGGAAGATTATAAAAGGGATTTTAGAAACTGCCTTGTTATCAAGCGACACTTCTAATCATCATAGTTTCTCTTAATTATCTTTGTGTAGATTAAAAGTCTTCTTCCCATGGCGCTACAGACCGATGTGGTCCCTGGCCTCCTCAATGAGCCTTCGCCAGGTGGCTCGATCTTTTGCGACTGCTTTCCAATTCCGTGTATTTAGCAGGGTCAGTGCATCCTTTGCAACAGCATCTTCCCACCTTAGTCTCGGTCTGCCTCTGCCCCTAGAACGCTCCAGTCTCCCCTCCAGCAGCTTCCTCGGAACCTGGTCATCCATCATTCTGGCGACATGTCCAGCCCATCTCAGTCGTGCCAACTTAATAGTTTGCAGCACATTCGCTTCCCCGAAGAGTTCATAGACCTCATTGTTATGTCGTCTTCTCCATTGGTCTCCTTGCTTAATGGGCCCGAAAATCCTTCTCAATACCTTCCTCCGAAAATGAGGATTTCTTTTTCTTCCTTGGTTGTCAAGGTCCATGTCTCGCATCCATAGGTAAGAACCGGCCTAATTAGGGTTTTATATATTGTACTCTTCGTCTTTTGGGAGATCAAGGGCTTTCTTAGATGTTTCTTTAGGCCAAAGTAGCATTTATTGGCCAACATCAGTCTATGGCTTGTTTCTGCTGATATCTTATTTGTGGCGCAGACGATTGACCCAAGGTACTTGAACTGGTCCACACTTTGGAATCTAAACGGTCCCATTTGCAGGTGCTCTCCTACTGTGTTACCATCACTCATGCCCGTTCTCATGTACTTTGTTTTTTCTTCATTAATTGTTAGACCCATGTCTGCAGCGGCTTCCATGAATTTCTGGAATGCGCTCTTAAGGGCATCGAGCGAGCGGGCAATTATGTCTATGTCGTCTGCGAAAGCCAGTAACTGGACGAGTTTGTTATAGATAGTCCCAGTCACCTGGATGTCAGAGCTTCTCACTACTTTCTCTAAGGCAAGATTAAACAACATACACGCCAGGGCATCACCCTGTCTCAGTCCTCTTTTCGTTTCAAATTCTGTTGACAGAGTTGACTGTATCTTGACCTTGCACGTAACATCCTTCATCGTCATCTCTATGAGACGTACCAGTTTTGGTGGTATCCCGAACTCTCGCAGGGCTTGGTAGAGTTTGGGCCTCTTGATGCTATCATATGCACTCCTAAAGTCAACGAAGAGATGGTGTGTGTTCATTTTTTTAAATTCTGTTGATTTCTGGAGTATCATCCTTATACCAAATATTTGTTCTATTGTGGATTTGCCTCTTCTAAATCCCGCCTGGTACTGTCCTATCTCTCTTTCCGCATAAGGCAGTAATTTGGAGCACAACACTTTTGACAGTACCTTGTATGTGCATTGGAGCAGTGTAATGCCTCGATAATTAGAGCATTCCAAAATATTTCCCTTTTTGTGTAGTGGGCATATCATTCCTTTTTTCCATTGCTCAGGCATTTTTTCCTGTACCCATATATCCAGTATGATATCATATATGGCCTTATGGAGTTGTTCACTTCCAAGTTTTAGGAGCTCTGCTGGGATACCATCTTCACCTGGTGCTTTGTTATTTTTGAGCGCCTGGATGGCATCTACGACATCTTCATACTCTGGTATATCTATTTCCTCTTCTTCTTCTTCATTGTTGTCTGTACCAGTCTCTTCTGTTTGATCATCTTCATACAGCAAGCCATTAAAATGGCGGGCCCATCTTGACAATATTTCTGTCTGCTCTGTAATAAGTGAGCCATCCTCTCCCCTACAGGCTTTTATTCTAGGCTTGAATGGTGCCCTGCTGCTATTGAGTTTCCGATAGAAGCTTCTAGCTTCCTTGAGGTTACTGTGTTCCTCGATTTCCTCCAGCTGCCTTCGTTCCCAAACTTTCTTCTTCTTTCGGTGTAGCCTCTTTTCTTGCCTCCTTTTGTTCCCATATTCTTAATTATCTTTGTGTAGATTAAAAGTCGTGTAACAAAAAGATTAATTTTTCATAAATTTTGAGAATAAATTTAAACTTTTGTTAAAAATTAAATTTATGATTATTGTAACAAAGTAATCAGATAGTTAATAAAAATTTATAAGGATGTAAAAAAAAAGTACACATTATTGAAGTCATTCTATTCAGAGTTTTGTTATCGTTTACAGTAATCTGTTGATAAAATGTAATGAATTAACAGAGAATAAAAACATTGAAATTATAATAAAAACAATATTACTGTAACATAATAAGAACTACCCCCATTGCTAAGGAGTATTTACTGGTTGCCATGGACAGAGTAATAACAAATGGGAATGATATTAGTTGGTTATGTTTAGAGGTTATGTTTGTTAGACAATGTGAAACTTCGTACAAAAAGTCGTGTTGTGTGTGTAGTAATAAAATAGTGTAGCATGTGTTCTAATTAGTTCCAGTGTTAGTTATTCTATTCTGTGTGTACGTAATTGTTTTCTGCCATATTACTTTGTTAATAAATCTTGTGTTCAGAAACCCCCTGTTTATTACATTATATTATTTGATAATAAATAAAAACATTTAAAATCTTACAAATGAAAATGTTGTCGAAGGTACACCAATCAGAAGACTCATTATGTCCTCTATTAATTGTTTTCTTGAAATTTTGGTAATAGAGTGTGGGGCTTTGGACAGCCAATGTTGCAAAAGAACTTCCCTCGGAACAAAAGGAAGCTCCTTGTTCCTTCCGGGAAGGTCTAACTTTTCCCATGATTTATCTTTTCTTGCAGGGACACCAACTACTTTTAAATCCCAATCGCTAAAACAGACATCATTATTACTATAACTAAATGTGATCTTTATCATGAAACTTTAGCACAAATGCTATCTTCATAATACAAAGTTAAAAAAAAGAAAGAAAAGTTAAATAAAAACAAGTGATAAAAATGCTGATAATTTAATACTGCTATATGAAGATACGACAACTATTAACTCTCTGATGCTCACGGGTATCTCTTAGATACATGTTGAATTTAAAAACGACAATTATGTCAGAAAAAACAGAAGAATGGCATTCTTCTTTCATTTATTCTTTCCTTTTTAGTCTAGTTCCTTTTCGTTTGTTAAACCTGCTCGACCATGTTACATCTGTGCCATTACACGTGATTGTATATTAAGGATACCCAGCGACCAACAGTATATGCAATATTAACACTCTTAGTTAGTTTTCAATTAATCTATTATTTTATTATCCTATATCATGATGACCTTCTGTATAAACTTTAACATCAGTTTTACTTTACAAATGTGTAAACATTGAATTGTATCTGAGAAATATCACCTAAATATTTATTGTTGTTGTGGGCGAATTATCATTGTTATTTAACTGATGTATTTAATATATTCTTCAATAAAGGAGTTACAAATGTAGATAATTAAATTTATTTTACAAAGCATTTAATGATGTATTTAAGTTCTTTTTTTTTTATGTAAGTATTATAACTGAGTTTGAAAAGAATTTAATGTTTTACAGGTTCATTTACCAATGGTTTGAATACAATCTCATCATTAAATATAAGAAGATTTTTAGTTTAGTAATTGTTAATGTTTGATAATTGTAATTGTTACTATAAGATTGATTTGTATACAAAACTACAAGAGTGAAGGTTTGGTACACTTAGTACAATTATTCCTCAATTATAATGCATTTGTCTTTTGAAAGGCCTTTTCATTTCCTTAGAATTTAATTTTTTCTTTTTCTCAGTTATTTTATTCCTTTTATCATTAAAATAAAATTATTGTGTTCGTTTTCAGAATTTATATTTAATCCAAGAGCAGTAGAATGTATGAAATATACAAAAACAGTAAAAATTGTTGGTACTATCCTATGTTAAGGATGAAAAGTGTACATCCCAGATACACTGCAACCCCTTATGTAAGAATGAGACCGCGAGTATTGGAGGGTTAAATTAATTATACTACAAAATCCTACCTAATAAAGTGTTAGCATTATATAAAATCAAAGTTTTTTTTTAAATAATCTTTATTATCTGTAATTTTTTTCATTTTCCCACTAAAAAATTACTATGTATGTATGTACATATTATGTAACACCTATAATCTAATTATGTTTCTATTTCCTTTATTTATTTTTATTACTTGTTAATATATAAATATTAATATAATTATAATCCACTTATCAATATGAAAAACATTTCTTTCTAATCTCTGGTTAATCCGACCTTTTGGTCATTCCACCTCCATTTCCCATTCCCTTGGTCCCATAGGGGTTGGATAAATGAGGTTCTACTTTACTATTTAAAATTAATACTATTAATATTATTTATTACTCCAAACAAAATTTAGTATTATTTAGTAATCTATATTATTATATAAAAGGACAAGCCATTTTTTGTTTGTGATCACTAGCCGCGAAAACTACTGAACCAATCAGTACCAAATTTTAACTGGATTATTTTCTTAATTCATGGAAGGTTTAAAAATAATAAAATTTACTGATTTTAAAGTATACTGTTATTAAAAATGCGATAAATATGTGGTGCTCAGTGAAGTTCGAAAAGCGACCAAAAGTTGGACAGCACCATTCAAGAAAAGTTACAAACGTACGGTGTTATAAAGAGCTAGAAATTGATAATAAAAGTTTATGGATTTCAATTATATTGCTATTAAACAAGCTATAAATATGTGGTATGACGTTTGGATCCCAGTCAAGTTTAAAAATCGACTAATGTGTTGCTAGCGTCATTCTGCAACAGACTTTAAAGTTATAAAATTTTAACTACATCATCTTTACAGTTCTAGGAAGGTATAAGAAAGTAAATTATTTCTTCTGAATAAAAATCAGAAAATAAAAATGTTGACCCATGGATCTTTAGTTGTAAGCACTGATAATGCAGTCCATTATAGAGTTTCTTAATAGTCTCTGTCCATCTGGATTACCAAGGTATACATTTAAATCTTAAATTAGATGTCCAATTATGCTTTTACGTAATCTTTACCTACCTAATCAGTACAATTTTAACCAGGTTAAAAATTACTGCTATGCTTAAAAATATCATTGAAGAAGTAATACTCAATTGCATACCTCAATACAAGATTTTTTATCGATAAACAAATAAAACATATTTTATTATTTAAATTATTTATGTCCTTTTCTTATGAGAGCGGGCGAAGCCACGACAGGGGATGCTAGTATCATATAAATGATATTAAATTTTCTGTTCACTAGATTCAAATATTATTCTAAACTTCTTCAAACTTTGTTTATTTTAATAATCACTTTAAAAACAAATACTTACAATTGTTTTAATTTCGTAGGCGGGATGATAATTTTCTTATCCAGGCAAGGACTTCTTTCTTTGTGATCTTCACTCGGAGTCACAAATCCTTCATCCTAAAATTCATAACGTATTTCGAAATCAAACAAAGAAAGTTCAAGAGAACTCAAACTTTAAAATATACTACTAAAATATACTAGGTAGCAAATGAAGTTCCTATTAAATTTGATTTTTCCTTATCTTAATCTTTAAAACCAAATTTTGTAGATGTGTAAGTTCAGGCCCTAGCTGTATTTTAAACAGTACACAAATGGCATCTAGTACCTCAGGACTTTTTTCTTATGGAGAAGGTTTTATTTCAACTATTTTATTTTTGAAAATTAAACTTTCAATTGCATTTTTCCCAAAATATGATTGATTTTTGGACTTAACATACTTTTCATATGTGACAAAGATATAACAAATCTTAAGGCCAAGTTAGAACACTTAATTTTTTATGATATTGGGATAGTAATGGATATGTAAAAAAAAAAAAAAAGGTAATCATTTTGTGATTTTAGGTAAATAAAAATAAAAAATACCAAATCATAAGATAATTTTTCCTGTTGATTTCCTTTCTTAAAAAGATTGTCGAACGTCAAACTAGATGGCAGTTGAACAGGTCTGAAATCAGAAATATGAATTTTTTTACTTTTTAGAAAATTAAATAACATGAATCAAAATATATTTAATTAAAGGAAGAATATTGGACCACCCTCAAGACCACAGTAATGAATTTCCAAAGAATGATAAATATATTAGTACTTAGCAAAAAGAACATTCCCATGAAGGGACTTGGGTAAAGTATTTTGGTTAGAATTTACTGTTTCCAGACCAACAGTAGTCAAAGGAAAATAATTAGTCCGAATCTCGCTAGGTAGCCAGGTTTCCCCTCCAATAATAATCTGCCTTAACCGGACTCGAACTCGGGTATGGGAGTTTGGACTTCAGTACTTGCCCACTTAGCTGTCAAATCTTTGGGTCTTTTGCACTTGTTCCCCGCATTTCATTTTAAGTTTATTATCCTAAGTTTAGGTTACGAGTAACCCAAATGTAATAACATGTTAATGAGAGATCGTTTGATTGTTCCTATTATTAAATAATTAAATAAAAAACAAAAAAAAACATTTAATTATTTATTTCAATATTTTACTAAGCGTTATTCAATGTAAAATACCTTTTTCCTGAAGAAATTCTAGCGTTTTTTCTTTTGTATTTATTCGACGAATTAAATCGAACAAAGACATGTCTCGTGTGTTATAATAAAAAAATTTTTTTTTTTAATTTTTATGTTTTTTATTTAATTATTAAATAATAGGAACAATTCAAATGATCTTTCATTGACATGTTATTACGTTTGGGAAGGTTACTCGTAACCTAAACATATGATAACAAACTCAAAATGAAATGCGAGGAACAAGTGCAAAAGACCTCTCTTTTTTTTTAAATATTGTGTTTAAAAATATATTAGGGCTTAAATAATAGCATGCAAAATTTAGCTATTGCTTTTTGTTGATAGCTTTGCTATTATCAAGATCTTAAAAATTTTAATTTGGATATGATAAGTTATGAAATTAGCTTCTGGACTAATTTTAGGACAGTTCCTGTGGACTAATTTCCTATTATTTCGAGGGAAAAAAAATAAAAAATAAAATAAAATAAATAAATTTAAAAAAAAAATAAATAACAGAAAAAAATCAAATAATGCTAATTCAAGATTTGGGTAAAACATAATAAATAATAATTAAATTTACATAATTGTTAACCTAAGTAACATTTGTTATAATATGAGTGAGTAAAGCAATACATATGTATGCATATACACTATACTGTATTATAAACACAATTTTAGTCAATCAATTAAAAAGAACATGGCATATTTAAATATGAATTCTTAACAATATTTGAAGGATTTTAGTCTAAAAGAGGGAATGTGTCCAAAAAAATCGAAACTCAGATTTCATCGCTTCCTGGTAGCTTGTTCCATGTACTTTCTCTTAAGATGGTCTCATGGAGGCCAGAAAGAGGATTGTCACATATATTAGAGTTTAAGAACACGTTCCCAAAGATAAAAAATATAGACTTTATAATTTACATCACTAGTAATAATACATTTTTCATTACTATATATAGTTACTGGATATTCCCCCTTCATTTATTGAAAATTCCTATCAAGTATTAATAAGAGAAAAATATTTACCTGTGAAAAAGATTACTATCGCTTTGACTAGAATGTATTTTTGGCAATGCAAAGAACTTCATTTCATCTCTTGGTAAATATTTCTCAAAACTATTTAAAGATTGAGATATGACATCAGTATCAAACCAGATATTCTTTTTCTGTCTACAGAATTTCTACAAAAAATATCAATCATTAAAATATTAAAACAAGAAATATTATAGAAACAATTCTAGAATCACAAGAAAAGGACCTTTTCCTTTAAATGATTTGTTTGATTCATTGCAATAGAATACAACATTCTTATTATCGGACCAACAGAATTCTGATATATTTCAGTTCGTTGGTTTTCATATAAAATATGAAATTTTTTGCACACTTTTTGGGCCTCTTCATCATTTACATTTTCATGAATATGCAAATAAAGTGCATTCAATATATCTTCATCACTCCATTCACTCGGAACAGCTAAAACAAAATGGATAACAAATGAAGCTAGTGTCTTAAATGTAAAAAACACAGTATAATGTCATAACAACAAATAAATTTCTAGCTATTTATTCTGTAATCCAAAATTCTTGTTGAACACAAAGTTAATTTAAAAGGAATTATAGCATTAAATTTAAGTTTTGAATAGTAAGTCCAAATTTGAGATAGAAAACCATAAATCCTAAGCAGCACAAAGAAATTTTTAATTAGATGCAGATGTTGGTTGACTTATTAATGACCAAGAAATAAATTTTGCTCACTAGTAAATAACTCTATGAGTAATAAATGCAATGTTTCACTCACAATATTAATGGTTGACTGCCTGATACTGATAGCTTAACTAGGTAATAAGTATACAATGTGCAGTAAAAGACTATAACAATATCAATTTTTGAAATACTTTACATCAAGTTACTGCGACAAAACTCAAAAATTGTTTCGAAAATAAACTCAACCATTTTTCTCCATAATAATAGTAAAAACCAGAAGGGGTCATTTTTAACAGGAGGTCGGATAAATAAGACATAAATGTAATGATGGTTTATATTTTATTTCATGTCTCAACAGGATAATGCATAGGAATTAATAATATCTCTATGATTTTATTAAAAACTGCAAGTTAAGTTCATATGGACTTGTGTGTTAATGGAAATAAAGAAGACTAATCTTACTCCTCCAAAAGTAGAGACAGAAATGTCAAAATAAATCAAGAGGCCACAATCTAGAATAAAGTATTTCTGTTTGGAACAGGGACAGAGTTGGTTTATGATATTAGTACCAACTCTAATCTAAGTAAAAATGTTCATAATCAAACAATGTGCCATCAAATTATGGAAATTCAATATTTAACTGGAAATATACTTTATAATACATACAATTCAGAAAATATAAATTGAATATACCTTTAAAATTGCTATCAACTTTGTTCAGTAAAACTTCGTAGCTCTTAATTAAAAGTTTTTTAGCATTACTTTTTTTATTACTAGTAATTTTATCAGAATATTTCTGACATAAACTCTTTAATGTATCATATAAACCTATATCAGGTGTATCTGTTGTCAATGCCAGGAGGCTACGTTCTTTATTCATTTTGAGTACACAAATTTAGCACACGTTATATTCAAAACCCTATGAATGAGCTGTCAAATTTTGTTAAATTGTTTGAAAACATTGCACCCACAGAAGGTAATAGGCGCCTTGATATCTGTCAATGTACAGTCTGTTTAAAAAATGTCAGCTCGTGAGTTTTTGCAGCTCTGTTACAAATTTCATTCGATATTTATCGAAGCATTCCTTTCCTATTAATTTTTGTTTTACATTATTATTCTTTTTAAAGTTAAAACAAGGGAAAAAACACTATTTTTATTATATCCTTTGACATTAGAAAAACAACAATATAATTTGTACAGGAGTGATGATGTTTAGACTAGTTAAGAGATAAGCTTTTAATTTGAGAGGGTTCGGTCAATATTATCAATAAAGGTAATGTAAGTACTTCATGACTTTATTTAGATTCCAACTTTTCGTATCTAGCGTGCTAAAGTGAGGCAATCCGCTTCGGGCACTATCTAGCAGGGAGGGGGGAGCAATGGTGGAGAATAAATTTAAGATAAAAAGGTAAGATTTGATGTGGAAATATTAGGTATTTTATTTTACTTTTCACTCTCTATTACCAGAGGTAAAAAACACCCCCTTGAGCTCTTCGGTCAAAGAAATAACATGGAACACTTTAAGGGTTCTTTTTTACTTTCCGCATGATTTCAAATTAGTTAAATTAAATTAACAATTAATGATTATTCGAGAAAAAATAGGGGTTTCAAATAGCTTTTTTCATTGAACCAATATAGCTCCTAAACAGTATGTCCTAGCGACAAATGTTAGAACAAATTTGAACAGCCGAGAGGGGTCGTGCAAGATCGATCAAATCCAGGTTAAATATTTCAATTTCGTATTAGGAGAAACAGAGCCAAAAGGAGCTCACTATTTAGACCAACTAAAAAAGTCACTTTTCTAAGAAACGGCTAAAGAAATAATCCGAACCCTAAAATAGGAGATAAAAAATGGACCTTGGCCTACCAGTAGGTACTTTAACGTTGATTGCTGAAACGCTGGCTTCTAGTTTAAGTCATGGTTTATTAACATTTATTGTATTTATTGCATTGATTGATCTCTTTAAATCATTTAAATACCATTAAATATAAATTTTTGAGTCAAAATTATGTCACATCTGTCTAATGGCATCCAATATAAATAAACAAACTACTCCCGTAATTTAGTTAAAATGATATTCAAACACTTGATAGTAATGGAAAAATCTTAAATAGTAATGGAAATGGTATAGCATGTCAACCATAGTGTTATTATTTTAAAAATGTATTAAACAGCTATTAATTCTTTCGTTGACTAATTCACTTTGTATTATTATTTTTTCTTTTTCATTTTTTAATAATTTTTATTAATTTAGTTTTTAAAATGTTTGTATTATCTTGGTCATATCCAATTTTTTGATATTTTAGCCCTGATCAAGACCTGCAAGGCAGGTCGAAACATCGGCACGCCAAATATGAAGTTTTTAATTTTAAAACTTGACGTGTTTATTTACCTGACCATTTCTTCACTATTACATCTCACAGTCAACAATAAAATCATTATTATATTTATGATTAATTATTTTAATAAATTTTAACCATTTTTAATATTTTAAACATATTTTCATGTTTGTAAACATACATCAAGCTTATTTCGCTCATGGGCTGCAATAGTGGCACAAATCAAAAAATCATTTTTGGGAGATAAGTTGGTTTAAAGTTTTCATTGCCAAGGAAAATGCATAGGAAATACTTTAGTTTGCTTAAACGAGAGCAGGTATAACTTGAAGGTAATTTCGTTTAAGCAAACTAAAGCATTTCCTTAGCAATGAATACTTTAAACCCATTTATTTTAAAAAAATTACTTTTTGATTTGTGCCACTATTGCAGCCCATGAGCGATTTATTTTTAATGTTTAGAGTAAGATATTCTAATATGTATTTGTTTTTTAATTAAGTGCTAGAATCTACAGCAGGAGTTCTGAGAATCTCTTTAAATGTTACTTCGTAGAATAAAGTATGCCATGAAAGGACAGGCTTATTAGTTCAACAAAAGAACTATCCCACATATTGACCACTATCTAAAAGCAAATGAAAACTATTTTGTTTTTTAAATATCATCTCCAGTTAAAGTCTAAGACTTAATTCAATGTTTTCTCTAAGGAATATGTAAATTTGTTATGTTCGATAATAATCGATTGCCATGTTTACATCGAATATATCTATCGATGAACGTTGCCAACTATTATGGCTGACTCACAAATAGATACTAGAGTGATGTTAAGATCAAATTCAAAAATACTCGTAACTGTCGATGAAGCTCTCCAAGATATATTAGTAGTTTCTTATGCTTTCGAAAGTAAACTGTTCCAGGGTGTTTTATTAGATTCTACGAAAAGGTGAGTTGGTTATAGCTTAAGAAGTGGTCACACCTTGGGTTCATGTTTCATAAATTCTAGTTTATTTTTATATAATGTTACTTAACTAGTTGGCTTCTGGGATTGTATGTTCCCCTTGATATTATATAGTAGCTGGTTTAGTAACTTCATTCAAACTGTTCAAATTATAGTATTTGTTAATTCTACTTTTTTCAGATATTTGCCATGCAGAATTCCAGAGACTCCTGTTAATCAAATAGCTAGCCCTAAAAATGAAACCAGTGAAGAAGACAAATTATTTTTCAGCATTAGGCAGAGGTTTACCTATTTTCAGGAGAAGCCTGTTCATCTTAACCATATTCATCTCCCTAAAAAACTATCCAAAGCCAAGAATCAAAAAATGACAGTTAGGCTGAGGCCAAGACAAGTTCTTTGTTCTAAGTGTAAATCTATTTGTAATGAAAACTCTGAAAATGTGAACTTATCAACCAAGAGTAAGAAACCTGAACCACCTGACAGTAGTCCTCGATCCCTGTTTTCAGAAAACAGGAGGGATAATCAACTCCCAAACAATTCTCCTCCAAAACTCTGTCCAACATTTGTCCAAAGAATCCCTAGAATAACTAATAGTGATAATCCAATTAATGGAAATATTACTTCACCTATTTCTCGGGGGGAAGAATTCTGGTTTAAGCCCACTGATGACAGTAATATAAGTAAACTGCCTTGTAGTGTTGAGCCTTTACCTGATGATGAAACTGATAGACAAATGGTCCTTAGGAAAAAAAGAAGTGTAGGTTCAATGGAGGACTTATGGGATGAAACTGTCTTCGAAGAAGGTTCCAAAAAGGCTAAGACTACTCCTGTAATCAAAATATCATTTGGATCACAAGGAGAAGGTACAGTTTTAAAAATTCCTTCAAAAGTGCAATTGTGTAGTGAAAGTGAAAATGAAGATAAACAGAAAGTGCCAAGTGCTTCTAAAGCTGCAAAAAAAGCTATGAAGAAAGCAAAAAAGGAGGCCAAAAGAAAGGAGTTGACGGAATCTCCTGTTAGTCATAAAAGTCCTTCCCCTTCGGAACTTCAGTATAGGAAACATAGGCATAAAGTTAAGCATAAAAAGAAACACAAGACTGAAAAACCAGATGAAGAAATCAAAGAAAGGTGTCTAAAGCAGAAACTTTCAATTAATTTGAGGAGACTTAACTCCAACACTTATGAAAAAACTGATCTTAGTAGTGGTGAATCGAGTCTTAGTTCAGAAGATATCCCAGACTTCCCAGTAGCCAATTCTATTGATGGTTATCAGGATGTTACCACATGCAAAACTGTAAATGGCAACACGTTTGCTGTTGGTGATATTGTTTGGGGCAAAATACATGGATTTCCATGGTGGCCAGGAAAGGTATGTTATTTTAGGTTATATGAAAGGTTCTTATATTAATATTTAATTTATAAAAATTTAAACCATTTTCATTATACCAACTTTAATGTAAGAAGCTAGTATATTGAAAACAGGTTGTCAAATATTTACACTCATCTCAGCATTGCCTTACAAATTGGATTTTTCTTTTGTTATGTTTGTTGTTATTTAAAGATTTAAGTTATATTGCAATGATTTAGTATTCAGCAATTAAATCTGTGTTGTCATGTCAATAGTACAATTAGGCCTAGTGTTGTGGTAATAGTCTTCAAGTAGAGTTCTAGTGATCATTATAATATCTCATCACATTGATTATGTCAGATAAGGATGTGCCATCGATATCTTTCTGATCTTTTTCCTCTCTTCTTAAAGGAGATGTTTACTCAGCTTCTCATGCAGTTTTTTTACAACTATTGTGAATTATTAGTTGACCTAGGCATAATACCATATCAACTGCTTCTTTTAAGATAATATTACTTCCTTACACCTCATCGCTTTGAAAGTATGAATCCAGATAATACATATGTGTATACATTTTTGATTTAGAAGATGGTGAGAGACGCAGTCAGGTTTAATAAATTACACATCCAAGTTTGGAAAAAACTTTATAACAAAGTGCCGACATTTCAATCTGCCTTACGGATATTCTTCAGGGCTAAAAATAACAATAACTGTATGTGTCTAAAATAATACAAAATGAACTAAGTAAATCAATTTACCAAAGAATTAAGAGTTAATTACATAATTGAAAGTATATCTGAACTGTTACAGAATTGAATATGAAATAGTATGAAGGTCTAGTCGAAACATACGATATGTAGTCGAATTATTTTTGGTCGAATGATAAAAATTTTAAATTTTATGTTCTAATTGAATGAAACAATTTTAATAACAGATTTTTTGGTAACGGTCGGGTTAAGAGGAGGCAGCTCCTACGCGCGCCGAGAATACCTTTTATCGATTCTTACCTTCTTCCGATTTATTTCGGTGTTTTAGTCCCTACTTTTCGAGGGGAAAGGTTATTCTCATTTATTTACGGAGAAACTTTAAATCTCTGTTCAAAGTAATATTAACTTCTGTTTACCTTATGATATTAAAATGTGAAATAAGAAAATGTCAAGATATAAGACACTAAATCAATTTTGAATTAATTTTTTATTAAATGAAAATTAATATAATGCTAAACCACCAGTAATGTTAATTCTTGATAAACTTTGTGATATGAGGGAAGTGTAAATAACAAATTATAAATATTTAAAAGACAGAATCCTTAAGTATTTATTTCACATAACTGCTATTTATTTAACATTTATAGCTAGCTACATGTTTCGGAGAACATGCTCCATCATCAGGCTTCTAAAAACGTTTAAGAATACATTAATCTATAACATTACACCAATAGTTTTACAGTTATATAATATGCCATTTACCTCTTAATCAGTGATTATTTTCACATTGTCCATTCTCCATGTTACAAGCCATTATATAATATAAGACAGAATCCTTGTTGAAAGTTATGATGTTAATTTCTGCTATGTTTTCTCAAGGGAAATGGAAATAAGAAAATATGAAACCTGTGATATACTTTCTCATATTTATTTATAGATCGATATGTTTTATTGAAATAATTAAACAAATTAAATTGATACAACAAATAAAAATAAATAAAACACCAAATCCATGTACAAATTAATGTTCTTGAGTTTTGTAACACTTTTACACATTAGATAAGAGGAAATAAGAAAACATGAATTGATAAAACACTTAATCCTTTATGAAACTCATTTTATTAACTTCTCTTTCACTTATTTACATTATACAATCTGTTACACTTTAGGGCAATAAGTATTATGGATAACAAAGAATTCATTCACAAAATATGCATACTGAAATTTAATCACTTCAATTGATACAACAAATAAAAATATATGAAACACCAAATCCATGTACAAATTAATGTTCTTAAGTTTTGTAATACTCTTACACATTAGATAAGAGGGAATAAGAAAATCATGAATTGATAAAACACTTAATTCTTTATGAAACTCATTTTGTTAACTTCTGTTTCACTTATTTTCATTTAAGAAGACTAAATATCAATATAAGACACTACACAACACAATCCAAGTTGAAACTGTAGAAGTGATTGTTTACATGTGAGGTTATAGGAAGGAGCTATCGATAAATGTAAACATGAAGTGAAGCGTAAGGATCGAACTGGTCGGTGTAGCGCGGGTCAAGCCAGTTTGCTACCTCCTCTTAACCCGACCGTTACCGATTTTTTAAATTATAAAAAGGTATGAATAGATATTTAAATAAATATAAGAAAAAATATATGTTAAGGAGAAGGGTGAGACCGAAAGATAAGAAAGAAAATTAAGTTGGCATAATAATAAATAAAAGTAGAGGTTGAGGAAATATCAGAAATTATAATTAATCAACTTACTGATTGTTTTCTTGTCGAAGACATGCCCAGCAATGACAGTTAAAAAAAACTTTTTAATAACATTTTTTGTTACTTATAACTAAGAAAAGAGGAAAATATTTCCTTTAGTAGTAAATTTGTATCTTTCTTTCATCGTTAACACTTGATTCATAAAGGAAATTATATATAGATACATTTATGTACTTTTTTTTTTTTTTTCTTTAAACCATCCATATTAAAAGATATAAGGGTACTGGTATCCTTTAACGACTCTACCCCTATTCCTACCCAAAATACCTTTTCATCAGTTGTGACCTGCAGTCGATTTGTGTTATTTACATGTTATGTACTGTTTACGTCACTTCTGTACTACAATCCTGGCCATATTTAGTGAATATGTGTAGTATGCAAATTGTAATATCACCTTCTAAGTTAAGAACGCTATTAAATTCGGGTGTAGTTCAGCAGACGCCCCCATTTTCAAATGCCTTTTTCTTCCATGTCACTCTACCAAAACATAAATCCAATTAGTGCTATTTAATCTACATTTAACCAATTTTCTTCTCATACCTAATCATTTAAAATGTATATAATTATTATGTTGAAAATATTAATTTAAAAAAGTTGGGGGCGTCAGCCGAACTATTTACCAAGGGAAAAATTTCAGTAGACGCCCCCAGCCCTTTGCTATATAAAATGATGTTAAAATATTATCGTAGGTTACAACTAAAATTCAAGGACATTTTTGTGTATTGTTTATTGCGTCACCGATTTAATCTCTAATCTCAAACCCGCTATATAAACAAAATAATCCTTTGAGTAAAAATAATCATTGTGACCCTTAATATTACTGTGGCAATAAAATATAATCCAGGAAGGATTATGGACGGGAGTTGGATTCTGGTGATGATAGAACGGGATGGGCAAAAGAAGTTCCGGGGAAATTTGCCCTCACAATATTGTGTGAATATCTTTGGAGATGAGCTGTTAGAGACCCTAATAAAGATGTGCTCAATGAATTATTATATTTAATTGTAATCGAAACTTGTAAATAATATTTTTCCCCGGGGGTGTCTACGGAACTTTTTCCCTTGGTAAATAGTTCCACAGACGCCCCCAACTTTTTTAACATAATATTTTCTACAGGATAACTTAAGACACATCAATGAGTTTAATATTAAACAAAAATTTGTCAAATGTAGATTAAATAGCACTAATTGGATTTATGTTTTGGTGGAGTGACATGGAAGAAATAGGCATTTGAAAATGGGGGCGTCTGCGGAACGACACGCTTAAATTCAATTGTAAAAAAAAAATTATCATTATTCAATATGAGCACTTATTTGTAATCAAATAAAATTTAAGATGTACATACTGGTTTTGTCAAATAAATTCAAGTGCCAAATTGGTAAGGTTATGATTAAAAAAAAATATTATATATCAAAGTGAAAAAGCTGGTTTGATATAAATTGAGTTGGGTCTGGTTGTTATAGAGGAGTCGCTAAAGGATACTTGTACCAATATATCCAGTTGTTGCAGTATGAATCAGATTTTAACGAAGGATTGACTTTTATAAAACATATCAAAGTGATTAATTTTAAGTATGTACTGACAATTGAATTTAAAAATCATATTCGATCATCAAAATTTAGAATTGGAATATAAGTGCCAAAATTTAGATTTTGGATTAGGTAAATCCGTCAAACAGTAATAAGTTGTTTTATGAATATGGGCTTTCATCTAAAATTTAGATTGAAATTTAAAAACATTATTTTTTGATATTTAATTTTTTTTAAATTAATATTTATAAATTAATTATTTACATACTTTTCAGGTATTGAATATTTTAATAAGACGAGATAGTGATAAGTGGGACGCCCACGTGTCATGGTTTGGGTCCTCGACCTCATCCCTTATGCCCTGTGATCAACTTTCACCTTTTCTAACAAATTTTAAGGTAATTTATTCCAACTTATTTTGTCATATTTGTGTGTAATATTTTGTTATTATTAGTTGATGTATTTTATTACTACTTCTAATGTGTAGTTTTATTCCATTGTCGTTTGTTTACATGGTCTAACTTTTTCTGTATTTTAATTTTTTATTCTTGATGATGATCTCTTCTTATCATCTTGGATAATAACATGTCATACTTAAATTTTCTCTATCATTATAGATTAAAATACATCTCACTCTTTTTGCTTCACTGCAGATGAATAAATCATTTTAGTCTCCTAATTCTCCACAAAATAACCTACCTTCTTTGATCATTTTTAGCAAGTTCAGATTACACATATTAAACATAAAAGTTACAGCTATTAATAAATGCTTTATCCAACTAATTTATTTATTTAGCCCCAAAACTCGTAAGCGGGTCTTGGCTTCCTCCAGTAGCAATTGCCAGATGCCTCTATCTTATGCTGCGGCCAACCGATGGACCTACAATCACCTGCCGCGCTGTCCGTTCCCTGTAGCCTGGGCCTTCCAACATTGACCCATCCGACATCCACATAAGGTGTCCTGCCCTCCTTACTTATTAATTACTCAGATTTACAAAATTCTCACTTCTTGGTATCTTTAAAATTTCTGTTAAACTACGGTTTGATGTATTTTCTGGTTGTTCTTTAATTTTTTACCTTAACAGCAACACTCAAATCTTTATGAGACATTATACACTTACAAAAGACATTATACACTTACAAAAGAGAGAGGTATGATAATAAGCCAGAGAACATAACTCAAACAAAATTAAAACACAATAAGCGAACATTACTCAAACAGTTCAAGGTAAGAACTGACTTGAATTTTCTCCATCTCTGAACTCTTTTTTAAGTTTCATTACCAAGAAAATTAGGAGTTCCAGAAGCTCTGCGTAGTTAGCCGAATTCTACTAACTCCCTGAGATGCCAGAGTTCATAGTTTATGTTGTGTTTCTAGGAAAGTTAAAAGCACCAAATATTCTGGACCTATTAACTGATGTTATGTCCCGATTAAGCGGTCATGTTTTACCTAATTTGATTCAGTTTTATCAGAAATGACTCAGTTAAGCGGTTGTCCTGATTATCTGATGACCCTATTAAACGGGGTCGACTGTATTGAAATTAAAAAATGTACTTGTAATTATAAATGTAATATTTTTGTTCTGTGGGATATTCCTATTAATGTTACTCTGAGGTCAATTAAGGGAGGTTCTTCTTAATTCAAAAATCAACTTTAATTTTCGTTAAGATGAACCCGTTGCACAATGTATCAGTTTCTTAATTGCCCCTCCTGAGTGGTTTCATGAAATATATTTTCTGTTTTGTAGAAAACATGTTATTTTGTTTAGATGTTTTAAATTGTTAGAATTTCTGTGACTCATATATTCATCTTTATTTATGATCATATTTTTCTCCTTTCTCTCTCAGATAAGATACAACCGAAGAAAAAAATCAGCGGGATATAAAGAAGCCATAAGACTAGCCACGAACGAAGCATCTGCTGCGAACCCGGAAATAATAAACGACACCCTTCTCGCTATTAATGAGGGTTCATTATAGTGAGTGTGGGTTATGGTATGCGTTTCACTTCTTACTGATCAAATCTTAAAAGCTTAAAAACATTTTATTTTATCATATCCACTCATATTTTAACAGAATTTGTTTTGTTTTTTATATTTTCAATGAACAATTTTGCTTGAATTATTATAATTTTTATTTATTTTTTATATTCTGTGCGTATTCTAGTTTGCACTCGAAACTCACATTTTATATTTTATTTTTTTATAGATTTTTAAGTGATAAAATGGAGTTACCACATTCGAAACTGATTTATGGCTAATTTCCGTAGCCAATTTGTTATTATAATTTGTTGTAGAAGTAGAATTATAATTTTTCCTTTTAGCCAAGTTTAGGATTAATATTTTTTATTTTATTCTATTTTAATTTCCATTATGAGAGCCATTTATTTTTTTACTTTAAATGTTTTAGAAACGTAATTATCATGAGTAATTGTTAAAGGAGAAATTATTTAATTTAAATTGAGTTTGTATTGCTCTTGTTAGTTTTATACTGGCATAAAAAAATTCAATTTAAAAAGAACTGAAGTTTCTTTTGAATTTTTTATCATTTCGATAATGCTTAGGCATTGGGAATTTTTTTATTTTAACGTTTTAGCTTTTGTAGGTATTTAGGTAAGTATGTAGGTTTGTAGGTACGTATATACGGTGACTCACGGAACGATTATGATTAATTTTGAGATGGCTGTATTGATTATAATCTATATGGCGCAAAGTTAACGCTATTGGATGATATTATATGATTTTAATGGAATTTTTTTATGCTTTCAAAACATTTTACATTCTATCTCAGCATCATCTCTTAATATTCGTGTATTTCTTAATCAATTTTTTTCTTCTTTCACTTTTCCTTTCAGTGCCTTTAAGCCGGGAACTGAACTTATACCGCTATCTTCTAGCCTAGGCTTCTGGCCTGTCGAAGGTCCTTTTCTCTTTTTCTGCTAAGATCATCGATGCACTCGAGGTAGGGCTCCCTTGTGGTGTTTTTCCATTTGGCATGTAGTCCATGGTCTTGAGAGGATCCCACTGGTTATTCATCCTCTTAAGATGGTCAAACCATTTCAGTTGCCTAATTTAAAAAAAAAATAATAATAATAATAAATAACTGTTGGATTATTATTTTATTTTTTTAACCTTTTTTAAAAGATGCTTTAACTTAAATATTATGATATTATTTTGTATTGCATGAATTCAAGTAAGTTTACTGTTTTATTATTGTAAATATGAACAGTATTATTTCCTTTTATTTTTATTTTTTACTTTTTACAGTTTGTTGACTTACTTTGTTTACTTCTAAAAAATTTTACGTAAAGGAATCAATAAGTAATATATAATTTATGTATAATCGATCTGGTTGGCACTGCGACTCTGTGGTGGATCTTGATCTCTTGTAGGAGCTCCTGTCATCTTTCACTATCTTTAGTTTTCACCATTAGTTTTTCTTATTCATTGTTTCCCTCTTGTTCCTAATTTATCGATTCTTCTCCCTTCAGAAAAAATTAGTTAAGCAATCAGTTTTAGTATATTTTCTCGCTACAATATTTTTTTGACAGAATTTAAATACTTTTTTCTGTACTTATCAGCTACGCCAGTTTTGTATTTTTTGATTAGTTATTCAAGATCTTCTCTTGTCACTATGCGAACTAATTTTGTTGATACATCATTGAAAGGACAAAGTGTTGATTGAACTTGAAGCTATTTCCAACTCTATCAGGTTGGATAGTTTTAAGAATTCTTGATTGAAGACGTTAGAAACCCACAGAATGTGTCCTGTTATATTTAATTTTAATGTTTCTCTAAATTTTCTTTAATAATAGAGAATTCTCCACCTGTAAGTTGATATTTTGTGGCAAACTTGCTATGAAATAACTCGTATTCTAGTCCCATTTTTGTGCCATATGCGTAATGACATCCATATCCATAACCAATGAGCTTCATTATGTTGAATAAGAATGGAATCACAGAAATGAACAAGCGATATGCAAATACTAAGAACAGATGATGCTGAGATACATTATCTTTTGTGAGTGTAATCAGTTTGATTAGTTTTCTTTAATTTTGTCAATTTGATCTTGGCTCGTAAATATTATAATTTATATAATAATTAAAAACATAAAGATATAATTTTGTCAATTTTGTGTAAGTTAATGTATATGTACGTGTGTTTTTAGTCTACATAACGTGAAAGTCTTTGTAGGTCCATATTTTCACATATCGCCATTTTAAACACAACATGACATAATTTAATTTTATCTGATATGTAACCTTCGTTTGATAACATTATCTATGGTGGAGAAAATATATTGGTTTAGTTTTAGAAAACTCATTTATTGGCAGTTTGCCACTATCCACCATTAAAGAAACAAAATTACAGCATCATGGAAAATGAGTTAGGTTATGTTGCTCGTTTAGCGACGATATAGTAACTTATGATCTCTATGGCATGGCATATTTTTGTGATTAGAACATTACACCATTTAAGAATCCTCACCGCCTTGTCGAATTCCATTATTTAAATATTATTGTCTAGTACAATATGTAAGTACATTTAGGAAGGCTTTAAGTTCACTGTTTATCATTAATATTGCTTACAAAAATATATGATCCAATTTCCCAAAGTGATCATGTAGATACTGCATTGTAATAAGTTATAATTTTCAATAATGTAATTCAAACAGAAAAAAAAAAATTGTTCATTGTTCAGTTTAATGAATAGACTACTTGATAAAGTAGTTATTATAAATTGTGAAACGCTTACCATGTCATTAGAAAATTTCATCCACCATTCAAAGATTTATTGTCACTGCCTTTGCTTTCGTAATTCGTTTATCTTGTGATATACAGATTACGGGTATCTCTTCAATACAGGTTTACAATTTTTTTTATTTTTTTTTCTTCCATCTTGAAGATTAGTAATTAAATTTTATTTTTATTTACATATACATTATGAGGCTAGTTATATCAACTTGATAGAAACAAAAATGTAATCTATATTTTTCTGAATTGCGATGTATATAGATGTTTACATACCAAAAATCCTAAAATTATATAAAATTTATTTTGATCTATAAAGAAGAAAATATAGTTCATTAAAAAATATAAGAATATTTATGTACATTTGAACAGGTAGTATCTACTTATATCATATTTTGGTATTTGCTTTTCTATGTCTAAATGGGAATTTCAACACCTAGATTAAAACAAAATAATAAATTAATTAATCTATATTAGGGTGGCAAACCTATAAATTATATAAATTTATGTAATAAATCTAAATTTATTGTTATTCTTCTCTTCTTTAGTCACTTCTTGATATTCTCATTTCCCCAGGTGTTCCTTTTATCTTAAACATAATTGTTGTACCTAAGTTTAGGCCTTCCTCGTGATCTACCTGATGCTCGAGCTTCCAATTACCTTTGTGGGGTCTCTGTCAATTGTCATTTCTACAACATGCTTATAAGTAAAATGTTCATCTTAATCTTATCTTTTTCATCTCGAGTTATCTGTCAACGTTAACAATACTTAATACAATACTCAATTTCCATATTTCAAACTGGAAAGAACAGTTTTGATAATTTAAAGGTTGATTTTGTTGGTTTGTGTAATGACAATGGTCTTCTGTAATTATTATAGAAACCTTTTCTCATTCTGTTAAAAAGTTCTTGGATTATATTTTCTAACTAGCTAAAAACTCTTCCCGAATAGGGTCAAATGATTTTTTATACTTCGATATTTTCTTGCTTTACATGGAAGAGTTTAAATACTTGTTTCACCATTCTGGGATTTAATTTGTTAGTTTAATAAAAAAAAAAAAAAAAAAAAAAAAATAATAAGCTTCCAGGGATTGACTTTAAATTATATTTAAAATGTAAATAATTAACAGTCAGGGAGTAGTAGAGATAAGAGATTATTACAGTAAAATATTACTTGAATAATGCTCTTCCGGTCCAATTTCATTTTTAAATATCTTAATTAGAATATAATCTAATGCTTTCTAGATTGATTGTTAGGCTGTGATTCTTTGTACGTTTCTTTCTTGGCCAGCCCTCTGTCTGTTCTCTCTGCCACATTCTTCCTTGTGGTAATCCCTAATCCGCTCTTCTTCTTCTTCATAGACCAAGACACACACACTAGGCAGTCCTTGGCCTGCTCAATCACTCTTGTCCAGTCATGTCAGTCTGCAGTAAGTCTTAAAACCACTTCGAAATTACACAGGTCCTCCGAGACGTTGTTCTTTCATCTGCTTAACTTAATTAATGCTTAACGCTAAAAGATGTTAATTTTAGGGGCAGCTGGTTTTATATGTTGGGACTAGTCTAATGACAGCCTTATATATAGCCTCAACTTCAACTCATTATCCTTCCTTCTCAACGGTATCATTATGCTTCCTGGGAATATGTCTCATATTTTTTGATTTCCTTGACTATCATCACTTTTCAGGTATTTTTCTATCTTCATCCGAATGATTTCACATTGATCAAAATTTCCTTGAATATGATGAGTGGTGTTTTTTACCTTACTTATTTTCCTTCATACATTCCATGGCTTAACATCTTTGAAATGAAAGAAACCCTGTCGATTATGCTCGTTTTGATCTCCCATCCTTCCGTATTGGATTTAGCTGGATAGAAAACCCTCTTATTTATTCTTGACAGTGTTTATTTTTTATGAACTTTTGAATGACTCGACCAAGATAACTATATTACATAATATGTTTTTTGCCTCCTGTTATAAACACAGTCATATTATCCATTTTTTGTTTAGAGGTTTTTCTCCATATTACTAAGTGTTTATTCTAAAACAGATTGATTGTGAATCCTCTAAGTATACTGTCAATGTATAAAAAATCGTTATTGAAACATTATAAATCCATGCATTAAAAATGGATTTTTAAATAAAAAGACTAACGGCAAAAGAAAGTTTTAGACTACCAAATCTATCTTGTTTGGGATAGTTTAGGAATGATTAAGTCAATTTGATATTTCGTTGAGTTGAATAGTGATAAGAACTTCCCTTCCCCATGAGGTTGTCATGACAACATTATCTGCTTACACTAATTTATGAGTCACTCAATTCTTAATTTCTTTTTGCATTCTCTCTTTGTTATAGCACTTCGTTAGTAAGTTTTCTTGGTGTTATATATGTTAATGAACAGAAATATTTACATGACTAACTTGAAATTATCAATTCATTTTACCATTTCTTACATTATTATGATTATTATTAATTTCAAGCCAAAATTTAATATATATATATATATATATATATATATATATATATATATATATATATATATATATATATATATATATATTTTAAATTAGTTGCTCTTTCTTCATAAAGGTGTTGAATTTTCATGTATAGGACTCATAATACATTGTAAATCTGTTGAATGTAACTTCTATATAATACAATTGCGAATTCTATATTGTATATTAACGCTAGTATTCTAAAGATAAAAAAAATGTTTGTTTAGTGTCTTGATAATTTTTGATAAAATATTTAGCAGAGATACTGATTGAAGATTATATTTATATTCTAGTAATTAGTGCGTTTATAAACATTTATAAAAAATAATTATCAGATTGTTGGGGGGAAAAAATTTAAAGAAAATTGGAAAAAAAAAAGAAAAAAAAAAATGAAACAAATATATTGAAATAATAATTTCAATCTGTGCTGAAGTTTTATGCCTTAATCATTCTTTTGAGATATTTTAACGATACGTATGGATGTTATTGTTATGATGTCGAGTGATTATTTTTTAAAGCTCATGTGTCTTACTTATGTATGTTAGTATGTTATGATGAGTTTAGTTATTAAAATTTTGTGATATACATACATAGTTGGTTGAGTGTGCTAATTAGAAATTATTGTCTATATTATACGGCGGTTATATAATCTTAATTTTGTACTATACTGTTTAAATTGTTGAAAGAATATTAATATATAAAAATGTTTGTATATATATATATATGGACCATGCTGTATATTTTATTTAATCGTTCTTTATTTATACTTATTTTTGAGACTATTCTGATTTATTGTTTGTTCTTCAGTTTTTTTTTTTTCTTAAGTTAATTATTTTGTATGTATTTGTACATTACGTATACACCGGATTGTTTTCACTAGTCGTTATTAAATACTGTATGGAAGCAATATATTGTATTTATGTTTGTTTATTTCCCCTTATTTCAATTTTAGTGAGAGTTGAGTTTATTAGTTGAAAGTTTAAAAACTATTCTGTTCTTAGCTTGGGCCTTGGCTCTGAACGGATTTAGATGGAGTTTGTTAACTTTCTACTCATGAAACTCAATGAACTGATGACCCCGAAGTCGTTATAGCTTGAAGCTAACTGGATATTGAGCCTAACTTTGAGGCTTACAAGTGGCTACTCTAGTCCAAGAGCTGGTGACGCATTTAGAACACGGATTCGACCCAACTTCCTTTATAGCTCAAAAGTTTCATTTATGATAGTTGTATAAGGGATGGCTAATCTGCCTGGGGTGGGACAGGTACTGCACATTGTAAAAGTAAGGTAAAATATTTGTGATTAAAAATATAATTGACTCAGCATGAAGTAACACAAATTTTATTCTATTATCAGTAATAAGCGTGATATATAAATCACAGACCATTTGAGTGGTGGAACACAGAGCCAGACCACCCCTAATATATTAATTTTAAAAATATATATGTTAATGCAATTATAAGCGTTTTCCTTTATTTCTCATTATCTATTTTTTGTAATCACGTACTTAGTCATTTGTTTTTGTAACATCTGTTTATTGTTTATTCGCTTCCCTGTGAACTTGTCTCCTCGCTATTGTTTCCACATTAGTAGTAAATGAGTAAAGTTTCAGTTTTTCTATCAGTTAAGTGGTTTAAACCTTTGAAATTTGGTCCGACGCCAGTCGTCAATATTTCGCGGCGTCAGAGATCTCTTCGCCGCGATTTTGTAACCAGGAAGCGGCTAAATTCTCCTATAGAAGACACGAAGTCTGGTGAGTGGAATTTTACCCATCTTCTTGTGCCACAAACCAGTTTAAAGTTTCATTCTCTTTTTGTTTTTAATTATACAGTCCAAATTTGCTCAATATAATTTTTATTTCTTTTAGTCAAGCTATCAGAAAAGCCCCTACAATATATTTTTGATCCGTGCTTAAAATTCAATAGGGAGTCTAGTAAATTTTTATAACAATAATCCCCAAAAGCCAGATCATTTGAGTGGGTGACACGAAACCAGACCACCCCAAATATACTTTTTTTTATCTTAATAAATAAAAAGAAATTTTTAATGTTAATAATTATGGACAATTCGCTATAAACGTTTTTTTTTTTTTTTTTTTTCTAAATATATTCACTACTTTTATAATATTTTATATTAATTGAGTGATATAAATAAAATTAAATCACAGTATTTTTGTTAGTAATTATTTTCAAATACTTTCATTTCAAGCTAATATTTCTGTAATGCTTTGAAAAGAGCTGTATTATTAGATAATTTACACAGAAATCAGCAATTTTCACTACGCTTATTAAAACAAAAATATATAACAAAAAAATATTCATTACATAAAAATTTATACGTAATACCAAATATTTTTACATTGAAAAAATTGTTGACCTCTCAACAATTTGGGATTATCATCCTTTTCTTAACACAGTTTTCATTAAATAGAAACATTTTAAAATTTTCAGTGTGTGTCAAAATTATTTATTTATTTATTTTTTAAATTTGTTTTGGATGGTAATGTTTCGTGTGACCCCACTCAAACGATCTTGCTCTTTGGGATAATTATTTAAAAACTGTACTTGACACATTACTAAATTTTCAGGCTGGGTCTAAAATATTTGAGCTATAAAGCAAGTTGGGTCGAATCTGTGCTCTAAATATGTCATCAGCTCTCTGACTACTGTGTCTGTTGTACCTTTGAGAGGTAAAAATTACTTAATTAATAGACGAAATACTGGAAAACTTAATCTTCAATATTTAAAAAGTTCATAGCTCTTATATTTCAAAAGTTGACCGATATTTCTTGGCTTTGCAAATTATCAAGCCCTTGAAAATAGATTATTTATATCACTAGAAATAGAGAAGAATGAAACTTTAAATTTTAAGACCTAGAAATCTCTATAAAAAATAAACAGCATGAATTTGGTATATAGGAAACCCACACACAAAGAAATGTAGTTACACAAAAATTAGGTTTCAATCAAGCATTTAGAATAAATGAACCATTGCCATCTTATTTCCCTTTACCTAAAGACGAAATAGACCTTTTCCAAAAAAGTGTTGTATATAAACTAAAATGTAATGACTGTGAAGCTAAATACACGAGAAAAACTAGACTATTGGTAAATCAAAGAATAAAAGAACATATAACAGCATACAGTAATATGACCCAAAATTTTAACTTCTCTATCCATCTAAATGAAAATAACCATAAATTCAAAAAAATACTCGGGAGTGGAACTAATACAAGTAAAAAATAGCGTAAAATTAAATTTTTATGAATCATTAGAAATATTAAAATCGTTCTAAACCAATCCAGATTTTTGTTTAAATGAGCACATAAACATTTCCAATAGTCTCATTTTAAATTTCATTCCAACCGGAATGGAAAAACCCAATTAGTCATAGGGAAAACCCAAGGAAAAGCGCCAAAAATTTAACCTACTTGGCCTCACCTACCTCACTCTTGATATATTTCAGAAGCCTGTTTGACTTCCTCAGGTGGGTACCAATGTATTTGATTTTTTTGTTACATTTTTGAAAAATTAAGTTTATATAATCCATGTAAGAAAGTGCTGATGTTTTGAAAATTTTGTTTGTCTTTGTTTTAGAGAGAACTCAAGATGGATGAATGTTGATAATGAACAGTCAAAACTAGTTTTATAATGAAATAATTCCAACACAAGTGGTAATTAATACACATCAGACCTAATTAATTGTAACATTATTTATAAATCTATACTACTATATAAAAGGATTAGCCATTTTTTGTTTGTGATCACTAACGACGAAAACTTCTGAACCAGTGTTCAGTACATAGCTTCCATTGATAACAACTAACAAAATTCGTAATGAGGAGATATTCAAACCTACATGAAGATAAGTAACGTCGATGCACTTCATATTTGCATCTTTTCAATTTTTATTTCTGTTCTACAAAGATATTAACCAATAACCTATGCACCAACGAGGCAGTCATATTGAAACAGAAGTTTTGAGACAACTAAGTCATAGTATGATAAGGAAAAATAATAAAACTTAAAAATCAACAAATTTATTCTTAAATATTCACATATAAAAGTAATCTAACAACTAAATAATATCATAATTAATATAAGTACATTATACAATATAAATATAAATATATGTCTCTTTTGAGTTTTATTCTTCTTATCAGCATGCTGTGCCTGTTTTAATGGAACATCTCACTTTGTAAAATTTTTAAAATGATAAAATCATCGTAGTCTTATCTCATAAGCAACAATGGCACAATGTTAAATTCTAAATTATCAATACAATTTTATTTATAAATATTTTTTTGTTTTTTAAATAAATTCTAATGATAAAAACAGTCAAGAAATATGTAAACAGATGAATGAATAAAGTTCATTAATGGCTTGCGTAGATTTAATGAGTATTAGAAGAAATCCTTTTTGTTTAAAAGTAATTGCACGCAGGAATGTTTCATGATGCATTGAGCTCGATGATCTGAGAAGAATGAGCTATCGATTTCGGAGTGGCACGAACTAAGAAAGCAAGCTGTTCCTTATCGACGACAGCATTTCTGTTGCATACGAGCATGTTGAGGAAGTTGGCCCGTTCTAAGTCGAGCCATCGAGCTAGCGACGGCAGGGCGAGGGGAGATGCAGGCCCCCACAACCAAACCTCGAGCACGCCTTCAGCTTCTGCGATGCTACACTTCTCCAGTACCCTTCCAAGTGGCAGAGGTCCAAGCAGTTGCTTACACATCTCTCGGAGGCAGTCTTCCGCAGAAACTGTTTCACTTACCTTCAGAAATAAACATACTATATCAATTATAGTTGAATTTATATATCATTTTGGACAATTGAACAATGAAATATTTAAAAATAGAAATTATTAATTAGTAAATTTGTTTAATTATTCTAGGAACTGTAAGTCAATGTAGTCTTTCTTGAAACATTTTTTTTTTTTTTAAATAAATAAATGCATACAGAATAGCTACAACTCTTAAATACTAAGGATGTTCAAAAAGCACATTTGACTATAATTCTGAAAGTAAAGAAATTTAAGGGGCTAATCATCTGAATACTACATAATTAAATATGGTTAAAAGAAAGGTACCATTAAAACAAAAGTGTAACCTACTGCTCTTAAAATTAGACGTGACGAACATTACCTATGAATGCACTCAATAAAAACCAAAACTATTCAGTCTGTTCGAGATATGATAATATATGAAAGATGGCTATGAATGCACTCAATAAAATTAGACGTGACGAACATTACCTATGAATGCACTCAATAAAATTAGACGTGACGAACATTACCTACCTATGGAAAATTCTTAGCAATTTGCCAGAAGTAATAACAATAAATGGAATAAGTAATTGAAAGGTTGAGAGACGCTAACAAGTTCTTGAATATTTTTGCAAATTGAAGTGGAAAAGTCAAAATTGTGCATTTTGCAGTTCAATCGATTGTTTTCTTAATTTTTGTAATTACTCTAAAAATACTTTATCAATTTGTGCCAAAATAATAATTTAAAGACCTTATTACGAAACACAACTTAACCTATTCTTAATGACACAGATATTAAAAATTCTGCTTGGTTTTTAGTATTTGACTCCTCCACTTCTTCACGATAACCACATATAAATTAAAATTAAAAATATAAAAATCTTTAAGAAATTACCTTAAATACAATACAATAACCAAGTTAAAATATTTAACAAAACGTTACCACCATATAAAGTATGTTTTGTAACGACCTCTAGAATATTTAATTTAGAAGAGTTGTGTGAATTTCCTGATTGCAAGAGACATTGTCAGAGAGATATTTTAAAAAATGAACTGCGCAGAGTATACAAATGTACCTTAAAATCACTAGTTGCCTTTGTAACACAAAAACAAGTCGAATGGACTTTTGAACAAGACGATAGGATAAGTCTAGCAACAGTATTTAACAACCATAGCACAATATTTGAGAGGTGTTCTGTTTGATTGGATGACAAAGGTACAAATAAATAAAGAACTGCGGGCGATGAAGTTTTGTGTAATATTAAAAATGGTAATATTAACATGAAAGTTATTATTACACCTAATCTATTAAATTAATAAAAATAAAATTCTAGTTGAAAATAATTTATAATCAAGTTTACCTCAGCCGGTAAATACGCAGCTGATGGGGAATTATCTGATGTGAAAACCACAAAGTTTTCAGTGTTCACTTTCCCCTTCGAAACCGACAAGTATTTGACAACTTGTAATAAAATATAAACACCTTCCCTCACACTTTCTACACTTTTTTCCAACTTCTGCGCATAAAACGAAAGGCGCTCAATCTTTTTCCTTCTCATTACAGTAACAAATGCTATAATTAAAAAAAAAAATGATAATTAGCCATTACAACAGATAGAATATTAAAATTTCACTGAAAAACATAATATTGCTTACCATTACTTCCATTTGGCAAACTTAGTATCGGTATAGTGCATTTGAATTGAGTAAGGGGTTCCATAATGTCAGGAATACTGGATTCTATTGACGTTATCGAAAGGGTAAGTGGCATTTCTTTAATCCTTGCATTGATGAATGTCAAATTTCCAAATTTCTGAACATCTTCATCATCGACATTGAAAGAATTCCATTTCAATTCTATTCCCTGCATTTCATTTGGCAAATCTGGTTTTTTACTCATCATCTAGAAAATTAAATCAATATTAATTTTTTTTTAAAGTTATAAGGTATAAATATAATAATTGAAAAATGTTATCATGGATTTGAGTAAAGTAAAAGTAAAGAACATACTTGATGGAAGAGGTTAGTCAATGCATCGTGGTTAGCTATTATCACCGCACCATAGTTTTCTTCAAGTGTTGAATGAACTATGCCTCTCTCTTTCCGCTTCATTTTTGTTTTACATTCTCCGTTCTGGTGAAAATATTAAAAACTAATAAAAAAGATCTAATATTCTTTTCAAAATTATTCTCAAAATGTTATAGTTATAATGGAATACTGCTTATGCTGCATTAAGAGACAAAAGTTATACATAAATAATTACATTCCTTAAAAATTGATCAGTAAATAATATTTTGTGTGTGTAATATGGACTGGGAATAGTCCCTTAATTTATATATTTTTCATTTATAAAATAATATTTTGTAACACACAATTACAGTATTAATATTGAATTCAATAATAAAATCTGTTGATCCTAAAAACCATGCATTAAGAGGAAAGATTAAAGTTGAGCAATTAATTAAAATTGTGATAAAAACTTACCTGGAATGTAATATATGGATAGTATATGTCCGATTCAGTTTCAGAACCGTAATACGTCGGAAGACTCATATCACATTCAGGAGCCGAGCTTACCCCGACGCACTCGTACACATTATCACTATCGTTTTGAATTGTACAATGTTTTGGAGATTCTTTTGTAATGTTATCTTTGGTCGTTGTTGTATTGGAGTCCCTCATGCTCCCTGTCCGTTGGGGCTTAACTGGAGTGATACCGCATCTACCTTCTCCTGTCGACAATCATCACATTTATATCTATAGATTTTATATTTCTCAAAAATTAATAAATTTATGTATATTAGTGCATTAAAAAAAAAATATAACATGATAAACATATTACATTAATTTGTAGTATGTTTTTCTTGAATTTTATACTTACTGGTGGATAATAAAGATTCATGGATATTGGAGGATGAGATAAATAGTGGATTTGAACAGCTCAATGGTGAGCTGAATATTGTGGCTATAATTGAAGAAGGAAGACTGGCTTGGCCATATGTGAAGTATGGAGGATGATATGCTACCAAAACCAAAGAGTGAGTGGAAAGAGATTACAAGGGAGATTGAGTTTGAGGTGCTGGGATAAAGTAGAGGATGACGTGAGGCAGCTCGGAGTGAGAGTTTCGTTAAGGAAGGCTGAGACCGTTAATTCTGAGTGAGACAAAATCCCAGTTAGTGCTTTAACATGAAATAAATATAAGTGGTAGTTTATACAATAGAGGGGGTTAGTGAGTGGGTAAGCAATTGAGAGAAGAGAAATAATAAGTTTATAATATTTAATTGCTGTGAAACTATAATATAATATTATTCGGATTTGTAATTAATAAAGAAAATCCATATTACATCATAAGGAATGTCAATTTCAAGATATTTACAATATTTACAACCAACCTAGAGAAAGAAAATCATACCAAGGTTTGCATAAACATTATTTTCTGAGTTGGGTGAAGGCCTCAATCTTTCCATTAAGTTGAGCGATTCACTTCTCGGCGGTGGGGGTGGTTTGCTTGGGCGCCCTGGAATAAATAGAATATATCAATAAAGCAACTGTATAAGCATCCATAAAAATAAAAATAAATATATTATACAATATATACTACCAAAGGAGAGTTTAGTTATAAGGTGTTTTACAAAAGCAATTTAATCTCCCATCATTATTTATTTAAAAAACATAAAATATAAACATGATTTTCTAAAATGGGCGACGTTTCATGGCTATTGCCACATTTTATATATGCCATGTTTATATTATATGTTTTTTAAATAAATGTTATTAGAGTTAGAGAAATATTCAAATAGAGAAAAATTAAGCATCAAACGAGAGATATAATTATCTGATTAATCATAAACATTTCAGTCAAATGTTTGTATTTTTTAAACTTTAATTTTATGTATAGCAGAAATATTCAAAGAATTTGAGGAATTCGTGAAGCCCTCCTCTCCTTTCCTAAACTTAGCTACCACAAAAATCACATTTTTTACATTAAAAAAATTGAATTATGTCAAGAAAATGTATTGGATTTGCCTTTAGAGAAATGTGAACAATTTTCAACTTTTATGAGTGATGTATTTTTGGTAAACTCAACTATTGCACATTTCTTTGTTGTGAATCAGATCAAAGTACTTTAGAATCTTAAAAACATCATTAAACTTGCAAAAAAACAAAACAGAATATGTTAAATTATTTGATTAATTTACAAGGACAGAAAAAAAAAAATATATTAGAAGCAATGGCCATCGCCTATATACCTGAAAATACAAAAAGGACACCGAAAAGGTGGATGAGAGCTCTACTTTTATATCTATTAGTAATTGAATGTCAAGGAAGAATTACTACTGCTGCTTATTTTTCTTCAAGCCTGGCATGTCATTGTTTATATATTTTTCTAGTCATACATTCTGCTGATTGTCAATTTTTATTTTTGACAGGTGTCAATAAAAAAAAAAAAAAAAAAAAAAAAAAAAAAAAAAAAAAAAAAAAAAAAAAAAAAAAAAAAAGCACCATATCCTTCTTTCACCTGACCTTAAACCTCAAAGTGAGAGCAGTAAAGCCAGAAGACAGACTGAAATATTTTTGACTGGCGACATAGATTAGGATGGCGCCCAAACAAAAATTTGTGTTGGAAAGTTAGAATGCTAATTTTTACTATAATTTTGTGTTTAAATAATATTAGTTTCATAGATACTTTACATAGCTTGATTTGTCTGTGTTAGTTTATGAATATAACTAACCCACAACTGTTTTATTCGAAAATTAAATTAGTTGGAGGTGTGGTGAGTTGAAAAAAAAAAACACGACTATAAATAGAGGGAATTTAAATAAAATTTAAAAAATACTGCTAATTAATAATAATAGTAAATTAATTTCATAATATTAACTGACCACACTCTGAACCATCTCGAATTATATATGTTCAGCCAACCTACACCATCATTACATTTTGAATTACTTGTTTCCTTATATATTGACAGAATCTTAAAAAAAAAAAAATTCTGGCAGAAAATCAGAGCACAAAATAGTTAAGTGAAAATGATAAATAGAACAGTAAGAAGAATAAATTCTTAGTTATTATTGTTTCCCACAGAATTAACCCAAGTAACTTGTTAATAAACTTACATACATTCTAAGGATTATTCTTTATCTATAATAAATTACAAATAAACAATCAATAATAAACAAATAAACTGCTATATCATATACTATATAATGAATGAATATTTTCTTTTTCACTTACCGACAGGATAGCTGGCTAACGAGACATTTGAATTGTAGACCTCGGGAGCAACTTTCTCAGGCTGGAAAATAAATTTCAACAAATATAAACATTTTTTGTTTTCTCTTCGATATTTTTTGTGAACATACAACATTTTAGGAATATTAATTGAAATATTTATTATAACTCAGTTATTGAAGTAATTCATAAGCATTAATAAATAATAAAAAAATAAATTAATAAAATAAAAAAAATTGATAAGATTTTATTAGTTGAGTCGGGGAGGTAGCTCACTGGGTAAGTAACTAGAAGTACCAGGCACCTGGGTCTGATTTCGAGTCCAGTTGAGAAAAAAAAATGTATACTTTGTTATATCAGCTGTGGATTGACTTTGGGGTTGGGAGACCCTCATGGGGCACACTCAACCTCTGCGAAGGGAATACCCTTAAATTGGCCTAGTAACAGTACATCTCTCTTTAAGTAATGAACCCTAGACCCTTCATGGGTCGTTTTGTATTATTTTATCAATAATAAATACAATAATTAATATAATGATTGAAGTCATTGGTGGAAGAATGTGTCAACTCACTTTTGTTAAAATGTTCAATGGAAGCATTTTACCGGAAGAGCAGCGTTACTTTTCTGGACGTAAGTATTTTGTTTATAAAATTGTTTCTATTTTATCTTTCATCTATTCTTCTATTATTTTATTTCTATACCATTTTTTAATCTGCACAAAATTGAGTTAACACCTTCTTGCAGTTTTCGAAATTCATTCTCTTGAGTTGACCCTTCTTTTAACGTGCAATTTAAGGTAAGTTGCCTTATCTATTGACATTTTTGTGTACTTAAATGGTAACTGCAGTTAAGAAAATGTGAATAAACATAAAAAAAAAAAAATAATGATTTTGAAAAAACTGGAAAAACCTTCCACCAATGGTTTCAATTCTAATACAGTTTGGTAGTTTTAATTGATACCAATGATTTAATTATCAATCTCATAATGAAAACTTTGAATCAATTTCTCGTAGAAAGAATGAAATAATAATTTATTTATAATGTCATTAGTTAATAATAACAAAAAAAAAAATTAACAATTAAAATCTTTTTTGAGTTCAAAAACTAACCGAGGCTGGAGGTAGGACTTCAACAGCTGACTTGTTGAGGTCGAGGGGATGTATGATTTGAGGTCGAGGTCTTGGAGGTCCTTCTTCTTCAGGTGTCTTCTGTTCCTCTTCTCTGCTCCCAAACCTCAACAGCTTCCTCAGGGTGTGCCTTACCCTCGTCTTCTTCTTCTCTCCTGATTCAGTGAGGGAGCCCCTTCTCCTTGTTTCTGGTGCAGGAGGTTTAGGTGCTGGGCGCTTGGACCTGGCAGGTGGTGATGCTGGTGGGCTGGGTGGAGGAGGAGTTGGCGGAGGTGAGGAGTTGGGCACTGGAGGAGGGGGTGTTGTCGTAAGGGTTGTTATCACAGGAGGTGCCACAAGAGGTGTTGTTACAAGAGGAGTTGTCACAAGAGGAGTTGTCACAAGAGGGGTTGTCACAAGAGGAGTTGGCACGGGAGGTGTTGGTGCTGGTGGCGGTGGTGTTGGTTCACTTGCAGGCACGGTCATCTGTAAATAAATTTATATTTTAGGTGTTGAACAATTGGACACGTTAATATTTTTATAAAACTAAATATAATAATATACTTGAGATTATATAATTCATTATACCATTCTATTCATTAGATATCCCGAAAAAAATTAACTTTTGAAGAATACATGCGGTATAGAGGGATCAATTTATTCAGCAATCGGTAAATCAAGAGTTGCTTGTCCCCCTATCCACTTTGGCCTTGATGACTTCCAACATGTATTTGATTTGTTGTCATAAAATTTATAAATCATTATAATATTTGGGGACTCAATGGCTGAGCAAGTTGGTGCGACGGTCTCAGTACTGAAGGTTGTGGGTCAGAATCCCACCTGGGCAGATTAAAATTTATTTCATGGTGGATCCACAAAATGAATCTTGACCTTTTTATTTCGGCTAGAATAAGTCGGTAACCTTTAGGATAACTGGTTGTTACTGCCCTAGTTGAAGTACATGAGAACACTAAGCTCCAATAAAAAAATAATATGTATATAATCTGTATTTCATCTTACTTTATTGAATGTTTGGTTTTCATTACAGAAGATAAATTCCTAACATTTGAAACTAGTTTACTAATAAACTAAACATCATAGGGTTACTGTCAAGAGAAAATGTTATACCAATAACATATGTTATAACATAATAAAAAATATTTTAAAATTAATTCTTAAATACTATTGAACAGAGGCTCTACCTAGGACTTATCCATGTCACTTGGAAACCTGATAGAAGACTGACAGGATAAAGAGACTGCTCATTGTTTATAACTACTAAAATATTTCCTTGATAAAGGCTCAAAGATTCCGACTAATCACAAAAGAAACATTTACATTACTATAAGTAAACTTAAAGGACATATGGATATGAGTTTTGAAGGTCCACTAAACAACCCAATCCCTCTAAAATCCTTTTTAAAATGCTAATATCTGACAAAAGAAATTATGACCTCAATGACTTTTGTTTCTGATTCGAACAATACACTACATATCTACTCAAACTCACTAATATCTCAATTTGCTTCCAGTTTGATACCTGATAATCATCTGAACAACAGCTGCTTCAGACTTTTTTTATAGCTAACATTGTGTTATTTATTCACTAGTCGGCTTTTTTTTTTTTTTTTTTTTTTTTTTTTTTTTTTTTTTTTTTTTTTTTTTTTTTTTTTTTTTTTTTTTTTTTTTTTTTTTTTTTTTTTTTTTTTTTTTTTTTTTTTTTTTTTTTTTTGTTGCTCAATCATTTTTATACGCATGTTCATCTCTAATGATGAACATATGTCTTAATGTTTTTTTGCCATCATTATTTGGCACAATTTTTTTAAAATTAAACTAAATTGATTTATATTTATTCTAATATTCTAAAGACCATTTCATGCTTCTTATATTTTTATTCAAAAGGCATTAGTCCCAGAATCAATAAATAGTTTTATTTATTGACTCCTGTTCTATACAAATGTAATTTTATTTATGAAATTTCTCCCCGACTGGGAAAACAATAGATCATATCTACTGATATCTATTATTTACTGATTTTCCTAATTTGCATTTTATAATTAAAAGGATCAAATTACTTAAATTAATATCTCAATTAAATTGACAGTTAATTATTATTTGAAAAAAACAAAACAAAAAAAAGTTAAGAGAAACCTGTGGCTTCAAACGTGATTTTTTTTCATTCAAAGCAAAATATAGCTGTTAAATATGTCATGGTAGGTCATAAAAACAAATGTTATAGAACAAAAAATATTCTACATTAAATTTATGATGAGGAAACTATTTTCAGATTTTCGATCCGAGCAACACCAATATCGATGAAGAGCCTGTCAAAATATTACATTTTCGAGGGTGACAAAAACCTTACACAAAAAAGTATAGACTCCTAGCCAAAAGACGTTCTTGAAAAAAAAAAAAAAAAAAAAAAAAAAAAAAAAAAATGACATGACTTTCAAAAGGTAGTTAATTAATTATTTACATTTTTCCAAAACTGCGATAGGCATTAAAAATTTATTTAAAAAAAAAAATATCAAAACATTTAAAAACTGTTGTTAAGCAATACCTATTATTATTTTTTTTTCTGTTTATTGCTTCTATTTCATTATTTAGTAGAAACATAAAAATTAAAAACATTCATTTGTTTGTAACTTAATATGCTTCGTCATTTTAAAGATTGCATTTCATCCCGACAATTACATCATACATTCAGATTTTAATCTTTTTTTTTTAAATAATTTTTTTCATTTTTGCTCCTTTTTTAAGATAAAAAGAAGAATTAAGTAAATTAATTAAGGATAAGAACGCTGGGTACACTGACTGTTCAAGACGTCTCTGAATTTTTAAGAACTATGACGAAAGTAAAGGCCCAAGATTTAATTAAATTTTTGTCTGAAACCAAAGTTCACATATAATAGAGGAAGAAAAAGAAAATTCAACTGGGCACAAAATTAGATAGTGCTACATTGGCAATATAGGACTTGAGGAAGATGACCTTAAGATTAAGATTAAGTAATATCACCTTAGTTTTAATCCTGCTCACCGTCTATGGCCTTATATTCTTTAATTTTTTCTGCATACCTGTGTATGATTTTAAATTAATTTAAAAATTAACGATTATACAGAATATAACATGTAGCATCTCAAAAATAGAAGGTGGGTTATAACTTTTTAACTGAACTGAATCCAATAATTAAGGAAATGAAGGAATAATTATTTGTATAAATATTTGATTAAACGTAAATGAATAAGAACAAGAAGCTACTGCGCAGTTTTAGCAAAATCTACGAATATAGTTTTTAAAATAAATTGAACTTGCTCTAATTATAATCAATTACTACTATTATTATTATATCTATAATTGATATCCTATAATATTCTTCAAGATTCTATTTCAATACACTAAGCAAAATTATTACTCTAATTTATTCGTTCGTGTAATAAGTCAATAGGAAATATTCCGTTTTCAAATAGATAGCGACTTAAACTAAAATGAGATCTTTACCTTTATAATATAAACATGGAACCAGATCCAAGAAGAGAGGCGAAGATACTCATATCAGTGTAATCTTCCACCTTCGAGGGGAACACAAAACAACCAATGGCGGAGATGTCGGGAATGGAAATGAGGAAGATTACTCAGCAGATGATGGGTTCTGTGTATTCAGATGATTAATATAAACAGGAGGGAAGTGATGTAACAGGCTTCAATTACAAGAATGTGCTATTTAAAATGTCGGAAAACAACTCTATTTTTTAAAATACTTAGTAGAAGATATTTGTTTTTATATCTTCACATGTTACCAGCGCTCTACTAAAAAATACCAGTCCTTCGAAAAGTCCTTAATGCTCCTTACTTTGTCACCAATAAACTTATCCATAAAGACCTTAATGTTCCATATGTTGCAGAGTTAACCCAAACCAGATACCTATCCTTTCATAGTAAGCTCCATAACCACTCAAATCCATTAGTTTCTCAACTTGCTTCCTACTCCATTCCCGATAATCCTACGAGGCGTCTGAAAAGAAGATGGCCTAGAGATCTTCTAGTGTAGAATATTTATTGAAGTGCTACTGATGAGTAGTTTTTTTTTTGTTTTTTTTGTTTTGTTTTTCAAGTTTTGACAAGTTATTGTAATCATTATCAACACATTTACTTGATGTACATATTTGCGCAGTCGTAAATTTCAATAAATTGATATAAAAAAAAAAAAATAATTACCAGTTGACGGAAGAGATAACTTCGAAAACTAAATGTATCCTTTTCAGGTCTTTTGAATAAAAAAAAAACTAATAAAAAATATGGCGCCCAGGTCCACTGTTTACAATGAAATCCTAGAATCCTAATCGATTATAAGAGTATGAATCAGATAAGCTGTACTCATACGATCAACTCTGGTTCATCCAAATTTTCTAAAGTAATAATATCTTGATCATTTGAAGAATATAGGCGGTAATAGTACATTTTGGTACAAACATAATACGAAATAAAAAAATCCGAACCGACTATTCTTCAATCAAGACTCAATAACTCCAAGTTCTCTCACCCCCTCCCCACAATTAGAAGTTCCCAACAAGCAGAGCCTGCCGGAACATACTGTTTGTTTACTTTCTTCGGGAGAGAAGAGTCCACTTTAAGTTTCTCCTTATCACTTGCTACAACTTCCGTTATACAAAAGTCATCACTTCTTGAGAAGGAGAGAGTCGTCACAGTCATCGTCGAATGTGGTGACAGAAGCAGGTCCCACTTTGTATATGGGCTCACTGGGCTATAGCCCAGAGCGCCAAATTTTCCACAAAACTTTTTTTACAATATTGTTTTGATTAGTTTTGTTGTAATGTTCCACTCTAAAGAAAAGCTCAATTTGGAAAAAACAAAAAAGCTACTCTGCTTCTGTAAAAATTATTCTTTTTCAGTACAGTGAATTTGATTTACATCCTACGCACATCCTAAATTATTCCCGTGGCGCACCACTCTTATCGGAGTCGCAGAGTTTCCCAAAATAGAAACCAAGCGAACGACATCCGCTCAGGTTAAGCTTTATTTAACTTTCTTCCTTTACTAAAGCTTATGTACTTACTATGTACTAACTTCAATTTTTATTGGTGTATAATAAACCTTTAAAGCTCACAACTTTGGTGGTCTTATTAATGGAACTTGCTTTTGCTATTCCATACCGGTAGGGGGGGGGGGCGCCAAAGCTGTTTGCAGCCCAGGGCGCTATTCATCCCACACCCGGGCCTGGACAGAAGGACCGAAGTATCAAAGGTCCACCGATAAACTACTCAACTTGCTTTACACTAACTTTAAGTTCTGTTAAACTTTATACATAAGAAGTAAAACTTTCAAAACTTTTAAATTTTGAACTTCATTTTATTAGCTTCTCTTGTATGCAACGAAATCATTCATCGTAATTTTCACCAATTTTCAGCTATCTGATAAACTTGGAAAATTTGCACACGTTTCAATACACCAATGGCAATACAATAATTGCACAACTTTGTCTAATGTTCTCACAAAATTACCCCCAAACTGGAGAGTCTGCCTTGCAAAAAGTGAAGTAGTAGGTTTTAAGTTTTTATATCGACCAGGTCGGCCCTGAGAATTAAACAAATATGAAACAAAATTTGATAAGGGAAAAATGTTTGGGGGGCAAAAAACCCCAAACTTTTTGAAATTTTTACAGATTTTTGAAAAAAACATACAGATAAATGCTTTCAATCGAAAAATGTTTTATTTACAAAATTAATGTTTATAAAATTGTGCGCCTAAAGACACCCCTTAAGCTTAATTAGGTGTCTGGCCATAATCGATTGTCAAACATCGAAGAATTTTGCCAACTTTAAAAAGTTAGTTTTAGTCATGTTTAAGAGCCTATAACGCGGAAATGGCTAATCCAATCGAAAAATGTTATATAGTAAAAGTTGTAGATCATTACATTTTGTGCAAGATAGGATTTTTAAAGTATAAAATTTGCCCATTCCTACTCTGAAATATGCCAATAAAACAAAAATTTTGTTTTGGATGTTGGTTGATTGATTGATGGAAGTTGCGATGATCAGCACTCCTCCTTAAAACACGTTGTTCGGCCGTCTCTGGCAATAAATTCGAAACAATCCGATCTAAAATTTTTTTTTTTTCATCCGAAAGCTGATTGAATTTACTATTAGACCACATGCATGTAATACCCGAGCCAGTACTCTAAATGTGTATGTTTTGGCAAAATATGAGGATTTTGACATGTTCAGTGGTTCCGATCCAAAAAGGATTATAGAGTGCATTGTCTGTAATCCAAGGTTTTTCTTCGGAAACATGTTCAGGGTTGTTAGAAAGTAAACATACTGAAAGTCCTGGAGTTTTTGGGCCTGGGAACAGGAAGGGGGGGGCGGAAGGTACCTTTATTTGGTTTTACGCTCATATTTCGAAAACGGTGCGTCGTATGCAAAACATAACTATTTAGTAAATAATAGTTGGTTAAATTGTCTACAACTTTTATTCTATACACATTTTTCATATTCTGTACCGTTTCCGAGAAATACGCATGGCAAATGTGAAGGACTTTAGTATGTTTGTTTTACGAAGAAAAGTTAAAATTTATGTAACTTTTGACAGGTTGAAGATAAATTGGCATATATAATGTGTATTTTGAAGTAAATTTAATTTTCTACAATATTTTTTATGAAGACTTTTGTCGTAGGATGAATGTTTTAGAAGATATGGAGATAAGTTTAACAGAAAACGTGAGGTGAAAATGTTTTTTACTCGAAAATGTTCACACTTTTACAAGCGTATATATAGGAAACGGTACAGAATATGAAAAATGTGTATATAATAAAAATTGTAGAGAATTAAGTTAACATTAATTTAGTAAATAGTCCTTGTTTCAGTATATTTTGCAGTTTTTATCCAGTGCTGCTAAGTACTATGTAATTACTGTATATCAAATCGCTGAAATTTGAATGTTTGACTGTTTTTTCCTTTATATATTCTTGACTTATTAACTCTGCGTTCTTCCATCCACCTCCTAAACACTAGATCACAACCGTGTAACTTGTATACCCCCTCACATAAAACTGCTTCCTTTGAAAAATCCTTCATCATTCGTGCTTACCTTCTTCTGGAATTCCCGACCTACTTCTATTCGTAAAGCAGACTCCTTAACTTCCTTTAAAAATAATTTATTTTTACACCTTTTAGACAATCAATTTTCCACAAATATTTAAATAATTAATTTAATATTTAGAATTGTTTTATTGTATTTGATCGGACTCCTGTAATCCTAATTAAAAATGTTGACGTATGGTTTTTTGTTTACAAAAAACGCACCGATTAGGCGATACAGGCCAAAAACTGCAATAACTCCGAAAATTTCGGCCACCAAAAATTTTCCCATCCGTTTTTTCTGTTGCAAACTTGGATTTACCCAACTCAGACCTTACAACATATCAAAAATGGAGCTCCTTCAACTTTTTGCGACCTGAAACTCTTTTTTGGTACCAGGCCGCTGGCCTATTTATGTAATTATTAATATTTTTTTTTCCCCTGTCCCCCACGATATATGTCATGATTAGTAATCGTCATGACTAATCATGCCATATATTGTCGACAGGAAAAAAAAAAGAAAATATAAAATACAATCGTATGTGACAATCGAACGATTCTAAATATTTACTCAATTATTTACATATTTGCGGTATAGTACTGAATTGATTACTAAAGCATTTAACTTAAAAATAATATGGCCAGACAATTGTACCTGTAATTGTGCATCATTGTTATTGTTAGGGGATGGTAAGTACCAGAATAAAGTTTATTTTTTATTTCATTTCTTTGGAACTGAAGATGAATAGTTTGATACTAGTTTTAAAATAAACTAAACACCAAAGAAGAGGAAAATCGTTAATTAATTTAACATATTACACTGTGGATAAGAACGATAGAGGTCTATCCTACTCGTAGGATTTAAGACTAAAGAAGTCCAATAACTTATTTGTTGTAAAGATTCACGTTATAAGGTTGCCCCTTAGCACTGCACTAGGTAAAGGTAAAGTTAAAATAGTCGTTCCCTTCCTTGCAGTTTGTTACATTGCCGAATCATTAGTTCTGATAATAAATAGTCAATGAAATCCTACAAACCGACAGGCTCAAGGACATTCTTTGCTAAGGTGTTCAAGTTCTGAAACTCCGCTCCAACTTTTTAATCAGGTCTCTTCCTTCACATATTTAATATCCAATCGAGCAGACTTAAATATTGAAAGAAACATCCAAGATGAGCGTTTCTTAGGATGAAAGGGCTAATGCTCATTTGCTTTTTGAATACAGCCACTATAATATTTGTATCTATCTATCCATTATTTAGTCAGAGTAATATTTATTGTTACAACTACGAGTATATATTATAATGTGACAACTGAACATTTACTTACAGTCAGCTGAGCCTCCCGATGAAGGAAGGACGCCCTCGGAGGCGGCGTGATGGGAGTTTCCGGTTCATCAGAGTCGGCCCTGCCGTCAGGTTCGCCAGCCATCTCCCGGCTCTCCGCCAAACCATTCCCGACCAATTTGAGCACCTTCACCGTCACTTCTCCTTCCGTCGTGTTCCGCGCGTTCTTCTCTTCCACGTTCGGTCCCGTGTTGATGATGATCTTGTTGATCTCTGTCTCAGTCTTTTTGTCATTGTCGTCTTTTAGTTGCGTTATACTCCGCCTATTCTCGATTTTCGTCTGAATGACGTTCTGTATGTACAGTTTGTTTTTCACCTGTTCATGATTTTTAGTTATCATGCTACCCCTGGTGATCTGGGTTTTCCTGCCTTCTGGAGTACCTCTCGTCTCCTCTTTTACAGGTGCTTTGTTTTCTATAATGATTGTTTTCATGAGAGGCATCGGTTGTTCTTCCTTCACTTCTTCTTTCACTTCCGGAGGCTTCGTCTCCTTGATTTCTGGAATGGGAGTGATGACGGGTGTCTCCTCTTGTACAAGTTTGTTCAGGTTTGTCTTCTTGTTGCTATCGGACATGCCGAACGGTTGTATCGTAACTTGCAATTTTTGCTTTTGTTGTTTCCCAAGTGGGAGCACCCCAGTGTTGCTGTTCAGATTACCCAACAAGGAGTTGTAGTCAGTGTTGGTCTTGGTCAACCTTTCCAATGCCTTTTCTTCTTCGCCGATCACCTCTCTTTCTTCTTCTTTCGTTTCCATCCATTCATAATCGTCTTCTTCAGAGCTAGAATCCGCTCCTCCATATCCGATCACTTCACTTTCTTGTTCTGTGAAGCTGACCGACTTCTTTTTCACCTTTTTCTTCTTTTTCAAATGGACCAGAATGCCCTGGAACAAATTAAAAAAACAGAAATATTATTAACTTATTGTATAAAAATATCATCAAGGATATAAAACTAAAATATATTTATGTGAATATAGTATTAGTCAATCTAATAAGAAAAAAATGGTATTGAAAAAATACTTCGTAATGCATATTTAGGCCCACTTTGTGTATCAGGTCGATAAAACGGATGGACGGAGGTAACCGTTATGGTAAAAAAGGTTCCAGAAAGTATGTATACTTGGAATAATAAGTGACCATGGAACGTGCCGAATGTGCCGCAATGAAGGGTAGTACGGGGAATACCAGGACTGTTCTCTCTTTACTTTCGTCAGATGGCAGAGGATAAAATGGATTGGTCACGTGATTAGGATAGATTGTCCAAATCACGGGGCTATTTAAAAGGATATAAGAAGGGGCTGGGGGAGACCAGAGGAAGGGGAAGCATATCGCGCTAAAAGTATTTATTGATCTCAGGCAGGTTAAGAATGACTACAGAATATAATGTAGGCAGGATTCAGTAGGTCAAGAATCGCTTTATGTGTGTGTGTGTGTGTGTGTGTATTCATATAATCAATGATTATATATTTATAATAGCAATGTTAACGAAAATATCTAAAACCTTTTCAATTGGGGTTAGAGTGTAATGAACTTTCAATGGATTGTCAATCAATGCTCATTGGCAGGATCTATAACTTCCAATAGGATACAGTTCATGAAAATAACAAAAAAAAAAGTAGTGTTAAAAATAACAGAAAAAGAGTAATAGTTGTAGTTTTTTAAAATATAGTGTTAGAATATAGAAAAATTCAAAATGGTATAGCCATAAAGAGGAATGGGGGAAAGTGATGGAGGAGGCCAAAATCCGTAGTGCCAATAAAATAAAAAATAACCCATAAAACTTTATTCTGAAAGAGATCGATTCAAATTGAGTTCGATGCGTAAAGATAAAATAGGGGTGTCTAGCGGCGGTCTTTCATTCAACCCAGTGTAACGTTGTTGCTTTGATATTTAGCAGGTGATTCTTACGTCTTAGTATCACCTGGGAAAAAAAGCATCGATATTTACATATGGACGAAGGTTACAGCGCATGTTGTAAAAAACCTAATAAAACCATTCTTGGTGAAGTGGACTTTTACTGCGTTTTATTCTGGAGGACTAGATCGGGAAGAAGCCACACCACAAGAAGGTCCTATTAGTTACAGTTCATTATTTAATATTCAGTAATTGAAGCTTGCTGGCAATAAAGTTGTTTGTTATTAACCTTGTTTCCATTTTACCACGCTACACCCAGTATAGTTCCTAAACCACGTAGGTCCAAGCGACAAATATCTCGTAACGAAAAATATTCTCGATTAAATTTCTGATGGGGATATTGTCAGCAAATGTTCTTCTATCCGAGCAATACGAACAGATCTACAGCTGTTACAAACAAAATGTTACATTTTTTAGGGTGAAATAACGTCACACCAAAAAAGTATAAACAACCAGCCAAAAAACACATGACAAAAATATTTACAACTGTGGAATATAGTCCAGTCAATAAACAAATTGTTGAGTTCATGAAATATGCGATAATTTTTGACTTCGCAACTTCGTTAGGAGCAGTTAAAAGGTAAGCTTTCTTAAAGTCCTCGCCCCTGTGGATGGTCTTACGGTGGAAGAAGAGGAGGAGGTACCATTTTTGAGTTTTTCGACTATATCTCGAAAACGGTGGACTCTAGAGAAATATGATACAAAACAAAATTAAAGCTAATTAAATTTCCTATAAAATTGTTTATATACGTATTTGTTGATGGCATTGAAAACTTTCAATGGTTTTCGAGATATACATTATTAAAAATCGATAATTTTCGAAACAAAATAATATTTACCTCACTTACTGTTAAACGTTTGCTTCAAATGGCAAAAAATAAATATGAAATTAAAGTACATTTAATGCTCTACAACTTTGATTTCAACATTGTGCCTGAAGAAAAGATTGTAGAAGGCATTAGAAGGAAATGTTTGAGCAAAAGTCAGCTAAAAATTATTTCTTTAAAAACTTATCCATTTTCAGTAACGTATATCTCGAAAATCGCTGGAAGTTAGGCAAATATGTATCGAACCAATGTTATAGGAAATTTAATTAGCTTTAATTTTGTTCTGTATCATATTTTTTTAGAGTCTTCTGTTTTCGAGATATAATTGAAAAATCCGGAGACAATTTGTATATTTATCTACTATATAATCCTAATGAAGCTTTGAAGTGAAAAATATGAAGTCGTATATTCATGCAATCTAAACCCCTCATTTCATTGACTGGACTAATAATGTACCCCAAACGATTCAAATGGCACAGCCAGACACAATAGTTAGCCAACTGTTCCAATTTATTATGTTAGCTACGAGTATTTTATAGCGAAACGACTTAATATACCTTAATAATTTCCTTCAAAAAAACTTAACTAACTAGGCGGGACACGAACCTGGATCATTATGTAGTAAGAGCTGTCACCAGTAGCTATTGGAGCTGCTCTTCGGATTATTATTGGTTCATCGCCGAGCGCTGACCAACATTCCGTAGCCTCCTTGGTGGAACTAATGCTCGTTACTGAATGACACCGGGCACCCGCCACTGTTTATGCTTGTGCAACTGTGAAAGTATATCCCTAATCAAATCTGCTTTCAGCTGGCAAGGAGGAACTTGCGACATGTTCCTTATTAAAAATAAATACCGTGACGATCTGGATACTAACGAGACCAAGCCGTTGCGATACATCGATACCAAACCATTGCGATATATCGATTCCTAAACGTATTTAGAACGCAGTGGCTCATTGCGATCACGAGTCAGTGTTCAATAGCAGCTGTGAATGCGAATTAAGACCACAATGAATAACAATCATCATTACTAAGGAGTCGATTTATATAAAAATCGATTGACTAACAAAAAGATTAGTTGATATTTATAACGAAGAATTCATTCTAAATCATTCAGAAAATTTTTATATTGCATATTTGTTCTTTTGAATTAGATGGGCCATAGTAAACTTTTGTTAGCTATGGTCCATATTTAGGCTTTAAACAGTATATTATGTACATCTTAATGTCTGTGGCATCTGTGAACAGACTGTTAAGTGTGAAAATCATATTTTGAGTACAAAAGAAATTTTGGAATTTTTTCTCACAATTATTCACAAAGGAATATTCATCTCTGTATTAGCCGCATAGCATAGTCCACAAATAAAGAAATAAAAAAATAACTTTCTAGTGATATGCACAATCCAAAATTCACAAAATTGCACTAAAACACAAAGGTGCAACAGATTTATTCAAGGCATAAAAATAAAAAAAGGATTTGACATAGTTTCCCCTCCACCAAAGGACTAAGGCAGGGGTGTTGTAAGCTTGTCACTCACCCTATTCAACTTGTACCTGGAAGAAGTTCTGAAAGAGTAGAAAAGGAAATGTATTTGGTGTAAATTGGGGAAGAAACTTTATAATAATAATAAATAAAAGAGCCCAAAGGTTCGATACCGACACCACCAACCGTTGACCACACACCTCCCTCTAACCCACTCCCTCAAAATCCCAATACCCAAGGTCAGCCCTGATGTAATCCCCTCATCTACCCCTCATAACTTTACCCGACAGCTCAAAACTTTTTTCTGAATTCGATCATTACTAAACCCAACGACTTTACATGCCCATTTTTATCTGAACTATACGAGCTGTCATCAAAAAGTTCCAGGACTGAATTTTTATACATTTATTCATACAACATACAGGATATTCAAATTTGTCTCCTTCGAAGTACTCCCCTTGGGAAGCTACACACTTTTCCCACCGGTGTTTCCACTTATCAAAGGCCCCAGAAAACTCTTCTTTTGTAAAGGTGTTTAGCAGCTCCGTTGTTTTTTCTTTAATTTCGTCAACTGTTTGAAATCTTCGTCCTTTCAGGTGTCTCTTGAGCTTCGGGAAAAGAAAAAAGTCGGCTGGAGCCAGGTCAGGTGAGTAGGGGGGCTGAGGAATGACAGTCATTGCGTTTTTTACACAAAAGTTACGGATAACTAATGCAGAGTGAACAGGAGCATTGTCATGGTGAAGGACCCAATCACCAACAAATTTCCTGACATGACCCAAATGAAATGTTACACTCTTCTGCCATTTCACGGATTGTTAGTCGACGGTCTGATCGTACGAGAGCGTTCACTTTAGCAACATTGTCATCATTGATTGACGTTGAAGGGCGTCCGGAACGAGCATCGTCGTCTGCTGTGGATGTTCGGCCATCTTTAAATCTCTTGAACCACTGATGGCAGCATGATCGGCTGAGACATTCTTCACCAAAAGCCTCTTGTAACATCAAAAAGGTTTCAGAAAACGTTTGGTTCAGTTTTACACAAAACTTCACACAAACACGTTGCTCTTCCTTTCATGTTCATTTTCATAAAATAGCCAAACTCTATAAAACTAACCTCAAACAAACTGTGCTAATGTTACTTTCAGTGATGTTATGATTGATCTGCAAACACAGCTGTGTTCCTGTTGAGCCAGGCAATACAATGCTGCCAACCGCATCGCTGTGAGACATTGCATTCCCATAGTATATAAAAAGTCCTGGAACTTTTTGATCACACCTCGTATTTACCGAATATAACTAGCGCAGTTCCGTATTGTGAAGCCTTGTAAATTCTCCCGTTTCTTCTTCCTTTTTTGGGCGAAATATTCAGTACCGAATTCAGACTAAGGATTTAGTAACCTGGAAGAGGAACATTACATATAGGGCGGAGTCCGGAGATAGGAGAACAATATTTTTGCGGAATCTCTATTAGTACAATAAAATCGTACATTTTGGTATGCAAAAGGTGGAGTACTTTTTATTTTTATTTTTTTATATATTATTAATGCGGTGCTAGTGTATCGAAATCCAAGTTTCGGATCTTGAAGCACCACCGACCGCTCTTTAATAGGTAGCGTCAAATATTTCCAACTTTTCCACATAACCCCAAAATATCTGCTGTACGATTGGCTCTAAAGAAACGCTTGTTACGAGTATATTTAAACGTAGATTCGATGGGGACTAACATACAGTCTTTCAAATGTTCTCTCGAAAAGTGGCATGAATTCAGAATTTTAATTTTATTTTTTACTGTTGTCCTTAACAAAAACGTTTAGAGCATACTTAATTATGAACGATTTTAGAAATCAATTAATGCTACTATAAACCAAACACAATACAATATCATTATGGCCTATTTATATTTATATACATAAATAGCAGGCTAATGCATTTCTATACAAACGATATTCTCTATTTGTGTAAATAACCTACGTTTCTATTATCTGTACTTTTAAAATATTGATGACATCTGTCTCCTAGCATACAGGTATACAGATATTTACGGGAAGTTGACATTGCTATAAATAAATGCGAGAAATAATAGCTTAGAGATAAACAAAGGAAAGACCAAAGCGATGAAGGTTAACTCGAGATCCACTAACCCTTTATTACTTTGGGATGAAGAAATCGAGATAGTCGAGTCATCTCTGGGTGCATAGTGGCACAGAAAAGGATGTTGTATGTCGAATCCATAAAGCCAGAGGGGCATTTTCCCAACTGAAGAGGATCTGGCAATCAAGTGATATCTGCCTTAGGACGAAAATTCGTATTTTCAATACAAATATTAAGACCGCCCTACTGTATGGATCTGAAACCTGGAACGTCACTAAAACGATAACAAGAAAGCTACGATCCCTTCTTGACAAATGTTTGAGGAACATTTTAAGAGTGTGGAGGCCTACATTGATTAGCAATGAAGATCTCCGGCGAAGAACAGGACAGAGGGACAATATTGCAAGAGAAGTCCTCTACTGGAACCCTCAGGGCTGCCGTAGAGCTGGTCGTTCCAGGATTACTTCGAGGAGGTCCATAAAGGCAGATGTAGAATGTGCTGGAGTAGGATCGGCAGAAATTGGAGAACTGGCTGCCGGCAGGGGCAGGTGGCGAACTTTCGTTACGGCCCTACGTCCTATCAGGTATATCAACAATTAATCAATCAATATAATTTTGGTACAGATTTAATTATGAAAAACGAGTGCTTCATAGAAATCTCTATAGGTTAACCCGACCTATTGGCAGGCCCGCCCTGCCTCTTGGTCCCTTAGGGGGCGGGTTAATGAAGTTGTTTTGTTTTTTTCATAATAATTTTATTCACAACTGTACACAATGGACAACCAATAAATGTGAAGTTACATTGAAACAACAGACATGATCAGGCATGAGCGAGTCAGCACCCAGTGGTACAATCTCCAGGCGTAAAACTAAATCACTAGGGATTAAATTAGGAGATCCCTCATCCACTTCCTTTTCAGCCTCCGTTGCGTTATGCCAGGAATTTGTACTGTTGCCATATTATGTATCTGTATGTTAGCGTGTCCACGTAGTTTTTCATGAAATTATCGATAAAGTTTATGAATATGGCTCTTAACTGTCACGATACGTAAGTCTGTATGTAGGGTATCGTTTGACACATAAGGAGGGGAGTCTGTTATCAGTCTTAGGAATTTGGATTGAAATATCTGTATTTTCTGAATATGCGTTCTTTTCGCCGGTCCATAAATTTACGATGCATACGTCTAGATGGGTTTTAGCAAGTAACTGTAAATGTAAGTTTCTGTTTTAAAGGTAGTTTTGAGCGTCTGTGAAGTACTGAGTATAGAAGTCGCAGTCTTAACTGTAACGTCTGTTTTTTTTGTCTTGACGTGTGGGCCCCATTGTCAGTCTTCTATCAAGCATAAGTCCTAAGTATGTCACTTTTTCAGTTTGATGTAAAGGTTGGTTGTCAATGTAAAGAGGCGGGCAGGTCTTGCGTCGTAGTGTAAATGTAATATGAAGTGATAATTAGTTTTTATTTTCGATTTCTTACACCAAGTTTGAATCTCGTGGAGGTTGTGTTGAAGTGTTAAGGTGGCTTGTGTAGGGTCCGCGCCTCTAGCCATGGTGGGGATGGGTTAATGACGTAATACAATTACATTGATAAGTACAATAATGAGGATATTTATAATTCATTTATTGGCTGTTTACCTGAGAGGGGTCGATGAGGGGTAGAAGTGGAGGGGGCGGCTTGGGCTGCTCCTGGTGCTCCTCCTTCGCTCTGTAGCAGTTGCTGCACAGCTCCTTCTTCCAAGCGTTCTGCTTGAACCGGACGCACGCCCCTCCGCTCGACATATCTCTGCGCTCTGCAATACAAAACATCTATTAGCAAAACAATTAAATTAACAGGATACATATAGCTATACTGTATACAATGTATGCACAAATACATCCTGGGTAACTGTTAAACAAGAATGTTCTCGATGTGAGCAGTATTCCAAGAGACCCTAGCGCTACTCCATCAAACGCATAACTGCTGTTGAAAAACAGTGGACAATGAGTGTTAAAGTAAAAGTAAAAGTCTATCTCTTTTTCTTTTTCTTTTTTTTTTTCTTTTTCTTTTTTTTCTTTTTTTTATTATATTAAGAAAAAAAATACAATTGAACCTCGATAAAGCTAATTCCTTGATAAATCGAAGTTTTCCTATTCCCTTTGAATCTGCCTATCGTCCTTTGTTAGCTATAGTTTGAATTGTTTGTATTTCTTTGTTATAATTCCGTTCATTTAGCGGTATATTCAAAAGGCGGTATATCATGCTATGAAATGCTGCGAGTTTGTGTTTAGTGGTCTCCTGGCATTGTTGTCTATAACTACATCTGTGTGTGTGTGGGTTTCCTATATGTATTAAATTCGTGTTGTTTATTGTTTATACAAAACACCCCCAGAGGATAAAGCAACCCCTAAAAAATATATCTTGATACCATACTACGGCCCAATATCCGCTAAAGTCGGGAAAGAATTAAAAAAAAATAGGTTTAAACCCTGCATTTAAAATAGATAAACCATTATCATCATACTTCCCTTCGCCGAAAGACAAAATAGACCCTTTCCAAAAAAGCGGCGTATACGAATTAAAATGTAATGACTGTGAAGCAAAATACACGGGGAAAACCGGACGATCAGTAAATCAAAGAGTAAATGAACATATAAGAGCATACACTAATAAGACCCAAAATTCCAATTTCGCTATCCATCTAAATGAAAATAACCACAAATTTAATAAAGGCTCGGGAGTAAAAATATTACATCGAGTAGAAAATAGCCTAAAATTAAATACTTTTGAATCACTAGAAATAATAAAATCGTTTAAAACCGATCCAGATTTTTGTTTAAATGATCATATTAACATATCCAATAGCCCCATTTTAAATATGTTTCCCATAGGAACGGAAAAACCCAATGAGTCATAAGGGAAACCCCGTTGTAAATCTAAAACTTAATCTACCTGCCTCCCCCCTTTTTACTTCTCTCAAATTCAGTGTTTTAGTTACCTCGAAGGTGAGTGCCTATGCTTGATTTCTTGTCTTATCTTTTTAAAAAACTTTAGTATATATAATCTATGTAGCATAGTACTGATGTGTTGAAAAAATTGTTTGTGTATGTTTAGAACTGAAGATGAATGTTTAGCATTCGAAACTAGTTTTCAAATAAAATAATCTCAATAGAAGTGGCATTTAATTCATCAATCCTAATTACTTTATTAATGTTTCTGCCCCTTTGGGCCACTGTTCCAACCAAGTTTGCGAAATTATACGAATATCACATTTAAACTTGTGAGTAAAGACCGAATTATTTCCAAGTAGTGAAGTGCTAAAGAGGTAAAATATGTTTTTGTTTAGGAGGGGAATAATAAGTTTTATCATCCATAAAAAAAAATAATAATCAATCATATATAAACAGTTTATTACAAAGAGAAGGGGGGGGGGGTAATTTAAAGAAAATAATAAAGCCTGCATTATTGTAGTAGATAACTTTATAATAAAGAGAAAATAAAAGGACGAGGTCAAGAGAAGAAGAAGTGATGGTTGGAGATGTTTGTAGAAATCAAACAATTTAGTTAATAGACAACCGCGATATCGAAGATCCTCAACCGCCTATTTCCGGCGGCTAAACGACAGCGGGGTGATGGCTGTCAGCACGCACTCTAGGGGAAACTGAGAGTGAAAGCATTTTCTATTTTCTATTATTATTTCATAGGCCATAGGTCATCTTCATTATTTTCTCTTTAATATATTTTTAATATTAATAGAATTAAGTACTTAGGAATAAGCTAAAATGAATCAGAAACAAAAAACAAAAATAAGTTTTAATTATTATTAAGAGATTGTTTACGGTGAGTTATTTCAAAGGGGTGATTGGAAGGACGCAATCAACATACGTTGAATGTAGAGCACTGTGATTGTGTTCCTTCTGTGTAGGGCTTTTTGAGGAATATTATTGGGTCATTACAAATGAAACGTTAGTTTTTTTTATTAAATATTTCTTTTCATTAAGGATTAGCATATTCGGTTCTGTTCATAGCATCTCGTACCCAACAGTCTACAACTAAATCCTCGCCTACGTTCATCATCTGGCTTCCCGTAAAGGAGTTTCTTGGAGGTTCTACCAGGATTCATCCTCTTTAACTGTCCTGGAGTGCCTTATTCTTCCTTATTCGCCAGGCATATCCAACTCTTACTGCACCGAATATTCGGCGGAGTGTTGCTTACTTATGTAGCGTAAAAGAAGATAGCCTTTTTAGGATTGTTTAGTCACATGCTATGAAAACTGGAGATCTAGGCAGTAGTTGGATATAAATGAAAAAAACCTCATCCTATGACTAAAGCAACCTTCACCCCCAAAAAAGTAATGGTTAAAGTTTAGAATATGGCTTGTCTGATCCATTATTTATTTTGCCAGTAGGTGAAATAATAACTGCTGACAGTTTTTAGAAAGATTGACGAAAACAAACCTGCTCAGGTAAACCGAAAAGGTTCTATTCTTCTTCACGAAAACGCATGTCTAAAAATTTCAAGATTAGTTGAACAGAAGTTGCAGAAGCTGAATGTAGACGTCGCCACTATACCATGGTATTAATAGCATCTTTCAGGCAGCGGTATCGAGAATGGAGATATGGAATGTGTACCTAATTAGTGTATTAGTGTATTAGTAATCATCTTTAACTCATGTTTAAGTTTTTCCAGGAGATTAAACGTTCGGAAAATTCAATTTTATTTACAAGTTGTAAGGTAAATAGTCCATTTCATAAATCAAACCACACACTAAGACTTGAGATTTTCAGTTGTTAAAGAAACTAGAAACAACAATCTCGAATTTTTTAAGTCGGGCTCGATACAAACCTAAACTAAAACAAAGATAATCTCGAACAGCAAATCTAGAATATCCATCTCAGCGATTAAAGAGACATTAACCGAAGGACTTATGTAAATTTGTTAATCGCAATACACAATCAGTAGAGTTACTTAATACGCAATGAAGCACAGGTTGCGAACAAAATAACAGTATCAATAATAAAAAAAAGAAGAAAAAAAAAAAGTTTATAGCTGAAGTAATATGTGACCTTTATATCGCATGATGTAATATTACTTAACCTAACTCAGTGCTACTAACATTATAAATGTAAAATATTATACATTATGTAATATTTTAGTAGCTCGGAGGAATATTTAAATCCTCCGGTTCGCCATGAAGTGGTGTTGGCATCTTGTCGGCCTTGTTTGACAGCTTGCCCACTTATCCTTATTGAAGCAGAAAAAAAAAAAAAGAAAAGAAAAGAAAAAGAAAAAAGTATGACTAACGGTTCGCCTTCCAATACCTCGATACCGCAATGCCTCGATACCTCGATAATATACGTTCGGGAAGGAAAATTAGAAGAAAAAAAAGTAATTGTGATTAAGTTGTATTGTTAGTATCCTAATAGGAGAGGCTGTAGGTCTGTAGGTTAATATTTATTCTTCTTCTATGAGAAATCATTCAATACTCAATACTCAATACTAGAAAAATAAAAACTGTTTAATTAAACAATCATATTTTTCTATGGCGATGTTTCGACCATAACCAGAGTTACGTGAAGATGTCAGGTAAAAAATAAGAAAATACAAAACAAAAACTATAGAAATGAAGATGATAAAATGATTAAAATACAAGTTAATAGTAACTGGAATTAAATTAATTAAATTGAAGCTTTTTAAAAATTAAATTAATAAAATAATGGTAATATTATAATAATTTATTAGATGTAGCCAGTTTATATAATAATAAAGCAAAGAGTTTAATAAAATAAAAATAAAAGGGATTGAAAATTAATATGTTGTAAGTATTAAGAGGAAAAACAAAATTATATAATATTTGTATATATTTATGGATCTAAGAAGAAAAGTATCGCAATAAAAATATCGATATACCAATCGATATTCTATATAGATACTTTTCGATCTCTAAATATCGATTGCCACAAATATGGATACAACGATAGTGTTTTGTTTTTTAATGCCATTTTAAATATTTCCATCATGTTAAAATGATATTCCTGTTTATTTAATCGTTTTAGTTAATTTATTTCACAGCTAAAATTGGAATAAAATTATTTGTAATACTTAAAATTTAAAAATAATTTATTATATTTAGGCAGATGCAACTAGTACCAATCTTGCTAACTGCCCCATGACCCTAAATTAATCACTTTCTCTTATTTAAACTAATTTCAAAAGTTTTTTTTTTTTATATCTAGTTGAATGTTGTATTTTTATAATATAAAGAAAACGATATATTTTAACGTACGTGTCGATACGATAAGTATTTGAGAAATACCGCAATACCACCAAGAAGCGAGAGACATGCCAAGAATATATGTATATTGCCTGCTTGGAGGTAAAAGTCATTAAAGTAACACATTCAATTTTTTTTCGTTTCAATATTCAAAAGGAAAAATGCTCATTAAAAATTTCTCAGATAGTTATATAGTGAATTTTCTCATTCTCTAATGTCCATATAGAGCAGTTATATTCACTTGATAACATTTATGGGAAATGAGAATGACTCTTTGTCGAATTAGGAAAAAAATTGCACTTAGTGACTTTTACCTCCAAGCAGGCGATATAATAGAAAAATAAAAGAGAATTAAAACAGTCAAATAGTTGAACAAAATTAATTAAAATCTCAAATGTCACTCCTTGAGATATTACTATACATCCAGGACAATGGTTAACCATTGAAATTACCTCTGATCCTGCAGCCGCAGGCTTCCGTACGTTGAAGAGATAATGTTATCCCAATGTATAATAATTTTATAAACTTTCGGCGTCAATAATATTGATAAATAAAATAATCTCTAAGGGCAAACTTTTTTTAAATATCTTTATATCTTTTTTGAATATCTTTATTGATTTCACCGCAATTGAGTCAAAATTGTTGGTTTGCTACAATAACTTGTGGTGGTTTACAAGAGGTTTGATTTTCGATTTTCTATTGTATTCTATTCTAAATAAATATAAATACTTTAGCTAAGTTAAGCTAAACTGATTTTAGCAAACTGAGGTGAGTGGACCGCGAGGTCGTGAGAATTGGACTATTAACGGGCCTAGGGGATTTGAGGCTTAGGGGTCACCCATTTCAGTCCTCATTTAGCCTCTTATTATACCTACATTTGTCTTAATTCAACGAGTTTGAAAGAATATATAATAATAATTAACAAATATATTTACAATAATATTGGGTTGTTTCACATGAAATGTCCGTTTTCAAGGTAAAGGGATTTTAGTAAAAATACAATATGAAAACAATATAATTTTATTCGAAGTATTTACCTTCTTTTTCTACACATTTTTCCCAACATGACAACAACTTTTTTATCCCGGATTTGAAAAACTCTGAGCTTTGAAGTGAAACAAAATCTGAAAACGCACTTTTGATTTCAGCATCATTTGCAAAAATTTTTCCTCTGCAGAAGTTGTCTAAATTCCTGAAAAGGTGATAATCTGTTGGAGACAAGTCGGGAGAATATGGTGGGTGCGGAAGAACTTCGTACCCCAGCTCTTTCCATTTATGCATGGTAAGTTTTGAAACGTGGGGTCTAGCGTTGTCGTGTAGGAGTATAGGGCCCTTCCGATTTACCAATCCAGGTTGTTTTTTCAATAATTTTTCGTGCATTTGGCCAATTTCATTGCAGTAGGTTGTAGAGGTAATGGTCTCACCTCTAGGCAAAAAGGAATAATGTATGATTCCAGCCATGGACCACCATACTGTAACCATCAATTTTTTCGGGTACAAATTTGGTTTGTCCTGGGCTTTCGTCGATGTCTAACCACTGCCCTGACCGACGCTGATTGTCATAAGCAATCCAGCTGCCGAACGACCTAGTTTAAACTCATAAAAAAATATTACACGAAAATCGCGTGTTTCCATGTTCATATTTGAAGGTATACTAAACAGTGTGTAATTGATTGGGAAGCTAATGTTTATAAAAGAAAAGTAGAGGATTAGTAACTGCTTGATTATGATATGTGAACTTTGGAAGTAAACAACAGAGACTCGCAAAATCCTCTATGTATTTCAAATATTATAAAATCGGACATTTCATGTGAAACAACCCAATATAATATATGAGGCGTTTTAAGTTTTTTTCACAAAGTTAGCGTCCTCTATAAGGTGGTAAATCGATGACCATTCAAAACATGCTAAATCCAATCTAATTTTACCTTCAAAGTTTAGCTTGAGTTGAGTTAAGAAGCGGGTAAGTAAATCCTTGTTCTCAAAAAAGCCGCTTGGAGCAGCACTTACGCTTGTAACGAAAGTAGTAATGAACATTTGAAAAGGTTTTAGCTGTCGATATATTTTTACACGTCTGAGATAATCAATTTATTGTCTTGTGTTAAATATGGAGAGATTTCCTCAAATAAATATAACAGCATCCAAAACAAATATGGGAATGAAGCTAATTCGAAGCGGACTTTGTCAAAAAATCAGAGGTTTGTACAATCTTCATTTACCATTTTCTATATGTTCTTACATCTGTTGATTCCAATCTAATTTAATAAAATTGAACTTAAATATATATGCTGCTCCTATAACTTGTGCCCGGATACTTAAATGCAAACAGCTGAAGCACAAACAATTAAAATGCTCCATTATTGGCCACAGTGATATGATATTTTTCTTTAACATGTTCTACTCCACTACGGATAAGGTTTGAACCCCTTTAGTATCTGTTAATTTTGCTTCAATGACTGGCTCAAACTCAAGACTAGCGTTCGATTTAAAAAAAAAAAAAAAAAAAAATCAAAAATTTAGAGAAAACGTTTGAATCAAGTTTGTTTTTCTATTAATTATTTTTTTCATCAAAGTTTGTTCAATGTTAAATTAATAAAACAGTAGAATGTGTTATTCACATGAGCTTTTTCTTATTTATCGCCTTTTTAAAATTTTCCCTTGCAGATTGGGATAAATCCAACTTATTTAAATTGTTTAAAAATTTGAAGTTTAGAAAAGCTGAACAATATCTTACAGATATGCTTCTGATGTTGTTTAAAAACTTATGATCCAATAATTGTTTCAAAAAAAGAATCAATCACCTGAATTATGCATATTTTTGGGTTTACTGAAATATTTTCGATTTTGGATTTACTCCCTTTTGCGTCTCCACGCCTCATATTATATGTATATTTACAAAAATATATTAGGCCGTCTGATATGTAATGCTAGATTTCAAGTGTTCAATGAAAAACCTACCTAGATACTAAACTCTTTACATTCACAGATTTTTTTTTTTTTTTTTTTTTTTTTTTTTTTTTGTACGGAAATCTTTATTAATGGATCCTCTTCTAAATAAAAATGTTTGTTTACCTCTGTACCATGCCACTAAATAAATAATTAACAAAGACTGTACCGCAATAGTCCGTGAAGGGTCTTGGGTTCATGTACTTGATAAGGAAGTATTAGTGACCTACGGTTATACAAGATCATTTATTCTGTTAGTTTTCATTTATTTATTTATTTTTTCTACAGATGTTTTCATCGTAATATGACATTCAAACCGACATCCTTCCTTAGACAAAGGAAAAGATACCACAATGCCCAAGGCAATATAGGCCGATGATAAGCCAGAAAGGATACTCCCCCCCCCCCCCCCCCCGGACTGGAGGATGACAGCCGAAGACCGAAGAGCGAAGACCGAAGACTAGGGTGACCAATGGAGCGGTGACAAATTATGTCTTGTAGCGGTCTTCTAACGGAACTGGCAACTGGGAACAGGGAACTGTGTCCAAGTCGCCCAACAGTAGTAATGAGGATTCGTTTGGTCCAGATGATGGTGGATGTGAAGAAGAAAACAGCAAAGTATGGGGAAATTAGGCAAAACTAGGTGGACATTATCTGAAGCTGGTGCTGGCGGAGCCGACGCGAAAATTAGGCCGTTTTCAGCTTCTGTATTCTGTATTAAACTTGGTTTTATAGAAAAGAAAAACAAAACAAACTATAGTTCAAGATTTTTTTTTTTTTATATATATATTAAGTTATTGAAATTTACAACTATATAAATATATATATCAAGTAAATGAGCTGATAACGATTATAATAACATGTCAAAAATTGAAAAGAACTACTCATCAGTAGCACTTCAATAAAAATTCTACACTAGAAGGTCTTTGGTTTGGGCTAACTCAGCAAGATATGGAACATTAAGGTCTTTATGGATAAGTTTATTGGTGACAAAGTAAGGGGCATTTAGGATTTTTCGAAGGATTTTGGATTGTAAGGATTGGATACGAGATGAATTAGATGGTTTAGTGGAGCCCCAAAGCTCAACTCCGTACGTCCAAATAGGTCTAATCACAGTCATGTAAATAAGTCTTTTGTAATGAATAGGAAGGTTTGATCGTTTGTCTAGTAAATGTTGAAGTAGTCTGTAACTTTTCGCTTTAGTCTTGTAGTTTAAGATTTTAAAATTTATTTGAGACATAACATTAAAATATTGACCGAATATAATATTTCTCCTCACTTTCTTCCTGATTGGAAAAAACAAAACAATGGATCATGAATATGCCCATCCATAATAGACTATTTTTACGTCTAATACTTCTGATAAGAAAACTGATTTCAAATTTAAGACCGGAGCAATAAAAACAGTGGGAGAACGAAGCTCCAACACTGGAAAAGTTTAGGCAAAACGTGACTTGATTCCTACAAACCAATATTGCTCCTAAACGGTAGGTACTAGCGGGGAATGTTATGTAACAAAAAATATTCTCTATTAAATTAATAATCAGGAAACTATCCTCAAATTTTCGAACCGAGCAACACCAACAGCGATGTCAAAATGTTACATTTTTCAGGATTAAAAAAAAATTTAAAAAAAGAATACATAATACAGAAACCCAACCAAAAGATATACACATGTTAAAAATAAAAATAAGAACATTTTTTATGAAAAATTATACAATTGAAGCAAATTGTAAATAATACTAACTAACAATAATAACTATTTTAAATAAAACCAATTCTTTAATTTCATGACTAGTACATTATTCAAACACGATATTTCAAATGAATGATCATTTCTTAAAATAACTCGGTAGGTTTAATATTTGTATCTGGTTTGCTTTTTTATTTAAAGTAAATAAACTATTCATAAATATCTCCATTTTGATCGATCATTAAGGCGTCAATCACTGCCAGCTGATCGTGAGAGAAACTCAGCTGATCGTGATGTACTTGACCCCCCACGATCAGGGTGAGGGGTGGCAGCACTTGGCAAAGTAGCCATTTCCTGGTTACAATAGTTTTCACAACTTTACTTATAAACATACCTCATTATTATATAAATTCGTTATACCGTCGGCTAAGATGTGGTTCCTCATAAACGCCTATTTTCAGAAAAAAAGGTTTTGGGAACCATTCTTTTCAAAAAATAGATGCATCGATAAAGTGAGATCGTGTATACAGAGGTTGAAAAATATACTCATTAGAGAAACAATAATTCAAAATGCCTGTTATTTTATTTTTAAACAGTTTTTTGCTCCTCTTGTAAAATTGGTATTTTGCACATACGAGGTAACACATATTAGCCGACAATATCCCTACCTGTTGTGAAGAAGCCGATATGTTAAAATACAGTTTTTCGTTAAAGCAAACTGAAACATTTCCTATGCATTTTCCTTAGCAATGAAAACATTAAACCCACTTATTTCAAAACATGATTTTTTGAGTTGTGGTTTTGGACTTATTGAAGCCCATCGGCGATATATAGCAAAGTAATGATGTCTTCATTTGTTGATATATTTTTAGAACTGATGATGAATGAAACTAGTTTACAAATTAAAATGATTCCAATAGAAGTGGCAATTAATACATCAATCCTAATTTGAATTGGCTTTTGTTCTTTTGCTCTTTATTATTTCACAAATAATCAAATAATCTTGCTCATTATATACCTGTCCTTTCATCCAAAATCCATATCCACTCGAAACCACTAGTCTCCCAACTCGCTTTACACTTAATGTACATTTTTCCTCCGAGTTATCTGAAAAGAAGATGGCCGAGAGATCTTGTGTTCTACTAGGAACTGGTTCTTTACATGTTATTGACCAGTCTTTGATTTAATTTCCTCAAATTTACTTATTGCATATATTGTAAACAGTTGTAAATAAATAATTTTTTTTTAAATAAAGACTTTTGTTCTCTTTATTTTGTTAAATTTATCAGTAATCAGCTTAAATTTAATAACTTTTCAACATTCATCATTTTATATTTCCATATAAATATTGATAATATAAAAGTATCCATAGTGCGTGGTGGTCTCGAACGATCTGTAATGAAGGAATGCAGAATATCCTTTAAGTGTTACAAACTACATCCTTCAATACAAAACGTAATAGCAGCCCAGCTCCTCAACTAACCCAGTTCTTAGCTAGCAACTTAATTAGAAGGAATGTTTCCACTCTACAAGTTCTAGTTGCATATGATTGACATTTTAGATAATATTAGTTATACCTCAACAGGCCATATAAGTCTCTCACAGAACAAGTTTTTTTTTTTAATATTTCTGCATTAAATATAAGAACATTTACGGGTAATATCATATCCTTGTCCCAGTAAGTAAGAAAAATATTACGCAATAACTCCCTTGTTTTGAACATTAATCGAGTAGAACTAGCTAATCGATAGTAGTCGATGAGATCAGAAATCGAACGGGACCAAGGATAGCCGCTGACATAACAGGCAGGACACTTCATGGCCGTGTCTGGACCAACAGGTCCTTAACTACCACCTGCGATGTATTTGTATTTGTAGACCAACCTGTCACTGGAACTGTCTTCCAATCAACTGAATTCATTAATCGATATTACCAGATTTTTTTATTGTTTTATTAATAGAAATTTACAACTGTATTAGAAAACACATCTTGTAAATATGCGGTATACAATGCAATATCATGACATGATAAAAACTTGTAGGGGAACTATCCATTGGTAGTACTTTAATGAAATGACTACAAAAGAAGATTAAGAAGCCATCCTCTTTTTGGACGCCTCGGATGATTGCCAAGAATGGAATGGGAAGGAAGTTGTGCAACAAGTGGATTTGGATGAGGAGTAAGTTTATTATGAAAGGAAAGGTATCTAGTTCTTGACAAATCGGATATTAAGGTCATTGTGGATCGGTTCATTTGTGACAAAATAAGGAGCATTAAGGATTTTCCGAAGGATTTTGGATTGGATTGATTGGATGCGGGAAGAATTCGATGGTTTGGTGGATCCCCATAACTCTATTCCGTAAGTCCAAATAGGTTTGGTAATCGTAATATAGATGAGTTGTTTGTAGTGAATCGGGAGATTTGAACGTTTGTCAACTGCACAAGTCGAAATCGACGTGCAGCTTCTTGTCTTTTCAATCTTGTATGAGGGTTCCAGGTAAGTCTCTTGTCCAGATAAAATCCAAGGTATCTTATCTGTTCTACATTATTTAATGGTACTCCATGAAAGGATACAGGAGGACAGGATGAGGTAGGTTTTAAATTAACAGTACATTGTAACATTATGAATCTTCTTTGTTTTAAGAATTTTATTCACATAAGAAGTAAGCATTTTTAAAAATCGCACAGTGGGGCCATTCGTGAATCTAGCAAGACTAAGGTCCAAAATTGAAGTTTGATTTTTTGATGCAGAAAGTGGTTGATCTAACAGGCTAAATGTTGGAAGGCATGAAACGAAGTGAATCAGGCTGAGGCAATGTCAATAAAGCATTTAAATAAATGACGAACTAATACCACTTTAAGTCTGTACGATTTATGAATTAAGTTAGAATTCTTTCAAGCACTCGACAGTGAACATCGCAATAAGTTTTCTTATTTTTTTTTTACATTTTACGATGATTTGCATTCAAAATAGTCAGTATTAGTACATTTTATATTTAATTTTACGGCATTTTAGATACTCAGGCTGTACGCCAATTAATAAGTTCACAAGTAAAAAAACTTATCATGTTTTAATCTGAAACTTTTTACGTAGGCAAACGTAGATCTTATATTATGGTTCTGTGTGTTCGGGGACATTTAATTTTAGTGAATATACTACATTTTACTGCCCCTTTTTTGCCCGATTATCAGTAGCACCAAAAATTTTGTTTCAGGCGGAATACTCTCAGTTGGACGATTGGAACTGGCTGAAGCGTTACGGGCTGGAGGTTTTATTTTAATAATTCCCAGGAAGAAAAAATATAACTAGTAAATTATATAATTCAAACATTTGGAATAAGGCAACTCACAGAGGATGTCCAAAAAAGCCAACACAGAGAGATAAAAAGATACAGGAAAAATTTTTCTCGGAAACTGTCTGGCACAGTAACGAACACTGACATTATGAATAATTTGTTGATTTCGACTGATCCTTTAATTAGCTCATACAGACTGACTACTACCTGAGAAAAATACGACTTTCAGTAATAGTGTTCTCAATTTGATTGTAATACCAGGCGCAGATAGGAGTATGATACCCTTAGTTAGTGGACAAGACAGTAATGATATGACAAATCATTATAGACTATATATTTTTTTTTAGTTTAAAACAATATAATGTGCTTGAGTTCTGCTCGTTTTAAGATAGAGATTAAGTATTCAAAGGTTATGGTTATAGTTATAGTTTAGGTTAGGTTAGGTTATGCAAAGGTAAGGTTATAGTTTGATAACACATTGTCCTGATTTATTTATTTTACTTAAAAAAATTTCAGATACATTGTTAGTTGTTATAGAGAAGAAGTTTTTTCCAATCATAATATTGGCATTATTATCATCAAGTAGATATATATATATATATATATATATATATATATATATATATATATATATATATATATATATATATATTTTTTTTTTTTTTTAAATTCAATTTATATAGGTAATCATCGATAAATCTATAAATGGTTTTGTGAATTTTTGTTTCTTAATAAATCAACCTTCATAACCTTATTTCAATCATACCAAGTTGTTCTGGATCAGAAAAAAATATTAAACACTCCATTCGATCGCTTTTAGACTTTTGTCTCGCTAGATTCACGAATGGCCCCACTGAGAGTCGGGAGGCGGAATAGCGGAATAGGAGGTTAGACTATATGAATATATATATATATATATAAAATAAGCTCAAGATTCGCGACTCGAACGAACAATAATTGCGGAATTATTAAATGTCGGCCACATAGTAACGAAAATCCTCATAATTATTTAGAAAGATAATAAACGACGTTGTAGACTTATCGTACTCGAGTTACACCGTCATCCGATTCTAGATAAACAGCAGATGAAAGTCATGATAGTCGACAATATCAATACGTGGTGTCATAATCTCCCCTCTCTTAACAGTTTGCGTTATCTATCCATGATATAATTAGGATAGGGATCTTTAAAAACGGAGTCCTGACATCACGATCGGGACTCCAAAGGTTACTACGGTAAACATCAGTATAATCACAACAAAACAAATTTTCAAATTCCCTAATTTTGCCTATCCAGGTAGAATGAGGATAGGGATCTAACGAGTCCTGACATCAGCACATGACTCGGACGTCCAGATTTTTACGTCCCTTCCGAAAGACTGAACGGCATAGCTAAGGACAGGAATAATTTTTTAGTGCTCAAGGTCCATGCAAACAACGACCCGCCGACCATAAAGGTTCGCGAATTAAATAATACGACCAATGATCTACCGGAATTGAAAAGAAGTTGAATGATAATAGAACTGAAAGAACGAGCTAGCTTCTAAAAAGGGACAATGTAGGTTGATGTAGAAATAGCATTGTTCTATGATTTAGAAATCTAATGGCTGAAGAAACAAGCTTCTGAAATGGATCCCAAAACTTTCGTCAAAAGGATCCAAATTTAGAATACAGGACTACTCACGATCTTTGTCCGCTAAAATCCCAACGGTCAATCTCTTGGAATGTGAAAAACTCTTTTAGAAATCAGGTTGCAGATACTTTGGAGTTCGGAACGATCGGAGATTTGAGGAGGAAATTTTAAATCAAGTGCACTGTTCGTCAAACAATGTAGCCAGAAACTTCCGAATTTGGAAGATGAAAAGAAATTGCAACATGCCATTTCACATTTAACGAACCAGTTTCAACTGATTCTGCACAACAGATTAATGAGTTTAAATTCTGATCTTGTCGACAAACACAGAATGAGCTTAGTAGGTTTACCACTGCCGTCTCTGCTGAGTGTAGATTAGGCCTGCATGAACAATAGAGTCTAGTCCAAGAATTGGACAATGACCCAAAGTGTTACGATTCTGTCAAATAAAGAAAACAATTTGATCGTTTGTGAAAGTTTATCTTGACTAGGCTATTCAACTCAAAATAACAGCTTGAATGAAAAGGAGTGGAGGTGGTGTAAGGCAAAATAAATTACGTTTTCTGAAAAATGAATTAGCAAACAAAAAATTTTAAATTGAAGATTGACAGAACAGTGTTTCTTAGTGTTTAAAACCGTTGCTATGGAAACTTGATGACCGTAACCATGAGAAAACCTGGAATGTTAAATTAGATATCCATTAGTTAGTTTCCCAAAAGTTCAGACTTAGAGCGTGATATAACCATGTTTTGAAGGAGATAAATAAGAAGTGAACGAGCGAAAATGAAACTTGACCAAATAAGAGTTCTGTATTGGAATTATCATTATTATGCGGACCTACTGAGATGGAACAAAATTAAAAGCTGTTACAAAGATCATAGCGCAGCTATTTGCGAAAAGGGACGGCTATTGACAAAATCTAGATAAAACCTCATCAACGGACAAAACCACCGAAGACGCTGAGAAACAAGATTAACGAATAATGGCGAACTTCGTGCAGAATACAAAGCCCTACACAACCATAGTACATCTGGCAAGTGAAGCCGCTCCGTCGCAAAGGGAGCCCAGCAGACATGCAAAAAATACGACTATGGGAATCTGAAGTCTGATTCCAATTCAAATGTTAAATCGTTTAACCCTAAGAAAAAGAGTTATCTTAGAATGGGGTAAAAAAACTCGCATCAGAATAGATATAATTTTAAAGGAAATTATTGACTCCTTTTGATTTTCCTCCTTCCCCCCCCCTCTTTTTTTTCCCATGCGTCATGTTCATTTCCGAGACAAGGACATTAGAGGCTATAGTACTACCACGAATTAGAGGTGATTGTTTCTCTGAGGAAAGCCTGTGAACTTAGAAAAAAAACAAAGCTTTTGATGACAAAGAAGAAAAGGACAAAACTTCTCTCAGAGGATGAAACTTATCAAAAAATACAAGATTCATGTGATATATAAAGATGAGTAGAATGAATTATAAAGAAAAAGTGCTCAATTGAGTTCTAAACAACAAATACAAATGAGCCTCCAAGAACTTTCTTATTGATTCACCAGGGTGCTCAAAGAAAACAATAGAAAACACTCGTTAATTAATTATAACAGTCCCATGAAGGAGCAAAAGGACACAAAAAAAAAACAAAAAAAAAATAACAAAAAAAAATCATATAATTCGTCAAATTTTTAAAGAAGCAAATGGACGAGAGTTACATTAAGAGGTTTTTAGTGGGTTTTATTTGTTAAATTCAATTTAGTGCACCAAAACGCACCAAAAAGACAAACCCCAACCATTCAAACGCTTTTGCAGAAAGTTACGTCTGGAACAGTTAACTGTCTGCAAAATGATTAGATATCTGATATGCAAGTCACCATAACACGTTGAATGACACTGAATCCCAACCCGATCCTTAGATAGAAATAGGACGGCCAATCAAACAGTGGCCATCCCCACCGATCAGTTACAACAAACGTGTAGTAAAAAGCCTCCAATCTCTTCTAACATGTTATTATGTTTGCTTTATGGCTGCAGGTGGGGGGGGGGGGAAGAACGGGGAAGAAGCCGCGGTGGGAAGAGTGGGAAGAAAGCGGTTTCATGGTGTTTTTTCAGAAACGAGAAATCACAACAACTGAAGAACTGAATAGATAATTAACACGTTAAAAAGTTTAACAGTTGTGAACCTGAATTAAGTTTGAAGTTATTCAGGGCGATGGATGAAAATATTATGGGGATGGAATCAATGACTACACTTATTAGAAGCACCAGCAAGTGTGGCATCAGTCACAGAAGCCACAATAAATCTAAATTCTTTTATAAATTCCACACTAATGCTGTCGCTTTTGTACACAGACCAATTCAAAAAAACCACACAAAAGAAAAAAAAAAAATGACCTCTATTTTTTACCCCAGGAACAAGTGAACCACTTCATTAGTAAAGAGCGAAAACCACTACAAACCACCCGTGACCCCATCCATATCAAGTTGAACCACAACGATCAGATAGAGTTGTAAAACCTATCTAACTATATATATATATATATATATATATAAATTTTAAGGATAAGTTTTCTATAATTGAAGGAACTACATTTTAGGAATGGAGATATTTAGGCTTTATACAAAATCCTTTCTTCTGAATATATAAAACGGGTATAAAATTAATTATACATAACTAAACGTAGAGAAGTAATCTCAAAGAGAAATGGGCATATCCAGAATGAGCAGTTATCTGTATTGTTTTCATTGTCATCGGTGAAAGACTTTCGTCCTCCTTCCATATTATGATAAACAATTTAAGGAAAAAGCACTGAAGAATTCTCACGGTCGTTGAGGGGATCTGTTCTCGTTTCCCAGAAGGTAAAAGATGAGACTTTAATGGTCCCTGGAGAAAGGCATTTTGAGGCTTCGGCGATTTTTACAACTGTCCCACTAAAGGCTCAGGCACATTTCCTCATCCATGTTGAGCCAAATATAATTTATGTAACATAAATTCATATATATATATATATATATATATATATATATATATATATATATATATATATATATTATAATTTACATACTGAAGGGCCGATTGATTTTAAAATAAAATAAAATGCATCAAGTAAATTTGATGATAATGCTTAATGTCATGTCAATTGCTTGTAAAGAAACTACCCATTGCTAGCATTTGTAAAGTTTTATATTAGAAGGTCTCTAGGCCACCTTCTTTTCAGGTGTCTCATAGGCTTATCTGGAATAAAATGTGAAGCAAGTTGTGATACTAATGGATTTGAATGGTTGTGGAGTTAACTATGAAAGGATCGATATCTGGTTTGGGATAAGTCAACAATACATCGTCTGCTTGGAGGTAAAAGTCATTAAGTAACAAAATCAATTTTTTTCAGGAGAGCGAAAACGAAAATATACACATTAAACATTTCTCAGATAGTTGTTATATAGTGAATTTTCTAATTTGCATTTAAATTTCTAATATATAGCAGTTATATTCACTTGGCGATTTTTTATATTTATAGGAAATGATAATATAAACACATAATGAACTTTTGTCGAATTTGAAAAAAATTGCACTTAGTGACTTTTACCTCCAAGCAGGCGATCTTGTACATTAAGATCAATATGGATAAGTGACAAAGTAAGGAGCATTGAGGATTTTTAGAAGGATTTTAGATTTTAAGGATTGGATACAAGACGAATTGGATGGTTTAGTTGAACCCCAAAGCTCTACTCTGTATGTCCAAATAGGTCTAACTAGTGCCACGTAAAACTTCTACGTGAGGAGATCCTGAGGCCATCTTCTTTTTATTCTGAAACACGGTTATCAGGAATGGATAGGAAGCTAGTAGAAAAGATTGATGGATTTGAACGGATATGCAGTTTACTATGAATGAATAGGTATCTAGTTTGTGCTAAATGAGCAAGATATGGAACATTAAGGTCTTTATGGATAACTTTATTGGTGACAAAGTAATCCTTAATAGGATTTTAACAAGCAAACCGTTAAGGATTTTTTCAAAGATTTTAGATTGTAAGGATTATATATGAGATAAATTTGATGGCTTAGAAGAGCCCCAGGTCTAAACTTCGTATATCCAAATAGGTCTAATTACTGTCATGTAATTACATAATTACGTTAAATAATTAATTCATTTATATGAGTCCTTTGTAATTAATCGCCATTTTAGAGCGTTTGAAAATGTTGAAGGAGTCCAATATGACAAGCAGTTAACAATGAAGTTAAATTATTAATATGACGTTAAATAAACTGATTATATACGTTTCAATACAGTATAAGCCAATACCCACTAGTAGCACTTCAATATAAGTTCTACATGAGGAGGTCCCGAGGCCATCTTCTTTTCAGACGCCTAGGTTTGTCAGGAATAGAATCGGAAGCAAGTTGAGAGAATATTGGATTTGAATGGTTATGGAGTTTACTGTGAAATGATAGGTATCTGGTTCACATCCAATCTAAATGTTTATTTTAGTCATGAATCACTAGAAATGACAAAATCGTTTAAAACCAACCCAATTTTTGTTTTAACGACCAGATAAATATTTCTTATAGTGATACTTCAAATTTGTTTCCAGTAGGAACTAAAAAACCGACTAGTCATAGGGAAAACCTAAGGGATTGTCTAGTTACCTGACTACCCCACCACCCTTTCTTTTTTATCCACAGTTGGATATGAGATAAATTAGATGGTTTAGTGAAGCCCTAAAGCTCAACTTCCTATGTCCAAATAGGTCTAATTACTGCATGTAACTAAGTCTCTAGTAATTAATTAGAAGGTTCGAACGTTTGTCTAGTAAATGTTGAAGGAGTCGAAAACGACGAGGGGTTTCTTGCCGTTAAGTCAATCAGTACTAAAAAAATACACAAATATATTTTAAATTAATATGATTCATGACAGTTGATTCATTGCATTAGGAAGGAACTATATACCCTTCAAGAATTTATTCAAACTGACATTAGACCTCATATTACTATAGAAACATATTAGACCTATACAGGGGCGGATCGGGAATTTTCGGCCCACTGGGCAAATGCTCTTGACCGGCCCTCAGGGGTCAAATCCTCCCCCTCCCCCCATCACATCCACAAAAGATAACCCTGTTCACAATATGAACTTCAATTCTAAACATACTCATTCTTTCATTTTATGAGGGCGTTGAAAGGTTGTAAATAATGCTATAGCATATAATTTAATTCAAACAACAATTTTATTATAATTTTACCAAAATGATGGAATGATTTTAAGAAACTTTCAATATTCTACAAAACTTGATACGAAGCAGTGTTTACTTAGACAATGCACGTCAAGAAATTTCGTTTTAGGGGGCCAAATAGGGCCTCAAGTCTCGAGTGGAGTTTTTTTTTTTATAAGGATTTAGTTTTCCTATAACCGATAAAACGTAAATATTTACTTTTTTCCCTTTATTTCCCGGCCCCACCGGCCCTTTCCCTGTCCGGCCCACCGGGAGATTTCCCGGTATCCCGGTGCCCCGATCCGCCCCTGGACCTATATAATATAGAGCGGATATGAACCTTTTGGTTAAAAATCGTAAGGAGAAGTAGATTGTTGGGGTATGCAGTCATAAAGATACATAGCAATTAAAAAATAAGTTTTTTAATTTTTAATGCCAACGTTTCAACTTGCATTGCAAGCCTTCATCAGGGCTAGAAGTAGAAAACAAACAAAAAGCTATGACTAAATTGTAGAGAGTATAAAAAACAAAGTTATGTAAAGAATAAATATATAAGAGTAAAGACAATAACATAAAGGCAATATCTAAAGGTAAAGAAGACAATGCATAAAGACTATGGAAATAAGATTAAAATTAAAAGGAGTGATAGATAATTAAAAAATTAATGAGTAAATTATACAATATAATTGCTAAACATAAAAACTGAGTAGACACCAAGTTAATGTTTTTTACACTCTCTAAAATTTAGTCATAGCTTTTTGTTTGTTTTCTATTTCTAGCCCTGATGAAGGCTTGCAATGCAAGTTGAAACGTTGGCATTAAAAATTAAAAAACTTATTTTTTAATTGCTGTGTATCTTTATGATTGCATACCCCCACTATCTACTTCTCCTAATACCTAACAGTCAACTATACCTTATCAAATTCAATTAAAAATCGTAAATTTGAAATTCCTTGGTGATAATCCATTTTTCATAATACATGATTGTTAGTTCATAGTTCATCGAGTAATAGTTGTATATCAAGTAACACAGATAAAAGAAAAAGTATATATAAAAAGTAAAAAACATGAAAAATAAATAAGATACAAATAAATCCTTATTTAACAAGCTAAATATTCAAAAGGCTCTGGATTCCGTTTATAACTAAAGAAAGCTCATAGGTTTCTGTATCGAATCCAGAACAAAAGAGATATAAAAATATATAAAGAAAATTAATTTAAAAGTGTTTTCCTACTTGAAGTGTTCTAAGCTCCCAGTTGGTGGAGTTTACTTCTCATCAAGATCCATAACCTACAAAACAAAACAAAAGAATAAAATAAATACAACATAATTTTATAGTTTATGGTAATTATAATAGAATATAATAGTATAGAAACAAGTGATTAATATATATGGCTATTTTTTTCTGATTGAACTAAACATGTTGTAAATTGTAAATCTTGTTTTAGGGTAGTTGCTTCAGTAGAAATTCACATGATATTATGAACGCTGCAATTAGATTATTAGATTTTTTTATTTGTTTACATACAGATCCAAATTTAAATAAATTGGTTAAAAAATACGTTATATGTGGTTCTTATTAAAATATAAAGTTAATTTTTTATCCGATGAAATTACAAAAAAAAATATCAATGCCTCCCTGATTGGTACAAACAAATAGATCGTGGATATTTGTATCCCTTACCTACTGCTTTTATATCTATTGCTTCTTATAAAAAGGAAACTATATACCTTCAGCTAAAAGACTTATCCTTGCCAAAACCTGGCTACTAACCCTAATCACCAGGTAGGACTGTAGTAGAATTGACGCAGCTCCGACCGGACGGCCGTCATTGGTTCTCCACAGCATTTTACTTCCGATTCCATGCGCCTTATTTTCACCGAACTAATTCCACACTGAGTCGATTCGCTGCCCTCAATATCTCCTCATGATTCGGAAACTACTGCCCCAAAGGACACCAACACCAGTACTAACAGCTTGCAGAAGAAGTGGCAGACTCGCTTCCAGCCTGACCCACCGTTCAAATCACCGGGGCCATATCGGACACAGCGACCTGGATCAGGTCCTCAATGGCAGCCCAGCACTTCAGCAGGAGCTGTGACCAGAGCGGATCTTCCCAGTTAGCTACGCTATTGGCGTACGGTACTCCAAACGTGATCATTACTGCTATAGGATATAGAATATTATTGCTTCCGTCTTCCTACATATCCTTCAAACATAACAATCGGATACGTACAATTATACATTAATAACAATATAATACACGGAAATAAAACAGATTAGAAAGTACACTCCTTATTGCGATTAGTAATCCCTTAGCCATTGTAGCTCATGGCTTAAGAATTCAATTTGAACGCATTTATAAATATATAAAACTAGCAACCCCCATCGCACAGGGGGGCAAACACGGAAGAAAACCTTAAAATGACTTTATTATTTTTGTCATGTTTGATGGGCTATTGTATTCATTATTAGTTGGTGCAAACAGTTCCAGTTTGTTTTTTTCAATTTCATTTTTATTCGCCACTCCGAGGCCTTCTAAAGTTGGACAATAATATTCCACCCCAAAATGGCCTATTTCTATTGAGCTACAATTTGGGTCACTGTGGATTTATTTTTATAGATAAACCTATCTTGACAGATTTGTAGTTCGAACACTAAAGAATAGTGGAAAAATATTAGATTGGTTCAATGTATGGAATATATTATCAAAAAATATACTAGAGCGAGAGGGAAAAAGTAACCAGAGTTTTTTAACATGTGTGGTCCTACAAAAAAAGCTCCGCTGAGCTCCGGTAAAAAATTACTATTTTTATAAAGCTTATACTACTAGTTAATATTCCTATAAATTTCATTGACAACTGATGACAACTGCACATAAAAACAAGGATTGTTTACAAAGTTGGGATTAGTACGATCGTGATTTCCATGTCTGTCAGTTAATAAATATTTAACATTAACAGTCTGCTTTCTTCTCAAATAGTACTCGTATGAACATGGACATATTCTCATTACAGAGGCTAATAAAACAAAATGTTGCGATGTATATAAGGTAGTTTCTAGTGACGGACCATTATAAACTTTAGTTTTTATTTTCGGGAAGTATACTTTGCTATCTGATGCTTGGCTAACTTCAATGAGTGGTACAATTAATAAGTCTTTTTTCCTCTTTAAAAACAAAAATTAAAATTTGTTTTAATTTAATAGGGATAAGTTAACTAAAGTGTCCCAAAGAAGAAGGAAGCAGTTAAGTTGGGGATATTTCTACTTCAAGCTAGATTTAAATTTGTGGAATATATTCTTCAACTAGAATATGCTATCTCAGTAAAAGAAGCCGCAAAGGAACGAATACAAAAACGGTCTATCACTGAATTACAGATAAAAGTTGATTTTGTAAAGCAGGGATACGGTTCCAGTAGCACCGTAAATAAATCAAGAATATTTTTCTGAAATCCTTCTTTAACTTTCTAAATAACTCAACTTAGCTATGAATTAGTTATCAACTTCAAATCTATTTATTTAAAGTGTATTATTAAATTATTAAATAAATACACTTTCCTCGGAAATGTTTCCGTACAGCCATGAACAAGGGTGTGTTTTGTAAACTGCCAAAATCTTCAGATTCATACATAACACACATGAGGCCTGAAGCTAAAAAATAAACACCTAACCATCAGTAACGAAGCACTCTAATTGATAATGTGAGCCGTTCCATCATTCTTTCCGTTATATAGGTAAATAATGAATCCTGAACCAGCTTATTAAAAAGCAATTGACATAAAAAAGAGAAAATCGAAAAATGGAACCAACATTTTAATGAAATGAAGTCAAATAAGAATACAATTATGTTAAATTAGATCTCAGTCAAGATAGAGAAATATCTTTTTCACTTTAAGTTGTAGTTTTGTATGTTATTTAAAATAAAAATACATTCGTTATGCTCCAGACAAGACCTTTAGGGTCCCCAAAAACTCTAAATGACAAGATTCTAATGAAATCCGCTGCAAATCAGTGGAAAATTTATAAACTAAAAACTGATATCATTTTCAGATTCCTCATTTTAAAAAACATATAGAAACCAAATTTTCTCGAAATCAAAAATTAAATTTTTATTGAACCTCTAAAATTTTGTAGTTTTAGAATGCAGGAGGTCAATTTCTGAAATTGTATGCGAGAAAACATTCTCCAAAATATAGTATGTAAAGAATGTTTCTAGATCTAATTTAACTGATAGATAGAGCATCTTAAATCTCTTTTAATAATTGCTACAAGCAAAATTTTAGTCCACAGTAATGGACTAAAAAACCGTAAGCATATGTCTAAGAAGTTGTCCCCTTCGTTAACATAGCGATCCAAATGTTTTGTGCACACGTCCAAGCGCGTTTGTTTATGCAACTGTGTCAGTTGTTTTGGAACCCATCTTGCACAAACTTTATGAAACCCAAGTCTGCTGTAAATGATTTCGTAGGCAGAACCGTGGCTAATTTGCAGACGATTTGCCACGTCGTCAACAGTTATCCGTCTGTCTGAGAGAATCATTTCACGTGAACGCTCAATGTTTTCCTCGTTTATGGCGGTAACTGGTCGTCCAGCTCCTTCATTTTGCGTAACACTTGCGCGACCATTTTTGAATTTTTCAATCCATTCATAGACACTCCGTTGTGGCAAACAATTGTTCCCGTACTGTACCAAAAGTCTTCGATGAATTTCGGCCCCTGATACACCTTCCGACCACAAAAAACGGATCACTGAACGTTGCTCTTCTTTGGTGCAAATAGAAAGTGGAGCGGCCATTATTAACAGCACGACAGCGATAACCCTCGTATTATCAATGGAAAATCACAACTACATAAATCTCGATAGTATTTTATATGTTATAATGTTTATACATATTTTCAGTGGGTAAAAAAAGTATTCCTACACCACATTTTTGTTCCGTAAAAGTACAAGTAATAATTAATTGGACACGGAAAAACTTATGATTAGTATAAAAACAGCACTGTGCATTAATTCTTACCAGCAAGGAAATAAAAAGCCCATACAATCTAATTTATGGAAAAAAAAATCAATATTTTTATGCAAAACAATTATTCGTACAGAAAAATATTCATCTAATAATAACTTTTTAAGTTCATTATCAGATCAATGTTTTCATTTAAAAGTAATCCTTTGCTCTTATGTAAACAAAATGAGGTGGATACACTTGTTTCATTGTGTACTAAAAGATAATTCCTCAAAAATGGGACGCAAATCAAAAGAACTGAGCTTGCTAAGAAAAACGAGGTTTCCAGCAAGGTTTACCTAGCCTAAGTAAATAAAACGGAGTTATTATAATTCTTTTTTTTTTTTTCAACTTATCACAACATTAATAAGCCATTATATGTGTAAACACACATCAAGAAGACAAGAAGCCACTGTGTTGGACTGCGTGCTCACTTTGATTTAGCGCCAACTATGAGATGGTATGATAAAAGACCTAATAAATGTTGCAGGGCATTAAATTTCCTTTTTAAAAAGTTTATATATTCCACGTTATCTTCAACCTCTCATAAGTTACACCAATTTAAATGTTTTTTTTGTAAAATGTGGTGTTCAGCAGTGGTGTGTTGTAAAGCAGTGGTCTTAATACTTGTAACTAGAGTTGCCATCTCCTAAAATACAAAAGCCGGACTTGGCGCTGTATTAAGCAGGACATTATCTTTAAAAGCCATACATACCTTATATAAAGCTGGATGCACGTTTTTAAAGTTGGAATTAACTTCAATAATAAAAAAGTCTGTCAAGATAAGTTACATATAATTTTTAATTAATCAAAGCTATGTTACATAATGTATATTAAAGGTTTAAGTTTTTAGTTATAACATTAACCACTTATTTATAGCCCTATCCTTAATCTTTTGATCTTTATGTATGGCATTAAAATTAATAACTACCTGAAACATTTTCAGTCTTCTATAGACTTCACTTATATAAAACAAAAACAAAAATAAATAAATTACAGCTCCACTTTGGCAGTAAACTAAAAGTTTTGATTATACAAATATAAAAATATATGCACTATTCTAAGGAGAAAACAAAAAGATTAAAATTAAAAAGCCAATTATAAACCAATCTCAAATGTTTTTAAAAATAAAAAAAAACCATAAATTATTAGTTGTATTTTGCTTTTTCACCTACTTTCTCCAAAATGTCGTTTTCCTTAGAAGTCATATCATAAAATTCTGCACATGTTAATTTTAAATTGCATACATCATCTGTTTAATTGTTTCTGTTTGCAATTTATTGCGTTCCTTTGTCCACTGGGCATTAATCAAAGAGAAAACTCTTTCAACGTTTACGTTATGGCATAGAATCGCCATAATTCTTCCAATTTTAGTACTTCACAATTAAATTCTTCATTATGAAAAGATCTAAAATAAGCAGTCCACTTTTTATGTACCGAAAGTTTTTTAAAATCTTTTATGAAATTCTGCAATTTGTCAAAAAGTTTACTAAAGTAGTCAAAAAGGTAAGAGGAGTGGGAGTTTCCAAGATCTGAACACAGTCGCCTTTCCGCCACGCCATAAGATTGCTACTTTCAACGAGAAGATGAAAAAGCCTAACAAATGCCGGACAGACTGGACATACAAATATTTGGCTGGACACGGCAGTAAAAAGCCGGACAAATGGCAACCCTACTTGTAACTCAAAGCTTCCTATAAGTTTATATACACGTTACGTATTCTAATCAACCGTAAATAATGAAAAACGATTCATTCTCAAATTGATAGTCCCAAAACCAAAATAAAACGCAATCCTCAGCAAAAAACACGTTTTTGGGTACGCTGAGCAATAATTCCAAAACTATTTTGCTCCTATAGTCCTATCCGAAATTTCATTTTTTAAACGCCAAAAATTAAAACGCCAGGACTTTCAAAAAACAAACTCACTAATCCTTTATTGACTGAACTACATAGGATTATTATGTTTAAACTATAAGCAGTTTTTATTTTTCCTATAGTCATGATACATTTTATTTAAGTACAATCATTTTAGAAGCCTTGGTGTACCAATACGTTTGCCACAACTGTATCATTAACCCAGTCGATTTATAAATCGAAGTTTGCAAAAGTGCATACATCTACAATTTTTTAATACATTGTCAGGACTCAATATATAAGTGTAGTTGATTTCCAAGTCTGAAAACCTGCTGCAATTTGTTTAGTAATAGAAAAAACAAAAAAATGTTAGCACTATTTTCAGTTTTTCGCTTATATCTCGTAAACTAAGTGATTTAGTGAAAATTCAAACCTAACCGCAGCTCTGTAAGCCAATCAAATGCGATGATTAGCTCTCCAAAAAATGGTGATTTTTTTACAATTTTTGGAATTTTTCTTTTACAGTCTAGCGTATAGATCAAAATACAGGTTTTCCAAAAACACCTTCAGAACAGAATTTAAAGGGAACTAGATATGTTTTAGTTTGAGACCTAGAAGACGGTAAATGAGAAAAATCAAAATGGTACGAAAGTGATTTAACCTAACAGGCCAACGATTCACTTAATAAAGGTGTATGGTCTAAAAATAATTTAAAATACTTTTTTGTCACCCTCAAAATGTGTAGTGTTTTCTTCACTCTCAAAAAGTTAATATTTTGACTCCCTCAAGCTCTGTTAGTATTCCTCGGATCGAAACTTTGTCGATAGTAACTGTATTAGAAATTTAATGGAGAATAATTTTTGATGTACAACATTTTTCCCTAGGACCCACCCTTTAAAATCTATATTGGTTTGAATGAAAAAAAGTCAGGATTTGCCAACATTTTTTGTGTTGGAGTTGTTTCAACGCTCTAGCTGTGTTGGTGTTGCTGGTTTCGAAAATTTAACATCCTACTCGGCAAAGATTTAATGGAAAATATTTTTTGTTTTTCAACATTTGTCACTAGGAGCTATAATTATATTGATTGTATGAATCGACTGGGCTACATAATTTAATGCAATGCTTAAGTATTTGTTAAATTAAATAATAAAGACAATTGAAATGGATTTATTTACAAGATAATAATAAATTTTAAATTTAGATTAGTTTAGCATTTTTATAAACAAATACACTCAAACTATTGTTTAACTTAATTTTATTGTCTGTGAATTACATTACAGTGTTAGGTCTTTTGTTGATGTGATCCCCATAAAATTCTATGTGATTCACATGTTATTCACCCGAAGCTATATAAATCCCTTCCGACAGGGGTGAGTTCTCATTCTGCTTCTAACAACCCCCAGCTGTGTTAAGTCAGGCCAAGTCTTCATTTATCTTGCAAAGGTACATTTTTCATATTTTATTGTGTACTGTGACTATTAATTTTAGGTTTCTATTAAAATTGTTTTGTTTTTTGTTACAAATAGATATATTTTATGAAGTCAGTTTATAATTACTACAATTCTTAGGTCAATACCAAATAACATTAACATGAAATCCAAATTTATTTCTAGATGTCTACTCAAAAGGATTATGACAAAGTTGAGAGGTTGAACGATCAGTATAAGAATGCACCGAGAGACGCAAAGAGAGAGGTGGCTGGAGGTCTCGGAGTGAAACCAGTTGGAATTCAAAAAGATACTACAGCCAGCCGAGCCATGTCTCATGAGGGCAATGTGTCTAAAGATGCAGGAGTGGCCCAATTCCAAAAAGCTGGAATGGGTCCCAAGTGATTACAATGATGTTTTAGTTGTTTATGTTTTAAGTCTTTTCATGTATAATCTCATAACATTTGTTGTTTACCAAATACTTAAATATGTTTAGTTTCATTAAGTTCCTTTTTTGCAACATTCATTAGTATTTTATGTGAATTTATTTGACAATAGCTGCAGTATTTGTTTCAACTGTCATAAGTTTTTGATGTAAAATCTGATATGTTTGTTGGTTAAATGATTATTCTTTAATGTTTAAATATGTTTGATCAAATTTTGTTTGTGCCACTATTATTTTTTTTATGTAAAGTTTGACTAGGCTCCAGTAATGTTTTAATTGTTTAACTGTATTCTAAGTCTTACAAGTATAACCTGTTTAGCTTGTTGGCTATTTAATTGTTCTTAAATGTTTAAATATGTTCAGTTTTATTAAAAGTTATTTGATAATAAAGTTTCTTTAATATAACATTTTCTTTTATTCAAAACAATACCTTTTTTGTTTTCATATCTTGTAAGTTTAATTTGGGCTCATTTTAATGTATATAAAACTTATTTAATTCAAACTTGATTGAATTGTTTTGAGATTTATGAAAAACAAAAAAACTTTCCCCTGTGTAAATTAAAAAAGGTTTGAAATAAGGTTGAGAATGAATTAAGTTTTCTCTTCTTTTGCTTCTACTTATAGTGTCATTCAGTGTAGTGGAGTGTCCAGCCAGGAGCCGACTTTACCCGTTTCTGGTCTAATAATATCAATCTGTATAGATTTATCAAAGAATGGATTTCTCTATTTTTTTACTCCATAATGTAAATTTTTCAATAACTTTATCTAATGTACATAGTTTATATAGTTTCAACTTTAATAAAGTTAATTAGGATCCTCCAATTCTGCTACCTAGGCATAATTTTCAAAAGCAATGAAGAGCGAGAGAAGGCAAATGAAAGATTAACCAACTGACAGAAAGCTATTTGCAATGTTATGCTGGAACTGGTCACAATAAAAAGAAGTTTTGTTATCGAGTTATATATGACCATTACCTAATATGTTTTTGTTCCCACCTAAAAAATTAATTTTCAATTTTACTGTATAAACACTATCTTAAAAATTAGGGGGAAAATGTATTAATAAAATAAATAAAATTCCTTTTAAATCCTAAAACTCAACTGTGTATGTACTTTTTCTGTTTTTTAAAAGATATCTATTGGGTGTCAATAACTGATTTTACATTATTTATTGTCGCTATCTCGTAAAATACATTCCAGGAATAATGATAGGTGTGAACTTTCTTGTTTAGCTTAAAGTTTAATAATTAAAGAAAAATCACTGCAAATTTCAACTTTATTGAACTATTCTTTCTATACTTCTTAATATTCCAAATATAAGGGTGTCAATAACTGTCTGGTTTACACTACTTAAGAAAAGCTTATTTTATGTCAAATGACAATAAATTCATATTAATATATAATGTTAGAAACAATTAATAAATACTATATATTTTTTAATTTATACAACTTTTAATTCTGTACAGTTTGATAATTCATTATTTTAACATGTAAAAATAAAATCTTATATTTTGTTTAGTACCCTCTCATTATAATTACATCATGAAGTCAATTTGGCATTGATTCTATTTCCTTTCAGCTGTTTTCTTGTGATAGTAGGATTATTTTACTAACTCTCTCTCAATAATTAGCAACCTCTATTAGATGTTTACATATATCCTAACCCAACAACTGAGCCCAAGACCCCTCCCTCATGGGTTGTTAGTTGTAATATTTGTAGTTTTTTTTATTAGATGTTTTAGTTCATATATAATAATTAATATATATTTATAGAAACTGAATAAAGTGATTTGAATGGTGATGTAGTGTATGTAAATGGCAGTCACTAAGTGTCAGTCCAGAACAACCTCTTCCATGACACCACTGAACATTTAAATAAACTTAATAAATTTAAATTTATATTACATTTAAATAAAATTTAATAATGATTGAATATTTCAGTCAAATAATGATTAGTTCAATAAAAAATGACTGAAAGATTTAATAATTATTTAAATTAAGTGATTGATTCCAGAAAATTAAAAGCTATTATTAAATTTTGGCCAACTCTGCATCAAACCAATGTGTTGAAGGCCCATTCTCAAACTACTAAGGTTCAATTGAGGTAAGCATGGTAATGAGGACCAGAATTCCGACTTAGCAAAACATATAAACGAAAATTTCCATAAATTTAAAAAAGACTTGGGAATGAAACTAAGTAGGAAATTGTCTAAAATTAAATATTTGCGAACCATTAGTAATAATGAAATCGTTTAAAACCAATTTAAATGACAAGATAAATTCATGCAATAGTATTATTATTAATTTCTTAACAGTAAGAAAATGTAACTAAACAGTCATAGGGAAAACCTAAGGAACTGCCTATTTACCATATTATTTAACTGCCTACCCTCCTCAGCTATAAAATCCACTCTTGGGACCATTACCTGCAAGAAGCCCTTCAATTTCTCTTCCTAAGGAGATTACTAAGATACATTTGATTTCTTGCTTTACAATTTAAAATTAATAAAAATAATCTGTATGAATTTGATTTCTTGCATTACATTAGCTTTATTAACATATATATTAATTCATCAAATTGCTGATACATTCATTGTTGTGTTTTTAGAAATGATGATATTACTTGAATTTAGTCTTGGAGTAAACAAAATATCAATAAAAGTGATATAGAATTCATCTTCTTTTTTGAAATGATTTTCTTCGCTATTCGAAGTTTCCTTCACCAAAATCCTCAGAAACCATCAGACAGTTTCTCCACTCCTCTCTGTCCATCGCTTCTTCTCCTGTTACCCCACCGCACCATACTTCCAGCCACATCTCTCCACCTCATGCGAGGCCAACCTCTCCTTTTCCTACCCTCTGCAACCCATTCACAAGCTATTTAGGGGATTTTTTTATTATATATTCTTTTAATACGGCCGAACCATCTCAATCTCCTTCCCTCAATTTCCTCCAGGATATTCCTCTTCACTTCCATTCTTTCTCTTATAATCTCATTTCAGATTCGTTGAATCCTTGAGATTCTGGCCGATTTTCTCCAAAAAGATTTAGAAGGCGCAATGTATTATTATAGACGAATTGATAGCCACTTCTATAGGAGTTGTTTGTTTGAAGATTAATTTGGAATGTTAAATATTCATCGTCAGTTTTAAAAACATAAATTTTTTTTTATATATTAGGTGGGCTTTTCTGTAGCTATTGGAAACAAAAACCAACCAGACACAGAATAAACCTAAAGGACTAGCAATCTCTACCTCACCGTTAGGTTATGACTCTTTACAACCAGTCTGTTCCAGGCCTTGAAATCTCTTACAAATCCTTTTCATTTTGCCACCTTAGCTGAGTACAAATCTTTTAGATTTCTTGTCTTATATTTATTAAAAATTGAATATATATAATCTAACTATAAAAGTGCTGATGTTTTGAAAATTTTTTTTAGTATGTTTTTAGAACTAATGATGAATGTTTAACATTAGAGACATTAGGAAATAGTCTTAAAATAAAAAAATGGGTAAAACTAATTCATGAATCCTAATTGTTGTAATAAATGCTTGGGTGAACTATTGGGGAAATATTTCCAGAAGAAATTCAAAATTATTAGTGAATACTCCTTAAAGATTTCGGTTTTAAAAACAGTCATATACAAAAAAATGTTCTTGTTCGGATACTTTTGACTGCATATTTCGTGCTTGCATATCATGTACATTTTTATAATATCAGGTTTGAATTCTGCTCTGATTAAAGAAGAAAATTAAAGTAATTTTCAGAGATACATTTTATGTTTCTACGTAATCCTAAATAATTATTCGTAAAACATTTTGATTCACAACTGTGCAAATAATACTAGCGAATAACTGCCTCTATGATTACAGGAGACCGGAAATCCTGCCCTCAGTGATCTAACTATAACAGGCAGCTAGAATGGTTAATGCAATTCGAGAATAAAAACTAGCTGACTTGATAACCAAACCACCTCGTGCACTTCTTGAATTGTATCAGCTGTTAATGGCCGAACCATAATCAACTAGTTTTGAAATATTTCTCGATTGCTTTGGCAGGAAATTTAATTTTCTTTTTTATGATATTTAAATATATTTTATTTTATTTAGACTAGAAACTAAAAAGTCTGTACTCCTTTATGTAAACATATTTTTTGTTTGTTAGAAGTACTACTATTTTACGCAAATATACAATTTGTTTGGCTTTAAAAAAACAGAAAAAAAACTAATAATAAATATCTAAAAATCATCTCTTAATAATATTAACAAGAAGAAAGAATAAAAAAAGTTCGTAAAGGCTTAGGGTAGGTGTAAAATCTTTATAACAAAAAATGTTTACCTGAATACAAAAATTACACCAGCAATGTTATATGCCAACCAAACCTTGTCACTTAACAGGAAAACAGATATAGAAAATCTAAGTAAAAAAAAAGGAAAATAATTAAAAAAATCCTGGGACCAATATCGACCGAAATCGGATATAGATTACACGTTAATTAACGTCTATAACTGAGTAATATTCTAACATGGAACATGAGGCAGGCAAAAGTATTAAATTATAAGGTCCACAAAACCATCCTTTAAATATCTCGTATCCAATCCTTACAGTCGAAAATCCTTCGAAAAATCCTCAATGCTCCTTATTTTGTCACTAATATACGTATCCATAAAGACCTTAATGCTCCATATTTGCTGATTTAGCCCAAACCAGATACCTATCCTTTCATACTAAGCTCCACAACCACTCAAACCCACTAGTTTCTCAACTTGCTTCCCACTCCATTCCCGATAATCCTCCGAGGCGTCTGAAAAGAAGATAACCTCGAGACCCTCTATTATAGAACGTCTATTATATAAAACTTTACAAGTGCTAGCAATGGGTAGTTTCTTTACAAGCAATTGCCAAGTCATTTTTAATGGTTATTATCAAATTAATGTATTTTATTTTTAAGTGGTATACAATAATGAAACTTTAAGTCTAGAAAATAAAAAATCAATCGGCCCTTCAATATGTAAATTATATAGTTCTTGAGGTTCAGACAATAAATAAAAATAACTATTTTGGCGACGTTTCGAGACTATATTGTTCTCATAATCATGCCCTGCATCTTAGTAGAATGTATTCTTCACACTTGCTAGTTTTCTGTTGGATTTCTTCAGTTCCTTCATCACTGAGATTGCTTCAGGACCGTGGGTTGTCTTGATATCTTCATAAAATCCCATTCTTCCACTATAGATATTTTCCAGTATTGACTCGATATGTTAATATGGATAAATGTCTTGACTGTTACTATTAAATGTTTTGTAAGGTTCTTGAGGTTTGGTCAATAAATAAAAACAACTATTTTGGCGACGTTCCCGATAATCCTCCGAGGCGTTTGAAAACATCACTTGGGTACGCATAATGGCAAAGAAGGATCAAACCAATCAGGATTGATGAATTAATTGCTACTTCTATCGGGGCAAGAAATGTTTGATTTCTTGTCTTACATTTTTGATAACTTTAGTGTATACAATCCATGTAACATAGTACTGATGCGTTGAACATTTTGAATGTTTTAGAACTGAAGATGAATGTTTATTATTCGAAACTTGTATTCTAATAAAATAATCTCAATAATAATAGAAGTGGTCATTAATCCATCAATCCTGAAAAGAAGATGACCTAGATACATTCTTCTAGTGTAGAATTTGTGTTGAAGTGCTACTGAAGAGTAGTTCTTTTCAAGTTTTGACATGTTATTGTAGTCGTTATCAACTCATTTACTTGTTGTATATATTTTGTACAGTTGTAAATTTCAATAAATGGATCTTAAAAAAAAACATTACGTATTCTTTTTGTTGGCCGATCACAGACCAACAAAGAAAATACGTAAAATACGTAACATCTCTTGTTAATGAGTGGATAGAGGGTGGATGGTGGAATGTAATAAAAAGCTAGGGATGAGCCAAAATTAATAAAATGAAGAAATAGGCAAAATAAACAATTTTAGAAACAAAAAGTTAAACCAGAGACAAAAGCTCCGAGAACTGGAACAAAACAGAGCGGATAAAGAAAGCCTGAATTCTCGCAAAAAATGAAAAACTGCTCGGTAGATAAATTATAATGAGGAGCCCCAAAATTGAACGACATTTAGTTAGCGCCTTCCACCTAGGCAACTTTACAACTGATATTAGATATATCTAATTGTAAGTATCACTTTTGTATATTTTTGTAACTAGATTCTAATTAAATATATGTGAAGGATGATATTGAGTAGTTGATATAAATAGTGACCATATGGAGCATTAAGGGAGGCTAAATCGGTTCATGTTTTTTTACCTAGCTTCAAGTGGGACCTACGGATATCGAGGGCAGGCCTAGTCGTGCGCTACAACATCTGTTATTTATTTATATAATCCCTTCATTGATATACCAGGTATGCAAGTTTAAAATGTCGTTTTAATTCCAATAGAATGCGCTCTTAGCCTATTGAAGGATTTGCTTATCTCTAAATGCTATTTTGTTTGTTAGTCATTTGTTTACAAAAGTCAGTTGTTTTTAAGTCGTTTACGTGGACGTATCATACCTTTCTTTGGTGTTAAAAATGTCTAATTTTAAGCCAAATAAAGAGCATTTGCGGCATGTCATGATTTTCTTATTTAATCAAAAGAAAAAGGCATCTGAATGTCATCGAATTCTTGTTGAGACTTATGGCGATGTTGCTCCAACCGTCAGGACATGTGAACGTTGGTTTCAAAGTTTCAAACGTGGTGATTTTGATGTTACTGATCAAAAACGAGAAAATCGACCAAAAAAGTTTGAGGACTTCGAATTGCAATCTTTATTAGACGAAGACAATACCCAAACCCAACAAATGATGGCAGAACAGTTGAATGTCACTAGGCAAGCCATTTCCGATCGCCTGAGAGCTATGGGAAAGATTCAAAAGGTTGGAAAATGGGTTCCACATGAATTGGACGAACGACAGATGGAAAAACGAAAAACTGTGTGCGAAATGCTGCTTTTACGCCACGAAAGAAAGGGTTTTTTGCATCGAGTTGTAACTGGCGATGAAAAATGGATTTATTTTCAGAATCCCAAACGAAAAAAAAAATCATGGGTAACGCCAGGACAACCATCCACATCGAGTGCAAGACCGGATCGTTTTGGGAAGAAGACAATGCTGTGTGTGTGGGTGGGATCAGAAGGGAGTAGTCTACTACGAGCTTCTCAAACCCGGCGAAACAGTCAATACCGAGCGCTACCCGACAACAAATGATCAATTTGAGTCACGCATTGATCGAAAAACGCCCAGAATGGGCTCACAGGCACGCCAAAGTCATTCTTCAGCACATTCAGCCAGATTGACTAAGGAAACGATTTCTTCGCTTGGTTGGGAACTCCTACCCCACCCGCCGTATTCACCTGACCTGGCGCCTTCTGATTATCACCTCTTCTCATCGATGGGACACTCATTGGCGGAGCAACACTTCAACAATTTCGAAAACGTACGAAAATGGCTCGATGAATGGATTTCAAATAAAGATGAAGCATTCTTTTGGAATGGTATCCATATATTGCCCGATAGATGGACAAAATGTGTAGAAAGCGAGGGTCAGTACTTTGAATAAAATATATTATACTTTTTTTTAAATTACTGTGTATATATTTTAAGAAATAAACGACATTTTAAACTTGCATACCTGGTATTGTCTTCGGTTTATCATCTCTTTGTTGTATGGGCATTATTAATGTAGGTTTATGTTTTTAAAATAAAATATCAGAAAACATTTATATTAGTCAAAATGCCCTTTATTTCTCTCAATATATCGCTAACAATAGGTTTTGGCTCCACTGAATGGAAGTTAGAACCCTTATAATTTAAAAGCCGGTTCACACGCTCAAGCCATTTGCGCGAATCAGCTCGGTACTGTTTACACGTTCAGTTTTGCTTGCACAAATGGGAAGTAAAAACCTCTTTGTTTTATGGATACTGAAAAATTGTGACGAAGAACTATTAATTCTTGCAACGGGCAACAATGGTATAATATCCTTCCGCTATCTTAAAATCGTTAAATCCTGGAATATTTCAAAATAGTATCCTTAAGGACAGAAACTAAAAGGACAATAATGGTGGAATATCCTTCGTATAACTTGAAAATCATTAAATCCGAGCGGAGCTCAAAATAGTATCCTTAGGGAGGAAAACTAATATATACGTGGCCAAGGATATCCTTTCACCATCTTAAAATTTTGTCTTGTGTAAACTTCAAACCTGCGTATACACGCTGCAATTTATTTGCACAAACTGGCTTGTGCAAGCCAATTTGCGCAAATTGCTTGAGCATCTAAACCGGCCTTAACATTTCTAGTTTCTATCGACTTTTGATCAATGAAGTTTTTAACGTTTAAAAAGTGGCCCAGGTCCTTAAAAAAATGATAGTTAGTAGGCTAGACGTCTGGAAAGAATGGCGGTTGAATTAGAGACTCATAACAAAGCTCTAACAATTTCATAACGACAAAACCTTTCGTCTTTGCGGCGGCCCTATGGAATAAGCATCTTCAATTACTTTATATAAAATTTAATAAAATAGAAAATAAACTTTATTCTGAGACTATGACCCCTAACAATAATACTATGAACAGAAAATTAATCTAATGAGACTGATCATCAAAAGATAAAATAAAAGGAATAAGCAATCTACTTAACTTAAAAAAAAAATTAAAAGATAAATGTTACATAGCCCCTACATCTTCTTCATATCTCTTTTTATAGTTGTTTTGAAATAATAAGATTTTGCTACCTAACACTTTTACACATTAATTCTTCATCTAATAAACTAGATTGTATTAAAAAAAAAAGAAAAAGTGACATAAACCCTTCATCTACACTACCTTTCAATTTTGTATTATTGGATAAATCTGTTTGATTTGGTAACTGTTATTTTCGCTACAGGGGGTCACCTGTGGTGTAGTGGTTAGCATAGCAACCTACTAAACCCAAGATCGCGGGTTCGCAGCCCGGCAGATGACTTTAGGATTTTTTAAAGGGAGTAAAAAATCCTTAGCTATGCCGTCCTTCGGAAGGGACGTAAAATGGGGGTCCCGAGCCTGTGCGATGTCAGGTACTCGTTAAAGATCCCTATCCTAATTATACCTGGATAGGCAAAATTTAGGACTCCCACCGTAGCATCGTCCGATTAGCCATAGCAGCATAAAGTCACGTTAAACGAAATAAAACCTATAAATATTTTCGCTACACGTTTCCGAACAATATTGGGTTTTTATCCAAGCTGTTTTGTTTAGATACCAACTTATGTTTTTGAAAAAAAAACAAAAAAAACGAATTTCCTTATGAATATGAGCCTCATTTATAACCCTTTGCGGTTTGTAAAAAAAAGATTTTTCTTCTCCCTTAAAGTCTGCCCAAGACAGATTTGGGGGGGGGGGGGGGGGAAGAAAAAAAAAAAAAAAAAAAAAAAAAAAAAAGTATTCCTTGAGAACAGGTGGCTTGCTCCTTTTACAGTTACTTTTCGGTAACCAGTTACTGTTTTACCGACGCGCATTTTAGGAGTACCCAATCAAAATTAAAACTACCAATTTTCCCTTCTTTCATCACGATATCCTCAGATTAAATTCTGGATGCAAATAGAAATCACACTACATTCTTTTGTATATTGTACTTCAGTGTTCAAAATTTTATTTCATTCAATAAATATGGAATCCTTGTTATAATATTAAATAGAAATGAAAACAGACATGGTATTCTAAAAGTAGAGAAAAAAATATCCAGAAAAGAAATGAATAAAAGTGTTTAAATTTTATTATGCCATTAAGATTATAAATAGTCAGTAAATGAAACAAACAACAATTTATAATAAAATGGCGATAGCAAAAAGCTTGAGAAGGCATAAATAAATGGTGAGGTGTTAGAATGGTTTAGTTGAAAACTAATAATATTATGTTATGTTATTAATAGGTAACTGTTAAAAGGAGCAAGCCACCTCTTCGCAAATAATACCCCCCCCCCCCCAAAAAAAAAAAAAAAAAAAAAAAAAATCTATTTATTAGAAGATCCAGTCAGTAGAAGAGGACATGAAATGTAAATAGGATTAAAACGAAATGTCTGTTTTTTAGAATCCTCCGTCATGAAAATCTGTATCTTTGGCTTTTAATTCCCCAGGGAAAGGTCGCCTGGAAAGCTTTTTTGGCCACTTTTGTGCCAATTGTCCTTTCTAGGTGTCCTAACCACCTGATTATTATTTCTTCAATAAACCTTACAATATTTTCATATTGTATAAGGCCATCTAAATCTGCCTAAGTCGTCATCAAAATCCAAATATTCAACATAATACTAGAATTTGTTACGTATTGACACTCATATGAACGGCATCAACTCATAAATATGCATTCCCACTTAAATCCGGTCTTGATAATGAAGACACCGCCTTCCCCTCCCTAAATACGCTTATACGCTTTAAGGAAACATTTTAACATTTTAAACTCTCGAATTGAATCTTTTAATGAGGTTGAAAGAATAAATCTTAGAATATATTCCAAATTTTCGCGTATTTGAATTCTTGCCTAAAAGAATGTGACTATTTCTACGTGAAGGTGTCGCAAAAGCTAGGAGCAGTTGAGAGAATGTTCCACTGGAAACAGAGGTGTTGTTCAACAGATGAGAAGTGTGGATACATATAAACGTTCCTACCCGTCCCTCAACTATTTCTGGAAGGAATGGATATCCGCCACAAAGGCGGGTCGGAGCACAACGATCAGGAGAAACCTGGAGGTACAGCAAACTCCCGAGAAGTCAATAAATTGAGATAGTTCTTGTACCTCCTCAGGAGGTACCCAGAAAGGATAATGAGTAGATACGAAACATGAGTGAGTAGAAGGGCCTAAAAAGAGATGTCCAGGAAGCGAGGCTGGGATGGAGCAGGGATCTAGGGTTGGGCGATAGTCGATAGTTAGCACTATCGAAAGGCCGATACTATCGGTTGAGAACTAGCGATTGCTATCGATATTTTTTCGATAGTTGCTTCCTTTTTTTTCCAAAGGTATTCAATAAAGAATTTCAACTAATTTAATTAAATTCAATTATCTACTTACTATTTGAAATTTGCAGGATTATAAATTATAAGATTATAAAATAAAGATGAGAGAAAAAAACCTAATTTATTTGAATTTAAAAAACGTAATTACAATTTACATGGTTCCAATGGTAATGAACAAATCAAATCTTCAGAAAAGAAAAATAACGAAATAGTTAATTTCAAGAGTCGAGTGTGCTCCTTGAGCCACATATTTCCCGAAAGAAAAACTAGCATTTCTGCTTTCCTTTGGCTTAATCTTTGAGAGAACCCTTGAGCTCTAGGAATTCCGGATTCAATTTCAAAAGAACTCGACACTGGACAGAGACAGATCAGCATAATTCCGAGAGTTTCAAAACTTGATGTAGTAAAAGAGATCTATCGATAGTTGACACTATCGATAGTGACCATCGATAGGCATTATATATCCATATATCGATAATAACAATCGACTATCGCCCAACCCTACCATAGCCCCAAGGTACACAGCATTGAGCATATGATGATGGCGATGAATTCTAATTTCAGGGATAATAATAAAAAAAAAATAGAAATCGACGATTCCCAGGGTCACATCGAGAGTGAAAAGAAAAGCGATTAGTAAAAATAATCATTTCTCGTTAGGGGCAGCCAATTATAATATCCTGGAGGAACATTCCAGCTCTAACCAATGAGAAGAATAGAAGAGCTTCCACATTGTGTAGGAGTACTGGAGTACTCTCTCACTTTCACTGATAGCACGATCAAAGGGGAAACATCCAAAACTGTGCCTTAGTGAAAGCTTGGGAGAAGGAATAATTAAAACAAACCAAAACATTTCTTAACATGTTATTCTTAAAGAACAGTAGAAAACTGGAATGTAATCTGCATTTATACAAAAGAATTTGTAACTAATGCCCCTGCGAGTCATCGTCGCATTATAATGGTGGAGAGATCTCATGGGTTCTGAGAAATATAATAAAACTGGGTTATTATCAGAATATGTAGGAATGTTTTCGAATATATTATTTTAATTATAAATATGTATAGTCAATAGCTCAAACGATCTACTGCCTCATAATATTATATAGTTAGCAATGAAAACAAAAGTAAATTAAAACACAAGAAACTGTCCTCAGATATCCAATTTAATAACAGTTTTAAATAACAACATCCCAAGACCATCCTCTTTTCTGATATTCTTCTTGTAGGGTTATGACGAATCGAAAAGAACTAAGTGAGTATGGAAAGATTGATAAGAGAGCTATCTGGTCCCGTCCAAATCTGTAATATTGGGCATTAAAATAACCCCTCTTTCTCTCTCTGTCTCTTCTATATATCTGACCTGTTATACCAAACCCCTTACATCCATTTATTTTTGTCAAATTAGTTTTTTGCATTAGTGTTCGCTGAGGTCCCCTCTATCAATGCTTAAAACAATTAGTTTCTTTGAATTGTCATAACCCGGAATTTATATGATATTTACAATTAACGTTAACAAAAAATAATGCAGATTGATAAAATATTTACATGAGTTTGATGTCATGACTATGCAAAAACCCTGTGAGTCCAACTTAAGGTGTCAGATTTTTGAGAAACCTAAAATTGAGAAGGATTCAAATACTTGCTCGCACAACCCATTTAGTACCTAATACTATATTTGCCGAGAAAATTCATTCCGTTTCCTTAGAAATTCAAATCTTAAGGTTCTTTTGGTCTCTTGCAAAATTTCAAAAATTGGACTTAATGGTGACACGGTTTTTGTTTTCAACTTAATAAAAATAAATAAAATGAGGATCTGGAAGGAGTCACTTCAGAACTTCAAGAAAGGCAAAGTTTTTTCTAATCAAAAAACCTTTTTGTTATTTATATAATCAATTTATTGTTGGAAATTCAATCAATAAGTTTTTGTAACATGTGAGATAGAGGCGAGGAAAAAGTGTTTGATTAAAAAAAAAATTTAAAAAAAAAAATGAATTTGTTATTATTAAGATTGAAATGTCGCAAGGTATTTTTTTATTTTTTATTTATTTAAGTTTTCGCCTTTTTCCCTTTAGAAAAAAAAATAGCGAGCGCCTGATATTGGTTTATTACAGTAAGTCGAACATAGCCGTCTCCACTGGGCTTGAAGCAATCTCAGATATTTTCAGATATCTGAAATATATCCATCGTGGAAAGAGGAAGGGGTCGGTTAAATTTTTGGGGTTTGCCATGGGATTTCCCTTATGACTCATTGGATTTTTCCGTTCCCATTGGAAACAAATTTAAAATGGGGCTATTGGTAATGTTTATCTGGTCATTTAAACAAAAATCTGGAACGTTTTTAAACGATTTTATTATTTCTAATGATTCATAAATATTTAATTTTAGGCTAATTTCTACTTGTATCATTTTCACTTCCGAATCTTTATTGAATTTATGGTTATTTTCATTTAGATGGATAGCGAAATTGGAATTTTAGTTCTTTTTATTGTATGCTCTTATATGTTCTTTTATTCTTTGATTTACCAATCGTCCAGCTTTTGTCGTGTATTTAGCTTCACAGCCATTACATTTTAGTTCGTATACACTGCTTTTTTTGGAAAGGGTCTATTTCGTCTTTAGGTGAAGGAAATTAAGATGACAATGTTTTTTTTTTGTTGTTTATTTAAAATAAAATGTTTCCATTAAACCCTGCATTTAAAATAGATAAACAATTGTCATATTATTTCCTTTCACCTAAAGACAATATAAACCCTTTCCAAAAAAGCGGTGTATGTACCTAAAGTAACTAATTTACACTAATTTAGTGTAGTTATAGTAGCAACTACTAACTACATTTGTAATTATTATTTAAAATACTAACTACATTTATAATTAGTAGCTAGCAGTTAATATTACCTAGGACCAACGACTAGCTAAAAAAAAGTTGTGAGACGTTTTTAACTTCTTACTACTCAAATATAGCCAGCTGGTAGTTGCAACTGTTTTGGTGATTGTTTGGTGATCTCTTCCCACAACTTCAATTCTTGTTTTTCAGGGAACATCATATTATCTAAAAAACGTATATTGACATTTGAAAGAGGGACCGTACGTGTGCCCCAATGGTAATAGCAACCGATGGATCTCGTTGACTACGTGATCCAAAGTAGGCTACGAGTATAATATCACGCTAACACTAACACACTCCATCGGTAGAAAAAAATGATTTCCGTGGGAAGAAATATAGCTGTGGAAACTATACTACTATATAAAAGGAAAAGACATTTTTCGTTTGTGATCACTAACCACGAAAGCTACGGAACCAATCTGCACCAAATTTTAACCACATCATCTTTACAGCTAAAGGAAGGTTTAGCACTTATAAAATATGCTTAGTTTCAATTAATTTATTATTAGAATAAGGATAATATTTGGATAACAGAGAAGTTTGAAAATTGACCGATAGGTGGCGAGCGCCATTCTGCATGAGAGGTTACAAAGGTACGGTGTTAGATAGAGCTTGAAATTGATAATAAAATTTACTTATATTCAAATAAATATACTTATATATTACTTATATTTAAATCTTCTTTAAATTAAATCATTAAAAAAGATTCAAATACATAGCGCGGCGTGTGGAACCCGGTGAAATTTGAAAATCGATCGATATTTGGCTAGCACAATTCCGCAATAAAGTTTACAACGGTAAAACTATTAAACCCATCTGTAAAAAGTTTTGACTGGATCATCTTCTTCAACTATAGTTCTAGCTAGCTTTAGCAATAATAAATTATACAATAATAAAAAAATAAATGTACAATGTTGAGTGACATAAACGAGGTTAGCCATGCTGTCATATACTTTTATGGTTTGAAATTAAAATCAATAAAATTGTACATAAAAAACTGCCACATAAAAATTATTACCAAATCAAAATGTCGATCTTTTGCATTTTTATATTGTGTGTTAAAATATTATTCACTGGCCTTAAGTTGTAAGCACTGATAATGCAGTCCATTATCCGCAAGAGTTTCTTAATAGTCTCTCTCCATCTGGATTACTAACGCATACATTAAATTGCTATATATATATATATATATTTTTTTTTTTTTTTTTTATTTGATATCCATTTATTGAAATTTACAACTTTAAAAATATATACAACAAGTAAATGTGTTCATAACGATTACAATATCATGTAAATAACTTGTGAAGAACTAATCATCAGTAGCACTTCAATAAATATTCTACACTAGAAAATCTCTAGGCCATCATCTTTTCAGACGCTTTTGAGGATTATCGGGAATGGAGTGAGGAGCAAGTTGAGAAACTAGTGGATTTGAGTGGTTATGGAGCTTACTATGGAAGGATAGGTATCTGGTTTGGGCTAACTCAGCAACATATGATACATTAAGATCTTTATGGATAAGTTTATTGGTGACGAAGTATGGAGGATTTAGGATTTTTCGAAGGATTTTGGATTGTAAGGATTGGATACGAGATAAATTGGATGGTTTAGTGAAGCCCCAAAGATACATTAAACTAAAAATTCGATGTCCAATTATGCTTTTATGTAATCTTTAAAACTGTGCATTGATACCAGGTTAACAATTACTGTTATGTGTGAGAATAGCATACTTCAATACAATATTTTCATCCATAAACAAATTAAACTTGAATTGTTAGTTCAAATTATCAAAGTTCTTTTTAGTTATGAGAGCGGGTAAAGCCGATACTAGGAGATGCTAATATAAAATAAAATTAAAGAAGACCTGGATTGCGCTACTTACCAGATCGATACATCGATTAGACCTCATCGATATATTGCTGTTATTAATCGATTGACATAACCTTGTTATACAAAGGATAGTGTGTTAGCAATATGTCATAATAGATGAAACAAAAGATAAGCGGGCCAGAATTCATTTGTTATATTAAAATCGCTTGAGTTGTAACCTACATAAATAAATACTTAGGATTGATCCTTCTATATCATCATGCGTACCTCAAGTAATAAATACTTATTCACTTGAGGTACGCTTTAGTAAATATAATCCATCTAACATAGTGCTCATGTGTTCAACATTTTATTTGTTCTAGAACTAAAGATGAATGTTCAACATTCGAAACTAGTACCGTAAAAAGGCCTGACTTTGCACAAAGTTCATTAAAACGTTTCAGTCGAAGAAAAATTGTTTTGTTTTTAAATGAGGCATATTTTACATTTCTTACTTTAGGATATAAAATATCCCTCATTTAGACAACAAAACAATTTTTCTTCAACTGAAACGTTTTAATGAACTTGGTGCAAAGTCACGCCGTTGTACGGTATTATTATAAAATAATTGCAATAGAAGTGACACTTAATTAATCAATCCTAAATACTTTCCCTCATGCCTGATGTTGTTTTAATGTAACTTCACATTCACTGGTTGTCCATTGTGTACAGTAGTGAATAAAATTATTGTAAAAAAAAAAAAAAAAGTCCTAAATACTTATTCTCTGACGAAAATTCTATCAATGCTTTCTCAATAATTGAAGAAACAAAAAACACACACCTTCCTTTTACTGCGGAAGAAAAAGAAACCGCGATGATTATAGTTCCAATTCCGAAGGATGAAAGCTAGCCAGCAAAATCCACTAATCCAGAAGCGATACGAGTTTCTGATCTTGTGGAGAAAGGCGCTTGAAGAATCGACAAGGCAAGAAAAGAAACTGCTCCACTTTTACCGAAGTCGATAGAAAATCTATTTAGTTTTCTTCAATCATTGGATTCAATCCTCATCAGATAAAACTATAAGAGCGCCTAGTATAGCTGAAGTTGATCCTAATTACAACATCTTTTTTTATAAATTATTCAACATTAGATAACGATAGAAGGTAAAAGTTCTTGAAATAAGACGAACCGACTAAATAATGATCAATATCAGACTTCCCCTACAGCAAACGTCAACATATCGTCCATAAAACTGCAGAGTATGGAATCTGAAAATACGCGGTTTTTGCATCGATCTTCAGCGATTCGGTACATTGATTTGACATAATCAAATAGTTTGTATAATCGGTCCTTAGGCACGGTTAATCCCTCCCCTTTACAGAGTGAATTCGGATTTGAGAATTCGCTGAATCATATATCAGTCCTAAAGCAATTTATTTAAAACAAGAAATCAAATATTTGTACTCACCTGAGGAGATCTAACAGATATTTGATTTTTTTTCTTACATTTTCGAAAACTGTAGTATATATAATCCATGTAACATAGTACAGATGTGTTGAAAATTTGTATGTTTTAGAACTGAAGGTGAATGGTTAGCATTCGAAACTAGTTTTCTAATAAAATAATCTCAATAGAAGTGGCAATTAATTCATCAATCCTAATTGTATTGATCCTTCTATACCATCATGGTGTACCCCAAGTGCCACGGTTTTGCCCCAGTATCGCCGAATAAGCGGGAGCCATATATAAGACATAAGTGTAATACTATAATAAATAATTCAAGAGTATAAAATATAATATAAATTAAGGCTTAGGGAACCCGAAGGTTCGATACCGACACCACCAACCATCGACCGCACACTTCCCTCCTAACCACTCCTCCATAGCCTAAACCCCCCAGGTCGGCCCTGAGGCAATCCTCCCATCTACCCCTCACTAGTTTACCCGACGGCTCATAACTGATTACTTTTTTCGGAATTCGTTCATTATTAAACCCAACGACTTTACATGCCCATTTTAACCGCCGCACAAGCTATTACTTGAACTATATTTACCGGATATAATTCGCGCAGTTCCGCATTGTGAAGCCTTCTAAATTCTCCTGTTTCTTCATCCTTTTTTGGGCCAAATATTCTACACAGTACTTTATTTTCGAAAACTTTAAGGCGTTGTTCCTCCCTTAACGTGAGCGGCCATGTTTCAGATCCGTAGAGAACTGTTGGTAGTATAATAGTTTTGTATATCCTATTTTTTAAATTTTTGGAGAGTAAGCGCGCACTGAGTAATTTTGCGACCGAGAAATAACAAGCATTACCGGCTTTTAACCTTGCCTTTATTTCTTCTTGAATTTCATTTTTCTCCGATATAATAGACCCTAGATATTTGAATTGCTTAACGTGTTCGAACTTTATCCCGGAAATATCTACATTACTAATTCAAGAGTATAGAAAGGGAAAAAAAAAGGTAATAATCTCCACTTATTTCCGATTCACCGAACTTATATTTACTATATGATATGAATGTAATTATTATTAAAGATATAATAAAATCCGTTCTATGTCTTATGTGTTAATATTATGTCTTCATCTCAGTAGGTGGTCATACAATATTTTTTTCCAGTATTAAGTCTATTATATAAAATCTTATACAAAAGTATTTTTATTATTTGATTCACTGGTTATGAGGTTCAAAACCTTTTTCATATGCATATATGAAGACATTATTATTGTATAACGTATTCCACAAATTCCTGAGGATCCAACCACATTACCTCTATTGCAACTGATTTTGTTGCCAAATGTAGAAATAATATCCTACCCCTTTCTACATCTGCTTCATGTTGTCCTTGGTCCAATTGGTTTACTTCAATCAGAAATATTTCAAACTATAAATTTATTTTGGATACTCGCCATGCACACTACATTTTTGGTAACCTAATGATACCTCTAACTGCTTTCATTAACGTTCAAGACCTTAACAATTCAATAGTTTACAATTAGAGGAGGGATGTCCTTACCAACGGACTATTGCAAAATTTTGGACAAGATATCGTTTAGACTGCCGTGTTAGCTTTCAGTATGCAATAATAATAAGACATTTACATATTTACAATAATACAATTATTTAAGTATACATGTTGTGGATAGTTTTATTCAACAATTAAATCTATTGTTTTACATTTCAAAATTGATGATGATGTTTTGTGGCTTTACGGCCTAACTTACCCTCAACTAGACTATCAACAAGGACGGGTTATCCTTTGTTGTCGTTATCATAGGTTGTATTATCTATTACAGTGTAGGCTGGGAAGTTCGAAATTCATTTCGTACATTTTAAAATTGTTCTATACAAACCATACGAGTAATGATGGAAAAACCAACTAAAAGAAACGAGACCAATATGTAATAACTAATATGTATATAGAATATCTAATATGCAAACAAACAAGAGTTGTGTTTGGATGTAAACTACCTAAAATGTAGACTGAGTTGTGTTGAGAGTATATCTTGTCAATGTCGTGGGTGCATCTTTTGAGTGTTGTTTGATTCTAATTACCGATTTGTTGGATAAAGGAAATATCAGAATTTTTGTTTTGTTTTGCAGAGTAGGTTTTCGTTTGGTCGAAGGCGTGATGTTTGATATTGAGAAGATTTAGGTCGTGTAGGATATCGTCTAGGCTTTTATAAAAATATATATTATAGCGCATCCAGGGTAATCCTTGATCATCCTCATCCATAAGTTATGATTCCGTCCTAAGTTATTGAAGTTAAACTTTCAGCAATATTAGCTTACAATATTAAAAAATTAGTGGGTTTAGGTTTAAAATATATCAATCTTATTTCTAGTATATTTTTATGCTTCCATTTTATTTATATAAAAATTTTACTTATTAAAATTAAATATAAGCTAAGGAAAACCGGTAACGAAATTGGTTTAATAATTAATACCGCTAAAACGGAATATATGGTTAGTAGTAGAAATAGTAAACATTTTAGTAATGTAGATATTTCTGGGATATAGTTTAAACACGTTGAGCAATTCAAATATCTAGGAAAAATGAAATTCAAGAAAAAATAAAGGCTAGGTTAAAAGCTGTCAATGCTTGTTATTTATCGGTCGCAAAATTACTCAGTTCGCGCCTACTCTACAAAAATTTAAAAATTAGGATATACAAAACTATTATACTACCAACAGTTCTCTAGGGACGCGAAACATGGCCGGCTGACGTTAAGGGAGGAACAACACCTTAAAGTTTTCGAAAATAAGGTACTGCGTGGAATATTTGGCCCAAAAAAGAATGAAGAAACAGGAGAATTTAGAAGGCTTCACAATGCGGAATTTCTCGAGTTATATCTGGTAAATAATAGCAAGTAATAGCGCGGCGCTTACAATGGGCATGTAAAGTCATTGGGTTTAATAATGATCGGATTCCGAAAAAAATAATCTGTTTCCGTCAGGTAGACGACCGAGGGGTAGACCGAGACGAAGATGGGAGGATTGCGTCAGGACCGACTCGGGGGATTTGGGTTTTGGAGGAGTGGATTGGAGGGAAGTGTGAGGTCGACGGTTGGTGGTTTCGGCATCGAACCTTCGGGTTCGCTAAGCCTTTATTTATTTATTAGTTTATTATGTATTATGAACAGTTGATGAGTGGCAGTAACAGCGTTGTATGTTACTCGGGGCAACTTTACAAGAGAGCTTCTTTCGCTCTATAGCATTAATACAGGAACTATATGGACTTGTGAGTACAATATAGAACATATTCCATATTCCACCAGCTCAACAATAACACAACGCTATGAAAACCGAGAAGGTTATCTCTGACAACATACAACGTTATTCCATAATAAATAGATCTGCTTTAGGATGTATATCGTAAGCTAGCGCGTTCTCTGGAGGCGGAATTGAACTAAAAATCGTGCGTATTATATTCTAAGACTGCATAGAAAGTTTTCCCACGAGAGAAAAAAAACATGAAAAAAACAAATAACGTTAGTACAGTCACCTATTCAATAGCGTAAATAAACTCAATGCCGATCCTTTATTTTTCTCACATTTCATTCAAAATCTGCTGAATTACTGATTATTAATATTCGGCTAAACAAGGAGATTTTTAATTTTTGTACAAATATTCCACTAATTCTCGTTTAAAAAATCCGTTAGCTAGGAAACAGGAAACAGGAAACTTACAGGTGCCTCCATTTCGCTGGTTTCACATGGAGTTGTAACATGTTGACAAAGGATTTAATTTGTGCGAGTGGACAAAATTGGCTGTAGCAGTATTTTTCAAAATCTAATCTCGGAAATGGATCTGGCGCTAAATTTTACGTAAAGGATCAGCCCTACTAATTTGGGTAAAAAGTGACTCACAGCATCGAAATCTTACTAACATTTATGATATAAAAAACATTAATGTAAATTTTTTGTTATGCTTCTCTTATTATGTTGAGATAATTCCCAGATAACTTTCAACTATAAAATAAGTATAAACTCAGAGTTCCAAGTTTCCATCGGAACCTAATGACCAATGACCATCCCTAAGAGAAGAGCGAAGAGGATCGTTGGGAAAAATGGTGTTGAATGAAGAGAGGACTAGAGGACTACAAGGCCTGGACTACAACCGGTTATTCACTTCCAGGGGCGATAGCTTGTCCCACTTCTACTTGGTCCAGGATCTCTTCTGCTTTCTCTCCTCCAACAGCTTCCAACTGCTTGGATCTTCAAAGGGTACAATAATAATAAAAAGGACATAAAGGATCCTTTTATGTTACCGTCCTAGAGGTCGCTATGTCAAAGGTGCAACAAGTACAATTATCGTAAAACAGTGACGTGTCCCTGCCATCAAGTTTCAATTCTAGATACCAGAAAATTAGTTCTAAATACCAGAACCTATATTAAAATATAAATTGCAATTACAAAAGGAACTAAAAAATAAAAAATAAAATTTTTTTTTTTTACACTATTTATTGATATTTACAACTGTGAACATTTATATACAATAAGTAAATTTAAAGAAATTACTACAATAACTTGTCAATAACATGTAGAGAACCACTAACTAGTAGCACTACAAAATAAAATTTCTATACTAGAAGGTATCTCGGCCATCTTCTTTTCAGACGGATCGGAGGATTATCGAAAATTGACTGTGAAGAAAGTTGGGGAGCTAGTGAATTCGAGTGGATATGGAGCTTACTATGAAAGGAATGTAGGTATCTGGTTTGGGCCAAATGAGCAAGATATCGAACATTAAGATCTTTATGGATAAGTTTGTTTGGGACATAGTAAGGGCCATGTCCAAAAGGGTTGAGTTACTTTGAAGTAATTAGGTCATTTGTAATTAATTAGAAGCTTTAAATGTATAGTAAATGTGGGAGCAGTCGAAAAGATGGAGGAGTTTCTTGTCTTTAAAGAATATTAAAAATAATAATAATTAAGATTACAAGACCTCATTAGGTAGAAACTAGCATTTATTATCTACATTACGTCTTCAATAAGAATTTAGACAATGTACAAAAAAATAAATTGTTTACAAATCGTAACTTAAGAAGATAATAATTATCACCAAAAAACCTTTCACTGAGGAATATACATAAACAAAGGTTTTATTTGTTACACACAATATCAATTACACACATCGTATCAACTTTTGCATTGAGTAATAATCTTTATTCGGCAAAATTTATTTTATTTGGTTTGATTTTAATTTCTCACCATAAAAATATATGACAGGTTGGCAAACATCGTCTCTGCCACCCAACATTGTACATTTAAATTATTATTATTGTAAATTTTATTATTGCTAAACCTTTCTTGAACTATGGAGATAATGCAGTTTAAATTTGGTAGAGATTGGCTGAGTAGGTTAGTGATCACAAACGAAAAATGGCTTGTCCTTTTATAGAACAGTATAGATAGGGTTACAACTGCTTCCTGCTACAGTTCTGAAATCTTGTCTTCATTCTATCTTCAATAATTTAATTCCAAGATCGCTCCGTTTGAACTTAAATAGCCTAGTCCATAATAATATGCTACAGGGTTTTTTTTTTTTCTGTAAAATAGTGGACTATGAGAGGATGCCCGGCAGGCTGCCACGTCAGCATCTCATTTCCAAGGATTCTGTAACGACCCTTCACCCTTTGCAAAGATATTTTATCATCACGTTGTATATTACTACACAATGCTACAAACTTAAAGACTTAAAACATAACTACAAACTACTGAACAAATAGATGATCAAGACTGCTTCACTAAAGACAATGACGATTTTAATATTTTTAGGAATGTAAAAAGGTTCCTGGACAGCGTGGACCAAATAACCTCTTCTGATAGAACTTACAGGAAACTTTAAGATGGGAAATGGAAAAATAAAAATAAAAAACGAAAAGAACAATACATTATTGGAACCAACTAATGGGAAAAAATAAACATTATAGATTTTTTTTATGAACACATTTTTTTTTTGTAAGATAACTCAAGATCATAATGTTCTATATGATGCTAAATTAGCCCAAACCAGATACCAATCCTTTCATAGTAAACTCCATAACCACTCCAATCCACTACACTACTCTCGCAACTTTCTTCCGATTTTATTTCCGATAACCCTCCTCGGCGCCTGGAAAGAAGATGACCTAGAGACCTACTAAAATGTAGAATTAATATTGAAGTGCTACTAATGGCCAGTTGTTTTATAAGCCATTGCAATGTTATTATCAGCATTACCTAAAAAAAAAAAAAAAGAAGTAAAATATGTTTCGATTTAAGACAATCTCTGTCATAAACATTATTATTATTCTTATTTGATTATTCAGAAATTTTCCAATATTTTAATTTTCTCTTAATTGTTAAACTAATTAGCCTAGCCTAATCGTTAACTAAATAAGAGGACAGATCTGAAAAATGATAATCTGATATTAATTTATTTAAGAAAATGCAGAGCCCTATCTCAGTATGCAGTCCTAAGTTGGTTCGTCTTTTAGAAGTTAAAATAAATCCAATAATAGATACGATGTAATTCAGAAAGTGGTGGGTTCGAATTCCACATGGGCGGGTTGATATTTATTTCGTTCTTGACCCACGGAATCGTAAACCTCGCACCCTGGTTAAAATAGCTTGGTAACCGTAAGATAACTCGTCTTTCCTGCTGTAGTTGGGATATGAAAGGACGTTAAGCCTCAACCAAGAAACAACTATATTATTATTGAAGGTTTAAAAAAAAGAATTAAAATAATTTTGACGGAATTTTTTTTTTTTTTTTATAACAATTTCATTTTTTTTGTTTGTTTATTTCGTTTAACGTCACTTTATGCTGCTATGGATAATCGGACGATGCTACGGTGGGAGTCCTAAATTTTGCCTATCTAGGTATAATTAGGATTGGGATCTTTAACGAGTACCTGACATCGCACTGGCTCGGGACCCCCATTTTACGTCCCTTCCGAAGGACGGCATAGCTAAGGATTTTTTACTCCCTTTAAAAAATCCTAAGGTCATCTGCCGGGCTGCGAACCCGCGATCTTGGGTTTGGTAGGTTGCTGTGCTAACCACTACACCACAGGTGACCCCATTTTTTTTTTTTTTTTCAATTCCTATTAATGTAGGAGGCGCCTCTCTGTGGTCCAGAGGTTAAAATCTCGGACTCCGAAACTGGAGATCCAGGCAGGTAGTGGTTCAATACCGCCCTGGAGTAAGTGTTACTATTTTGAGGGATGGTGAATGTATAGAATGACTATTTAAAAGTAGATAGTTCCTTCCTGACGGGATTGGTCACCGTGGGAAGAGTAGAATAACAGCTACTGTATGGGAAGTAGTGGTGGTTCAGAAATACTGGACCTGTTACTTTGTAACAGTTATGGGCTGACTGAACGGCGTACCTGTTACCGATATTCAGAAGTAACAGGTAAGATATACCTGCATACTTACTTCAGTACTAGTAACAACATTCATACCTATTACCTTCCTACTGCGTACTACCCTAGGCTAGTATTTCTTATTTGTCATCTCTACCTGTTACCAGGTACTAGTTTATCTAAACCAGTATTTTTACTTCCACTCTCGTATGAGTGTTTTCTGTTAAAATTTCAGCCGGTCTTGATTTTACTAAACACTCTTACATCATTTTTTATTTTATTATTGTTAATTTTGATAATCATTAAAATACACTCAAATATGAAATCTATACTTTAACAATTATATTATTTTTGCTAGTCACAAATCAAATAAAAAATATTTATGCTGTTATAAAACATCTAACATCTTAAATAATAATTTGCCAATTATTTATTATCTTGTTGATAATTCATTAATGTTTTTAATTAAACTTTTATTAAATGTAATCAGACAGAAAAAAAAAAATTTGATCTTCACTTAACTACCAGTATTTTGTGAATAAAATGGTTGAGGATAATAAAAAATGTTTTAAGGAAAAATTTTATTTTATAGAAACAATAAAATTGAAAAGATTTAAAGAAAAAAACAACATATATATACATATTATATATTTGGCTATATATATATATATATATATATATATATATATATATATATATATATATATATATATATATATATATATATATATATTATTAAAAAGGTAGTTGAAAATGGAAACTTATTGATTAGAGCCGATATTGAACAGGCATGCTAAAATATCTGTGTAACAGGGTAAGCGATTACGAGTATGGGGAGACGCTGACCCTGAGACAAGTAACAGGTATTTTGTAACAGGTTTTTGTAACAGATATTTTTTTGGACCTGTATCGGTCGTCCCTGTTACTGAAAATATCGGTTTAGACCATCCCTAATGGGAAGGCCTTGTAAATAATAGAAATAATAATTTATTTATAATAATATAGTTCCAAATAATTTCCAAGTTGATAAGCTACATTATAGTATCGAAGAGATTACACGCAAAGATTGACGTCACGATAAGATGGTGACGTAATGGAAAATCTATTTGAAGATGACTACTCAGACTAGGAAAACCTTAAAGAAATGCAGGCAACTATTTTAGGGCACTCAATAAAATGGCCGACTATAAATAGTGAGATAGTTACAGTCTAGTCCTAATGTAAACGAAGAGAAGATATTTTTGGAGCTGAGCTATTTTAACTAACTTACTACAAATACTTTACTATTTCTTAAAGATTCTCAATGAAGAGTAAAATATACTACGGAATATCGGAAGCGTAAATTATAAGAGAATCGTGATCATCCATATAAATTTAAATGTTCTAAATCTCGTTTTTAATAGTCTATATGTTCAAATATGGTTAATATAGGGTGTTAGATACCATGTAAATATAAACAATACCGACGCAAACCCACAAGTTCCTGGAATGCACAACACAATCATCTACTTTTTAGAGCTTAAGCCTCCAAGAATGGTGTCGAAGATGGAGAATCAAAATAAATCCAAAAAAATCTCACCAAATAACCTTCACCCTTCGTCGTAAACCTACGACTTCCTGTCCTACAGTATGTTAATGTGTAGAGAAAAATAATTCAAGTGCCAAATATTTGTTGCCCGATAATAAAAAGGTTTCTATTCAAAAGAAGCATGTTTGTATATTCACTCATAACATTAAAACCTGCCCTAAATATTTATAGTTAAATTATACAAAAGAAGCATGTTTATATATTCAATAGCAGAACTATCTTCCATTAAAGGCGAGAAGGAAATCGGCAGAGGCGTAAGCGTGACGAAGACGGCGAGTGTGCTTGAGTTTTCTAAACAAGAGCAAGCCTTCCTGCCTTAGTAATTGCCTATTACTGATAGCAGAAAGGATTACATAAAAAAAAAAAAATAAAAAAAAAATGTTGCTGCGCCAAGATCCTCCTTGGCAAAGATCTCCCCAGGAGAGAGAAATCTCATCCCAACAACAACAACAACAGTTTTCATCAAAGTTTCTTTTACCATATCGAATGAAGTGCAGCTATTGTGCTGCTCAAGTGGAGAGGAATTTCTTCTGCCGCACTGCCTCCTCGATATTATTGTTGGCCAAATGTTCTCTATATCGAACACAATACAAGGGTCTACTAGCAGCTGAACATATCTATAACGGATTTTGGAAAAAAACAAAAAGGATTGTATATATATATTCGCAACAAACTATGGCTCAATTCCTGTCCTTTTTACACATATTTTTTATTTATTAATTGAAATTAGAGGAAAAGGTGTAAAAACGGGCCCGGGTGTAAATACGGACACCCCTCCCTACAGGCTAAGACAGATATTGAAGACTGGCGGGGAGGACTGTCTACGGAGCCATTTGCTAATATAAGATAGCAGTGAGCTGTTGGAAACATTCTTTCAACTACTGAGGATGCAGCTCCAGTTATTGTGAAATCGTTTTCGTTTCATGTTCTTATGTTTATTTAAGAATAATTTCACATTAATACCTAGAAAGCGGAGATCCTATAACCTCCTATAACTCTCTACCGTTTCGATGATTTTATCCTGTTTTAAAAAATTTGTTGCGATTTTTTTGAAGAGGGCCCATATTTACACTCCAATTTTTCAAGTCAAAAGTAACTTTAAATGTATATAAACACAAGAACAACAAAAGAGAGTGCCCTTGTTTACACCTTTTCCTCTACTAATTATTAAAAATAATGGTCAACTAATATTTCCCTACTAAAGGTGCAGCAAATATTTTAGAAAGAAGAATTAATTTCCATTCATGATGATGATTGTATTGTTAACTGTGAGTTGAAATTTAAGCGATGAAATGGTCAGGGGTGCATTATTAAAATAATAATACAAAGTAAATTAGTCAACGAAAGAATTAATACCTGTTTACATAATTATAAGAATATCTGTAGTTAATTAAATAATTGAATACAGAATAGTAGCAAAGTCTAGTCAAAGATACAGCTGTAATAAAATAATTAAATTATATAAATTGAATAATACAAATTTTAAATTGTGTAAACTAATACAATGTAACAGTTTAAATATATGTAAATATTTAAATATATATGTTTAAATATATGTGTAAATAGTTTAAACAATTTAAAATTTACTTTGTATTATTATTTCTTCCTTTTTCTTTTTAAATTATTTTTATTAATTATTTTTTTTAATGTTTGTATCATCTTGGTCACATCCAATTTTTGTTATTTTAGCCCTGATGAAGACCTGCGAGGCTGGTCGAAACGTCGGCACGCCATAATATAAAGTTTTTCATTTAAAAACTTGACGTGTTTATTTATACTGACTGCACCCCTGATCATTTCATCACTTGAAAGAATTAATTTCCTTTAAAATACGGATATAACACTTCAAAATAATCACATCAAGTATTAAATTCGGAATGCATACTGGCCTGTAACTTCGGGGGGACAAAGTTAAATATTTTTTTAAGATGAACCTCATGTCATTCGGCATCGATACGTCAACAAATAAACAATAAAACAAGTCAAGTTTTTAAAAAAAAATGCAAATACCCGACTATAAAAAAAAATATATATATATATATATATATATATATATATATATATATATATATATATATATATATATATACTTGTATATACATAATATGGAAGTGTAAGGTCTTATATTAAGACAGATATAACCTAAATATAGAGGTAGCTCATGAAATAAGGTTACATAATTTATACTAAACCAGTAGTAGGAAACCCTAGTGCATGCATTGAGTTATTGCATAATACCAAGACCATGGTATGGGACCACGGTTCTTCTTGTTCTTTATATTCAGCCCCTGCCAACCCGACCATGTACCTCATGCATCTCCTAGATTACTACCCTACCATTGTTATCGCTGCAGTGTATACTTATCTTCTGCGATTGGAATTCTAATCAGGGGTTGTGGCATTAAGAAAGTTTTGTATGATGAATATAAAATTTTAATAAACTTTATTGTCAAATATAAAACTTGAAAAATTTAACACCTTCAAATTACTAATTTAATGTTGTTGTTTTTTAATTATCTGTTTCTCAACTATCTATGCACAATTTTTTGTTCCTGTAATTTAATAATATAAAAAATAAATAAAATAAGATATCGAGAAACGATTTCCTAGTACCGATGTTGGATAAACGAAAAATGCTAGAATACATACATGTAATACTACATAAATAAAAATGTATTTTAAGTATTTAATTTTGATTGCTGATCTGAAATTTGATAATATTAAAGAGAACGTATTGATGATATCTAACATTTAGATATGAGATGAACATGATCCGAGATGATGTACACTTAACCTACATACGTAGAATAGAGTACACTGAGGAATCCACTGACTAAGTAAAAAGAAACGCGCGGAATGTGGTGAGCTGGTTGGATCAGTTCTAGCTAATGGGGTAATGGGGTAGATCGCTTCTTACATATCCACGGCAAATTGTTCTTTTCATTTCAGTTTTTTTGTTTCCTTTGTTCAATTATTAGTTCCTTTAAACAATAATTATTCTTTTTAATATATGTCATAGTTAAATATTCCAGTTCTTTATATTACTTTTAATGGCACAGTAATTTTTTTATTTCTTTTTTCTTCTTCTTATATATTATCTTATATTTCTTATTGTACATATTGTGTGAATTAAATCACAAAGCTATCTATATTACTTATTGCTCTCATCTGAGGCAAATTGTAAGACTCACTCAATAAAAGTTTAAACCTTATTGGTATTAACTAATTGAATTTGTCAGGGGTGCAGTCAAGGTTGAATAAACACAGCCAGTTTTTAAATGAAAAACTTATATTTTGGCGTGCCAACGTTTCGACCTGCCTTGCAGGTCTTCATCAGGGCTAAAATAACAAAAAATTGGATGTGACCAAGATGATACTAACATTAAAAAAAAAAAAAATAAATAAATAAATAATAAACATAATTTAAAAATGAAAAAGAAACAAGAAAAAAAAAATTTGCAGTTAACTAGATAATTGAATACAAAATAGTAGTGAAGTTTAGTCGAAGATACAGTTGTAATAGAGTAATTAAATAATTTAAATTGAATAATATAAATTTAAAATTTTGTAAACTAATACAACAATACAAACTAATGTTAAAATTTTATTAACAGATGTTTTTTATTAGGAATTAAAAAAGGTATAAGGGATCTATATGAAAAGGAAAATGATAAAATAGAAAGGTAAGCAAGGTGCTTTCATTTAAAAACTGGCTGTGTTTATTCAACCTTGACTGCACCCCTGACAAATTTATCTCCTTAGTTAAAACTCACAGTCAACAATACAACCATCATCTTATTGGTATTACTTGCGAAGAGTTAGCTTGCCTCTTTTAACAGTTACTTTTCGGTAACCCGTTACTGTTAAACCTGCGCGAAAATTAATTAATGTTTAAGCTCCATAATTATCGAATCATTAATCCTGATAAATTAAAGATTTCTAGTTTCATTACTTTTTTTACTATTAAAGCCTTTTAATAGTAAAAAAACAACTATTCACCATTACTTATAATTATACTTTTATTTTTTTTCTTATGAGTACTCTAAATAAAGTTTATCGTATTACTATCCGAGAGTTGCTGTAACCAGTTATTTTCTTACCGGCGCGCATTCTAGCGGTAGCCATTCGAAATAAAAACTTCCAAATTTCCCTCCTTTCAGCACTAGATCCTCAGATCCTATTCTAGATGCAAATAGATATCGCACTACATGCTTTTGTAAATTGTACTTCAATGTTTCAAATTTTATTATATTCAGTAAATATGAAATTGTTTTAATAATATTAAATAGACATGGTATTCTAAAAGTAGAGAAAAAAATAACGAGAAAAGAAATTAATGAAAGTTTTTAAATTTATTATTTTTATAAATAGTCTCTAAATGAAACGAACAACAATTTATAATAAAAAGCCTGAGATGCCATAAGTAGATGGCAAGGTGTGAGAATGGTTTAATCAAGTGGTATAGAATAATAAATGAACATTCTTTGGTTGCTTTTGCTAAAAATGCGGACCGTAGTGAAGTAGTGGAGAGGGAATTTAAAGGCTGGAAAACATTGGGACTAAGTATGTGGCGATAAATGGAAAATTTAGTTAATATTTCGAATGTCTACCGCTAGAATGCGCGCCGGTGAAACATTAACTGGTTACTGAAAAGTAACTGTTAAAAGGAGCAAGTCACCTCTTCGTAGGTAATACCAGCTTTTTTTTTATTAGTAATTTTATGTAACATGACTGTAGGTATATAACAATATGAAAAACATAAAAATATGTTTTTATATACATGGGTAAGGAAGGAGGATGGAACAGTATTTCAAAGTTGCCATCGAAAATTTAATGGTATTTGTTGGAAATATAATTGATGTTATGTTTATCAAAAACTTTTTAAATCTAAAAGGGTTTAATTTTTTAAAATAAGAAATGAGCATTTCATCTATTTAACTTTTTTTCTTTATTTTTTTTAATGGATAGACACTGAATCGAAAAAAAAAAAAAAATTCTATAACTAGAATTTGTAGCTGTAGGTGAATTGCCTGTAACTATGACATTCTGAATTTATCTATGGTATTTTAATATAACACTTAATGAATTCAATAAAATGTTTATTGCAGATATGAAAGAATGTTGGCTACTACTGGATCAAACCGGTCTCATTGGGTCGTCATTTGTACACCGCCGTGTTTCATGTTCCAGTTTAGTGTCAACTATTTATGATAAAATCGAAACTGCTAATTAAAAATATAAATTCAACAGGGGAAACAATGAATGATATTGTACTAGATATAGAATTGGTCGTCTAAGCAACATCCGGTACGGACTAAAATTCTATAAGTATTTTAAATAATGTTTAACAATAATTGTATAGTGTTGTAAATATTATAAACTTGTCATGTCTCAGTCACAATTGTATAGTGTTGTAAATATTATAAACTTGTCATGTGTCAGTCACAATTTTTTTTCGATCACAAATATTAGTGTGTTATTAAAGACGAAAAAATGTGTTTTTTTTTATTAGATAGATAGAAAATTCGAAGTATAATAATAATAATAATAATATAATTAGGTATTAAAGAACTATCGATTGCGTCAGCAGTATTAATTGGTTGAGAGGAATCGACTTTGGATAATCCATTCTAGATACCGATAATCAATGAAATCGAGAATCATCATTTTGAATCGACACATCCTTCAATGCAATATTTTATTAGACGTTTATGTCTTGGATCAGAGTTATATATTATAAAAATAAATATGTTAATTGCATTATAAAATAAGTTAGATAAATATATAAATAAATTGTGATATTTCAACCTGAGGTTGTATCAAATTATTTACAAATGCACATTTATATTTATAAAACTTGAAAACTGTGTTCTGTAATGTATTTTTAAGAATTGTTTTTGAAAAATACCATATATACATATAGATATACAGTTTAAAATGGTACAAGAAACTTTGGTGATGTGGGTTTGCATAGCACAGACGCGAAGGAGCGCGGTCTAGAGCAGTCCGAAGGCAGCAGCTCAGCTTTTCAATTTTCTGGCTGCAGCTGCTGCGGCTGGCTGCCCCATGCGGAACCCCACATTTAACTGTAACGTCTGTTTATTTGTCTTGACATGTTGGCTCCATGTCAGTCTTCTATCAAGCCTAAGTCCTAAGTATGTCACTTTTTCAGTTTGATGTAAAGGTTGGTTGTCGATGTAAACAGGCGGGCAGGTCTTGCGTCGTAGTGTAAATGTAATATGAAGGGATTTGTCATTATTAAGTTTTATTTTCCATTTCCTACACCTAGTTTGAATCTCGTAGAGGTTGTGTTGAAGTGTTAAGGTGGCTTGTGTAGGAAAATATTATTTATTAATTTTTGTTTTCATAAAATCATTTTTATAAAAATTACCCTTTTGCCCGAACACCAGTGATAAATAATAAATAATTATATGAGGTTCTGTTGGAGGTTTGGAGGTTGGAGGTTCTGTTACCTATGTACCTCTATTGCTACCTTCTTTATCATTTATTTCTACATATTTTTTAATTAAGGAGATATTTTAAAGAGACAATGAATAACATTCACAACTACAAAGAGAGAAACTGCAATGCGTGATAGATCGATAAGAGTCTGGTTTTAAAGTTTTTTTTTTTTCTAAAATGAGCAAGGTGAGAATCGAAACAAAGACTTCGATATTCGACATTTCAACGAGGCAGTAGACAAATCGGCTACTATTTAGTTGTGAAAGATATTCACTGACTGTTGAAAAGTCTTCTTATGCAGATTTGGTAATATGACTTGACAAATGATAAACCTTGGCCCACTCCTAAATATCTTCTGTATGGAGCCTTATAAAGAACTCTTTGTAACGACAATGGCTAACCTCATTAAACAGTATATTCAATCTTAATCCAATATAAATATTTTTGTTTGTTTATTTATATTGTCAATAAACGAAACTAATATATAAAATATTTATATGGATGTAGCAAATTAGATAAGTAAACAAGGTCAGATGTTTTTTTAATCATAATTTAAATTATCAAACCCAAAATTCTGTAAATTTATAAATTGTACTTTTGGTTCTAAAATAGATTGTTTTGCAGTTTTTACATATAGAAGGGGCTGTCTTTACTTGGTTGGGTTAAATTATATATATATATATATATATATTACACTGCAAAACAATATATTTTGCAAAACAATATATTTTAGAACCAAAAGTACAATTTATAAATTTAAAAAAAAAAAAAAAATTTCATTCTTTGAAATAAGTAATTAAAATTGCAGAATTTCGGGTCTGATAAGTTAAATTATAATTAATGAGTTTTTTTCATAAATTCCTGGAGAAAATAAAATCAAAATTTTCCAAAAAATAAAAATAGAAATCTGGGGTGATTTTTAAATATATTTTATTTAATTTTGATCTCTAAAAAAAAAAAAAAATTGAAAATATTAAAATAATGTGAATTGGTTGATCTTAAATAGAAAAGAAAATGGTTGGGTGTGTGGTAATTTAAAATTAGTAAAAATACATCGATTTATCGACTAAGAAGCCATAATCAGTTCCTTTAGTGTGGAAGGCAATAGAAGTTATTAAACCATTTAATAAAATTTTACTATTAAAAACAATCTTTAGTTACTTCCAAGAAATATACTTCGAATATTAGTGAAGATCTACAAACTCGTTTTTTCTTAAATTATTTTTTTTTTACAAAATCTTAAAAAAAAACCCAGGAAATAGTGAATGTTTTTTAAAAATCCATATCAATATATCCATCACAGCGCAATTAATATATTTTTAGAAATTATAATTACTTTTGTTCTAAAAACAATATTTAACTTCGATGTTACTATTAAGGAAAATGTATAGGTATTGGTGTGATGATTCTTTAACATCTACAATATCAATATTTAATCTTATTTCTAACCAAAAGTAAAGTACTAATGGATGAAGGACTTCTCAAAAATACTATTTATTTAAATACCTTAATTTATACAGCGATTATAATCTAACTACAAAAACTCAATAATTATTGTAAAATGACCTTTTTCAAATTCAAATTGCAAATCACAATCGTTTAAAAAAAAAAAAAAATTATTTCCTTTCAAAAAACAAAGAACGTGTAAACAACAAAATGACGTAATAAATGATAAGGTTGACAATGAAGGTATAAATCAGGAATTATCAATAAGATAATGGGCAATAAATTAACAATATCAATTACCATTTAGTGTATCTAGTGTATTGTATCTAACACTCTATATTTATCTCTAGAGGAATAAATTTAAGTAGCTAATATTTCATTTAGTAACGAGTTTCTTCAAACATCGAAATCATCAAATGAGGCAAGCAAATCGAAAGCAACTCAATTCGACTGTATTTTTTATTATTTTTTTTTGTAAGCCTTTCTGGTGATTATGAATTTATTTTGATGATCGGTAAGTCATAGTTCAGAGGTGGCCTCATAAAACATTAATTGAAATCAATTCATACTCAGCGCTTATTAAGAAAAATCAACAAAAACAAGTTCAAAAGAAACAAAAGTTCAAAGCTCCCAATTAATTACAAAAGACTCATTTACATGACAGTGATTAGAACAATATGGACTTACGGAGTTGAGCTTTGGGGCTCCACTAAACCATCTAATTCATCCCGTATCCAATCCTTACAATCCAAAATCCTTCGAAAAATCCTCAATGCTCCTTACTTTGTCACCAATAAACTTATCCATAAAGATCTTAATGTTCCATATATTGCTGATTTAGCCCAAACCCTTTAAATCCTTTCATAGTAAGCTCCATAACCACTCAAATCCACTAATTTCTCAACTTTCTTCCCTCTCAATTCCCGATAATCCTCCGAGGCGTCGGAAAAAAAGATGGCCTAGAGATCTTCTTGTGTAGATTTTTATTGGAGTGCTACTGATGAGTAGTTCTTCTCAAGTTTTACCATGTTATTATAAGCGTTTTCAACACACTTACACAATGTATATTATACAGTTGTAAATTTCAATAAATTGTAAAAAAAAAGAAACAAAATAATATAAAGTTCAAGTTTGTAAATGTAGGTTTAATCTCCAGGTCGGTTTTTGTTTTTTTCTAAGAATTGACTTTATTTAAACCGTAGATAATGTTCTAAATATGACCTTTTGTCTTCAACTCCATATTCAATAAATTTTCGTAATTCCATCAAAACCTTTCCAACCAATTCCAACCTTTCCAATCCTCTGGATCAATCATTATCCAGTTCCAGGCATCGTTATGACCCACCCCGCAGATTAAAATGGCAATGGTATGGAGCTAATCATAGAAGGAAAGGTATCCTTTTTGTGCTAAATCAGCAACATATGAGGCATTCAGATAATTACGGATAGGCTTATTTGTGGTATAATAAGGAGCATTGAACACCGTCGTCAAAACTGAATGACTCTACGCCAGTGAATGCCTATCGGTGAACTATAGCCTCGAGGAGATGGATAAGAGAATTTTAAGGAAGATCATGGCTGCAGTACAGGCTGAAGGTGGATGGAAACTGAGAAGCAACAAAGAAGTCTATCTGAATGTGGAAAGACTATGTATAAGAGGAGATCAACGTAGCTTGGACATTTGTACAGAATGAACGAAGACACATTAACAAAACAGATATATAACTACCTCTGGAAGAAGAAGACCACCACTAAGCGTGGATTAAAGAAGTTATAAAAGACCTGGAACACTACAGAGTCCCAATTGTTGAAAAGAGGCACATTTAGGAGTAGAGTGGTGGGGTTTCAAGCTAAAGGAAGACCTAAGAGAAGGTGGAAGAACGTGGAAAGAAGATCAAAAGAAGCAGGCCGGTGAGCGCATGAAGGAGTACTGGAGACAGAGGAGACTAAAGGAAATGGAAAAGAATAAGAGGAAATAAAGTTGTAGCCTGATCCGCAGCGGTCAATTCGCGTCTAATAATAGGAAGGAGCATTGAGTTCTTTACGAAGGATTTTGAACTGTAAGGATTGGATAAGAGAAGAATTGGAAGGTTTATTGGCGCCCTAAAGCTCTATTAGGTATGTACAAAAAGGTCTAATTACTGTAATTTAAAGAAGTGTTTTAAATTTAAATAAATGATTTGGAACTTTGAACGTTTTTGTAGTAATTGTTTTTGAGTAGTCAATAACGACGAACAGTTTCTTGTAGGGTTGGGCGATAGTCGATAGTTAGCACTATCGATTGGCCGATACTATCGGTGGAGAACTATAGATTACTATCGATAGTTTTTCGATAGTTGCTTCTTTTTTTTCCAAAGGTATTCAATAAAAAAATTTCAACTAATTTAATTAAATTCAATTATCTGCTTACTATTTGAAATTTGCAGGATTATAAATTATAAGATTATATCATAAAGATGAGAGAAAAAACTAATTTATTTGAATTTTAAAAAAGTATTTACAATTTGCATGGTTACAATAATAATGAACAAATGATTTCTTTGGAAAAGAAAAATACCGAAACAGTTAATTTCAAGAGTCAAGTGTGCTACTTGGGCCACATATTTCCCGAAAGAAAAACTAGCATTTCTGCTTTCCTTTGGATTAATCTTTGAGTGAACCCTTGAGCTCTAGGAATTCCGATTTCAATTTAAAAAAAAAACTCGACACTGGACAGAGACAAATCAGCATAATTCCGAGAGTTTCAAAACTTGAGGTAGTAAAAATAATTTTTAGAAAAAAAACAAAACCGACTTCAAGATTAAACCTAAATAAACAAACTTGAACTAAAAAGTAAAAAATAATATTTTAGTTGCTTCGAAACAAAGAGAATTAAATGACACTCAACGAAATTATCGATACTTATATACCTATTCACAATTAATCATAAGTTATTTTTGGAGTCGGTGCCAACAAAAACAAACAGAATCCGAAAAAAAAGAAAGAAAAAAGAATAGGTAATTGTAAAGATTGCTCACTATTTCATCACCGCCACACCGCTTCCTCGTGCCATTCAAATGTTTGTTGCAAATGCAGGATTGAAGTGCCCTCCTTGGCTGGCACCGACTCCAAAAATAACTTATGATTAATTGTGAATAGGTATATAAGTATCGATAATTTCGTTGATTGTCATTTAATTCTCTTTGTTTCGAAGCAACTAAAATATTATTTTTTACTTTTTAGTTCAAGTTTGTTTATGTAGGTTTAATCTTGAAGTCGGTTTTGTTTTTTTTTTTCTAAAAATTATTTTTATTTTTCACTTTTTAGTGGTGAGTGTATTTTTTTTTTCCGTCTTTTGACCCCTATTTTCAGTTGAACTTACATTGCCTGAAATAGATTTACTGAAGTGAAATTTACGAGTAATGTACTTAGTACATAGATTATGTTCGACTTATCGAAGTTTGACACATCGATCGAGAGTTGTCTGCATAATTGAAATTGCTTCATTATCATAAATATGTTTAAAATGTAAGGTTATATAACAGTGATTTTTATTAACTTTTTTTTTTGATGTTTCTTAAAAAGTGCTGCATTAATTTCAAAATATTTTTTATGGGACTATCTCTGATGTATGCCCTACTGGCCTAAAAAAGAATCATCAAAATTGATTAAGAATTGACGGAGGTTCTCAACTCATCTGTATTTTTTTAATTTTTTTTTTGTATGTTACGCGATAACTCCGTCAATTCTGAATAAATTTTGATGATTCTTTTTTAGAACGGTAGGGCATACTTTAGAGATGGTCCCATAAAAAATATTTTGAAATCAACGCAGCACTTTTTAAGAAAAATAAAAAAAACTGTTAATAAGTGATTTTATTAACTGTTATTTTGATTTTTCTTAAAAAGTGCTTCGTTGATTTCAAAATATTTTTTATGGGACTACCTCTGAAGTATGTCCTACCGATCTAAAAAAGAATCATCAAAATTGATCCAGAATTGACGGAGTAATCGCGTAACATACACACACAAAAAAAAAAAAAAAATACAGACGAGTTGAGAACCTCCTCTTTTTTGAAGTCGGTTGAAAAGAGATCTATCGTTAGTCGACACTATCGATAGTCATGACCTATCGATATATCGATAGTAACTATCGACTATCGCCCAACCCTAGTTTCTTGTTACTTTTTTCAAAATGTTCAATAATATTACAATCTTTCTAGAACATGTATTGTAGCATGTAGTTCTTTTGAAGTAACTTTCTGGGACTACATTCCCAATTCCTTCGCCACACACACACACACAGATCTAAATAAACATAAATAAAAAACAAGCGGCACACAAATAGTCGCCGTCGTCCCGCTAACCGAGTCTCTTGAAGAAAGTAAACAAAAAAATATATCGACACGTGGAAACACAACAGAGAGCACATATTTCCTAAATGGACCACAAGACGATGGCAAAAAGATGCGGACCTGATGAGGAAGGAAATGGGAAGCGATAGAACAAAAAAAGAGAAGGTGCGACCACAAGCAGAAGTACACAAAACATACCTGACCTCCTCTCACCGTGCCCGGTATAATAGATCTACAGTACTTTTTTATCCTTTGATATCTTCTCAGCAATAATAAATAACTCCCTTCAGAAATTTCTCAACCTTCTTCAGGTTTCTGTTTATCCATCGGGAAGTAGGTGGGAATTAAAGTAAAATGGGAATGGAAGCATTTTTAGTTGCTTCCACAGGATATTACGAGAAAAGTAAACCTTTGGAATAGTTGCTTTTTATAGAATCTTCACCATTTTAACATGACCTGGATCTAATATATATTAAAAAGTATTACTAATCCTTTTTATAACCATTAATACAATACCCAATATAAAAGAACCACAAAAATGGTCGATGATAACATGTATAATTAATATTATTTAATTAAATAAAATAGTACATACTATCATCAGTTGACAAACGACGTGTTAATGATGATATATCTTACCTGAAACAGAAAAATAAGTAATATTAATTAACAAATAACAAAACAACATTTTTTCTTTTTAGCACTGTTGTATTTGGAGTATGCGGGGGAAATTAAATTAGACAAAGCGATTCTATAGTTCTATTTCTTCATAAAACATTCATTTTTTTTTTTATCCTTTCCTCTCATATTGCATGAAAATAGGTATGAATGCTATAATAAGACATTGGATAATAGAGCAATGGCTATACTAAAGAAATAAACTATGAATCTTCTTTTTTACATAGAGAAAGTGGTTACATAAAGTGGAAGCATTTTAAAATTAAACGACTAGGCTGAAGGAAGATAATAGATATGTAATATCTAATAGATTTTTATTTAATTTCCTTTTATAAAACTGACAACAATCGTTTGGTATAGCTACTTTACTTTTATTCTTATAAAAACTATTAAAATCTAGGACCTATCCTGCAATAGATCTGTAGTATTCCTTTATTGGATCCTCCAGAGAGATATTCAGGTTCCAAGAAGACGGCCAGCGATGAAGACTTGAAGTACTGCCTTACTGTGGATAGTGGTATACAGTAAGGATGTAGGGTTAAGGACGTTCACATGAAGATAATAATGCTCTGAGAACCAACACACCAACACTAATAGTTACTTCTCCTTGGCCCGAACATCGAGGTCCCTCCTGTCTTCTGCTCTTCCTTCAAGAAGCAACTGGAGGTATTATGCACCTCTTGATCCAACATCATTTAATCTATACAATTATATAAAAGGACAAGCCATTTTTCGTCTGTGATCACTAACTGCGAAAACTACTGAACCAATCTCTACCAAATTTTGACCACATCATCTTCATAGGTCAAGGAAGGTTCAGCAATAATAAAATTTAATGATTTTCAATTATATTGCCATAAAAAAGCGATAAATATCTGGTGAGCAGTAAAGTTTGGTAATCAACCGATAGGTGGCGAGCACCACTCGAGAGAGGTTACAAAGGTACGGTGCCATATACAGCTGGAAAATTATGATAAAATTAATTTATTTTCAATTCAATTGTTATTAAAAAAAGCTATAAATATATGGAACGACATGTGAATCCCAGTGCTGTTTTAAAAATCAACCGATAAGTGGCCATTCTGCAACAGAGTTTGCAATAGTAAAACTATTAAACTCAACTCTACCAAATTTGAACTAAAACATATTTATAGCTCTAGGAGGGTTTATAACAATAAAGTTTACTATAATAATAATAAAAATGTATAGTCTTGGGTGCGCTAGAAATGAGGTTTGGCAAACGGTCATATACTTTTATGGTTAGAAATTAAAATCCAACCAGATGAAAAAAAAAAAAAAAAAAATTCAGAACATCAGTACATTGCTACACAGATTATATATATTAAATCTTTTAAAAAAATGCTTGTTTGTTTGTTTATTTCGCTTAACGTCACTTTATGCTGCTATGGCTAATCGGACGATGCTACGGTGGGAGTCCTAAATTTTGCCTATCCAGGTATAATTAGGATAGGGATCTTTAACGAGTACCTGACATCGCAGAGGCTCGGGACCCCCATTTTACGTCCCTTCCGAAGGACGGCATAGCTAAGGATTTTTTACTCCCTTAAAAAATCCTAAGGTCATCTGCCGGGCTGCGAACCCGCGATCTTGGGTTTAGTAGGTTGCTATGGTAACGACTACACCACAGGTGACCGATTAAAAAAATGTAAGAGAAGAATTGAGACATGTTGATACACACCACACACCTAGGGAGGCAAAATGGAAGGAGCTCTCAACGATATCAGGGCCTAGAGAAACGATATCAGGCTGAGTGCAAAGAAACGAAACGTGAAGTTTGATATTCAGGCAAATATGTACATTTTGATTCCTACATTAATTAGTCAGATAAATACCTTAGCTTTTCCCTATGACTGGTCGGTTTTCTGATCCCATTGGAAACATATTTCAAATGGGACTGATGATAATATTTATCTACAATATTTATTTACACAAAAATTTGTATTGGTTTTGAACGACATTAATATTTCAAATAATTCGTACATATTATAATACATCACTTTGAAAATTATCTAGTAATTAAATATGGTTGGTAATAAAGCTTCGAAATTAGAATTTATTTTAGTTTATAATTTTATCAGTTTTAGTTTTATCCATTTTTTAAAAAATATTTAATACCGTTTATTTTAATATTAAAATGAAAATATATTTGAATAATAATAACATTATCTGCGTAATTAGGAGGCAGTGGCCATATGTTTTGAATCAGCTGTTGATAATAAGTTGACAAAAGAACAAAATGGCGGTTTGGTGGTCAGAGTTGGGACTTTCACATTTCGCCCGATGACCCAACCCAAAGGAGTTCCACGCACCGATTTCCTACTATTATTTTACAGTCTCTTTTAATCAATATGAATTATAATTATGATTTATCTATTTTTTAAATTAGTTTATTGAGCCTGACTTTTAATTTTAATCTTGAAGGTTTTGTTATTTCAATTAATTATATTTATTAGTGTTTTGGTTTTATATCTTTACTTTTTTTTTTCGCCTTCAAATAACACCTGTATAGACAAAAAAGAAGCTGATAAAAGTTAAATTCAAGTTACCCGCAGGCAGGAACAGGCCTACAACCTTAGGCAGAAACGATATCCAACCAAGATGTGGAGATAAAGTCTAGCAAACTGCTGACCTATCTCCAGTTACTAATGAGACTACAACGTCTGCCAGATAAAAATCTGAATATGAAAATATACAATTGAACTTAAGAAACGTTACGAAAACAATTGTTCTTTGAAAGCTGCTTTTAAATTTTTTGGAGGTAAAAAGGAAAAATTCCTAACTAAAAACTCAAAATCTTCCTGACTGACAAAAACTATAGATGATGGATATGACTATTTAAAATCTACTGCTTCTGATAACCTGCAAATTTTCGATGAGGGTAACACCAAGAGAGCTTGTATATATGTATTGTATCCAGCCTGTCAAAATGTTACAATTTTGCCTGTCAAAATAACGCTACTTATTTTAAGGGTGAAAAAACAGTTATAGAAGAAAACTATAAAACCCAGGCAAAAAACAAAACGTAAAAAAAGTATTTTTTTTATTTACCACTTTTTTAAATAAAAAATGTTTCTTTTAATGGAAACAACTTTTATTGGATAAATATTACAATCAATTACAACGTCTCACTCAAGAGCAACGAGTAATATCCTTGACGATTATGTTCGTAAAATATGTACAAAATATAAAAAATAAATATAAAAGATATAATATCTAAACATAATGACAATAATAATAATCACTCTATTGAGGTTATATTGCGTCATTATAAAAAAATTGTTCGTCCTGAAAGTTTGTATGCCTCTCAGTGTTTTTATGTTTTATGTTTCTCAACAAAAAAGGAGAAATTGAAAATATAGAAAAAAAGGAGAGAAAAGTATTAAGGAAAATATTAGGACCAAGAAAGACTGAAGAAGGTTTTAAACTAAACAGGAATATAGAAATATATCGAAACATAGAAAAGTGGAGTGATGCAATGAGGAAACGTAGATTGGCATTTTATGGACATTTAATGAGAATGGATGAGAGAAGACTGGACAAAGAAAATTTTCCAACACAGCCTCAGAAAACGAATACATGGATACGGATGGTAAAAGAAGATATGACGGCAAATATAGAATGGGATTCAATGTGGGGGTGAGACGAATTTCGGGCAGCAGTCAACAATATCAAATTTCCGGAAATGGTTAGTACACAAATTTGTAGACGGTGGTCAGATGAAAGGAGAAAACATGAGGCAGAGGTAATGGAGAATGGAGAAATATTGGAAAGAATGGTTGTTGTCTGGTCACACCTGTTCGAACTCGTAAGAAGAAGAATCCCTGAAAATACAAATGATAAAATAATTAAGTAGGATTTTGAATAAAGCATTCATAACAGATCGGAAGTCATATTAACGTTTCATATTTGATTGTTTTTCAGTCCTTACAGTTTAACTCAATAGGTCCAAATACAACAGCTTTTAAGTTAGCTATCCGTTCAAATTAAAAAAATAAACATCCGAATAATAACCATCAAAACCTAAGTTTCTAAATGAAAAATACTAGAAATAATATTACACGAGAAAGCTTGCTACTGCAAACTGCTAAAGGTTAGAGCTGCTCAAGAATAAGAATAATGCATAATTCATTTAATGGTAAGTAGATAAAAAAAAAATCGTTTTAGGCTCACCTGCAGTATCTTTAATCTAATATTATGAAATTAGAAAACATAACATCAATTGACTTTATATTTCAAAGATCTTTCGATATAATCAATATCAATATCTATAAAACAAAGGCCATATAAATCAGATATCAGGAGACATAAACAATCCTAAGAAGGTTCTCTTCAGGTAAATAAGATATAAGATAACATAGATACTGGATACTAGATACTTCTTCAACTATATGAAGATAATGACAGAAGATGAATTCCTCGAGGTAAGCTGGTCAGGTGTTCCATTGATCGCTAACAAGGTCAATCCATTCCTTTCAACAGATTGAACAACCTTGAACAATTCTTAGCGGCTTCTCTATTGCTTTGTCTTCAAAGCAAAATCGTTCCATTTTGGAAAGGGTTTCCGCATTGATCTAGAAATCATCGAAACCCTACGGCAATAAACATATGAAGGTGGACAAATTCATTGTCAGTTTAATTGAAAACTAACATTGAAAATAGAAGAGAGAAACTAGAACACGAATTGTTTTTTTACTAATATTTCAATGGTTACCTCAACGAATGACTATAAATATTACACTTTCCATCGCTTTCATTAACTCTTTAGAATGTACCACCCTTATTGATTTGGTACGTACCAATATGTATACAATACCTAATTAAATAACATTTATTCACAATAATTCAATTCTTTTATAGTTAATTAAAAATATAAAAATTATAGATTAGAAAAACAATCTTAAATGAAATTCGAAATGTATAATATATTCCAGCACTTTTAGTTCATATCAACCGTTATTAACACGCCCGTTCATCTTTTCAGGCCACGCCAGTTTGTCAAAAACGAAATTGTTTATATTTATAATGTTGTGAATCCCACCTGGGCTGGTCAAAATTTATTTCCTGGCGGACCCACGAAGTGAATCTTGACCTTCCCACTCTGGCCAGTATAGGACCTCGTTGGAAGTCTTGGGCCAAAAAAAAATTCTATTAACGGGTAATTTTCTCCTTTAGAAAATGAAGTAATATTTAATTTGTGCGTGAGTGATCAGTTTGTGAGGCACTGAATTCCCACCTCCGGGGCCCGAATTGGAGTCCGGCTGAAGGCAAAAAATTCAATGTTTTTAATTCAATTTTATTTCAGCCATGGATCGACTTTGGGGTCTGGAAACCTTTCTGGGGCACACCCAGCCTCTATAAAGTAACTTTTAAAATGGAGGAAAACCAGGCGATTGAGCGTGATTGCTGACCACATTAACTTATTATATAACCGTCGGTCACTATACAACAATTCTCCCTTACCAAATACTATATCCAAGATATTAATGGGTAGTAGAGGTACAGATTTTGTTTGTTTATTTGATTTAGATCTATATCTCTTAAGCAATAAGCGTTAGGAACAAACCTTCAATAATAAAGGAAGTTAATTGTATTGAAGAGAAAGAAAAGGAACAAGGAAGTATCATTGTCTAAAGAAACGGGCAGCGACTTTAACTAGGTTTATTGATGGGAGACATTGTTATTATGGGGAATCCCTAGAAGAAACCTGTGGCAATTCAGAAACTTGGATGGTACTATACCTTCTGAGAGATCTCTGAACAAGGAACACTAAACCTAGTTAGTGTCTAGTTGTATAGGATCACAGCTATAAACCCAGCATAGGGTATAGTATACTACACTACCATATACAGGCAACAATAAATAACTCATAAAATTTATTAATATTTGATTATGGTTGCAGTTTGTTTATGGATGTCGTTGAGAAAGCCTTAAAATCGATTGCGTAAACTCTCCCCTCAAAGGATGTTACGTTTCAAAGGAGGACTCAAACACAACTATCAATTGCTTTCAGCCACAGCTATCTGTATAGTCTAGTCGTAATGGTTCTAATAAATGAGAACTATCGATATTAGACACGCACATCGATTATTTTAGAGAGGACAGTTTTCTCCTGAGGACTTATGTAAGCCTATAATTGCAGTTGCCTCTCCTACGAGAGTTCAGTTAATTGCTACCCGATAGGAGGATAATAATAGAGGATGGGAAGGAACTGGATGGGGTCCGATCAATAAACCGCCATGATTCCAATTTGAGATCATTACAAATAATGAACAAACACTTTAGGAGGGTTATGTGTAATAGGGCACTTAGATATCGAATAATGAAGAGGCTGGTTCGAAACCTATTCGGATTATAGCATTCCATATAAGTACAGTCAAGTGACCTAGGGATTGGAGGAAATTTTATTGGGCGATGTTGGTAGCATTGTTTGTTATTACCTTTACTCTTTTGTTTTATATTGTTTTGTGAATGAGTGATCATTTTTGTATCTGAGTAGCATTTTTTTCTTTTCTTTTTTTTTTTTTTTTTTTTTTTTTTTTTTTTTTTTTTTTTTTTTTTTTTTTTTTTTTGACATGGATAAGTCTTTTAGCTGCGGATCTATAGTTTTCTTGGGTAAGGTTTTTTTACACCCAAAAATGTAACATTTAGAGATGTTCTAGCTCTGCTGGTGATGCTTGGATCGAAATTTTGACGACAGTTTACTGATCAGATGTTCAATGAAGAATATTTTTTGTTTCGTAAGATTTATTGCTAAGACCTAAGTTTAGGAGTTATATAGATTTGAATAAAAAAGTCATGTTTTCCCTACATTTTTTAACTGTTGAGGATTTTTTGACACACTGATGGTGCTCAGCGGATCGAAATTTTGCTGTCTGTTTCCTTATGGGAAACATTACATATGAAAACAAGTATTTATTTAAATTTTTATAGAAATGGAGATTGCATGGAAAAAAAGGTATAAGGTATAATAAAAGAAGGGAAATTTAAGATGGAATAAATAATTTGTAAAAATATAACTTTAAATTATATTGTTTAAATGTTATAATAAGATGCAACTATATTCTTAATTAGTTCTATTATTTTTTGTTTTTTTATTCAGGTAATCAAAGTTTTTATCCAGAAATCGGAACTAAATAAAAAAAACTAATGATTATATTTCTTAAGAATAATAAACTTGGTATTACTTGCGAAGAGTTTGCTTGTTCCTTTTAACAGCTAATTTTCGGTAACCAGTTACTGTTTAAATGGCTCGCATTCTAGCGGTAGGTATTCGACATTAGAACTAAATTTCCCACACACTAACTTAGCCCCGATGTTTTTTAACCTTTACAATTCCCTCACCGCTCTTCACTACGGTCCGCCTTTTTAGCAAAAGCAACCACATAACGTTCATTTATTATTCTATATAACTTTTAAACATAAAATAAATACAAATATATTATTTATCCAGCCACCTTTATTGACTACCCGGTATAGTTTTTACTACTACTAACGACATAATATTATTCTACTACTAATAACTTAATATTATTAGGGTTTAACTATATCATTCTCACAACTTTACATTTATTTATGGCTTCTCAGGCTTTTTACTATTGTTGGTTTATTATAAATTGTTGTTCGTTTCACTTAGCGACTGTTTATATAAATAATAAATTTAAACACTTAAGTTATGATCCGAGGATCTCGTGCTGAAAGGCTGGAAATTTGGAAGTTTTCATTTCGAATGACTACCGCTAGAATGCGCGCCGGTAAGAAAATAACTGGTTACCGAAAAGTAACTGTTAAAACGCGCAAGCCAACTCTCCGATAGTAATACGATAAACTTTGTAAAGAGTGCTCATAAAAAAAAACAACTATAATTATAAATAATAGTGAATAGTTACCTTTTTTTACTATTAAAAGGCTTTAATAGTAAAAAAAAAAGTAATTAAACTAGGAATGTTTAATTTATCAGGATTAATGATTCGATAATTATGGCAATTAAAAATTAATTAATTTTCTAATGGATTTCTGCAATTAGTTTTTATTATATATCTCATTAAAATAATAAATTGCAGTAAATCTTGTTATACAACTTTTCAACATGAGTGGGAGAATAAAAAAAAAATTAAGCCTATTAGGGTTACAAAATGACTGGTTTCTTAACTAGGCTTGGCTTGTAACCATATTTGAAATCACCATTGACTTCTGAATAATGAATAGCAATTATATGCGTTCCTAAATAATAACAACTAATCATAATTATAATTACAAAACGAAATGTGAGGACATAGAGAGAAGAAGAAATACAAAAGTGAAGCGGGGAAAAGTAATTACTTTTTGTAATTGACACAAAGCCCCATAATTTACTAGAAGTAGAATAAATCGACCTCTGATTTATTATTCCTGAGCATGGAGAATTCCGAATTCATAATTAAACTATGACAACAGTACCCTGTAATAGTATAACATAGACAAGACGATATCCGTTATTAAAATTTAATTTTATAACGATAAGGAATCCTCCGCTAAAGAAATTACACTAAAGAATCTACTTTATTCTTGTCATTACGTGTTTTAGTAATTAATTTGTATTTCTACTCCAACATTTATTAGGCAAACGTTCGAACCTCTCAATTAATTAAAAATGACCTATTACTAAACTTATTATTATTATTATAATATTTACATGACAGTAATTAAATCCATTTGGACATAAGGAGTTGACCTTTGGAGTTCCACTAATCCTTCCAATTCTTCTTGTATCCAATCCTTCCAATCCAGTCCAAAATCCTCGATGTTCCTTATTATGCCACAAGAAATAAATTAAATGCCCCATATATTGCAGAATTGACCAAAATCAGATACCAATCCTTTCGTTTCGTTCGACACGTAAAGAGTTGAGCTAACAGACTGTAGAGATCAACAGATAAGTCTCAGAACTTTAGAAACGATTGTATTTTTTGAATATGGGTTTTTTTTTGGTAAAGATCATAAATTTGGGAAGTCCAGATGGGTTTTAACATGTAACTGTAAATATTGAGTTTCTGTTTTAATGGTAATTTTAGTATCCTAGGCCCCATCCTCTACACGGTGTACACAGCTGACATCCCAACTCAACTTACCACTGTCCTCACCACTTACGCTGATAACACATGTGTGTTATCAGTAAACAATGATCCCTTCATTGCTTCTCAAAAACTCCAATCCCATATCCTAAACATTTAAGAATGGTGTCAAAAACGGAGAATCAAAATAAACCCCCAAAAAATCTCACCAAATAACCTTTGACTTCCTGTCTTACACTATCCTTCAATGATATTCCACTAATTCCTATTGAACAGACCCGCTAACTAGGACTTCACTTAGACAAACGTCTAACTTGGAATCCACATACAAGACTAAATCGACAAGAAACTGCTCGTCGTTTAGACAACTTCAACATTTACTAGACAAACGATCAAAGCTCCCAACTCATTACAAAAGACTTATTTACATGACTGCGATTAGACCTATTTGGACGTACGGAGTTGAGCTTTGGGGCTCCACTAAACCATCCATCATCAGTTTGAAGAGGCAAAACTTCAATCTTGATTTTATCATAACATTAATTTAACTATCAGAATTACAAATATTTACGACCATTTTAAAACTCAATACAAAATATTAAACGAGAACTATTATGACCATTTAACATATGTATATATATATTTATGTTGAGACATGACCGCAAACAAATACTCCCGACACATATGGAAGGCCTAAAAGGAGTTGAATGAGGGATCTCTTTAAGTTAAAAAATTAAAGAATGGGAGGAGAATGTACCATTAGCTGATGATCTCCCTCGAGCCTGTCACTATAGAGTATTTATTTTCTTATATATAACACATTCACATTATAGCTTGTACTTGAGGAAATCAATAATATTAAATTAATTAATTTTACCTGACTGGGAAGAACAACAGATCATGGATCTACTAAATAATCTACTAAAGACTCATTTACATGACTGTCATTACATATCTTATTTTAAAAAAGTATTTTAATATGAATTAACCAGTAGGCAGTAGGTACAAATACTTAGTCACAACATTTACTAGACAAACGTTCAAAGCTCCCAATTGATTACAAAAGATTTTTTAATCAAATGACTATGATTAGAGTTGAGCTTTGAGGATCCACTAAACCATCCAATTCATCTCGTATCCAATCCTTACAATCCAAAATCGTTTTAAAAATACTAAATGATCCTTACTTTGTCACCAATAAACTTATCTATAAAGATCTTAATGTTCCATATGTTGCTGAGTTAGCCCAAACCAGATACCTATCCTTTCATCGTAAGCTCCATAACCACTCAAATCCGTTAGTATCTCAACTTGCTTCCCACTCCATTCCCGATAATCCTTGGAGGCGTCTGAAAAGAAGATGGCCTAGAGATCTTCTAGTGTAGAATTTTTATTGAAGTGCAACTGATGAGTAGTTCTTTTCAAGTTTTGATGTATAAGTTTTGATGTATATGTTTGTGCAGTTGTAAAGTTCAATAAATTGATATATAGAATAGAAAAAAATAATTTTAAGCGTTTTTGAAGAAAGGATTATAGAAGCCGCATTATTAGCTGTAATGTCTGATTTTAGTCTTGACATGCTGGGTCCATGTCAGTCTATTATGAAGCGTAAGTCCTAAGTATGTCAAACTTTCTCAGTTTGATGTAAAGATTGGATAACAATGAAAAAAGGCATCCACTTCACCAACGCAACCTCAAAAAGACACAAGTTTGATGGAAAATGGAAAACGAAACTGAATTACGACAAATAGCTTCACAGCACATTTACGTTACTTATAAAGCTATTAAAGAAAACAAGTTAAACGTGCTAAACATGAAATTGAACCCAGTCATTTAAATTCTGCTGACCAATCATCGATTCAAAATTTCAATAAGGAGAGAAGACATCTCATAGAGACAGACGATTACTCAGCAGCTCCCTGGGACTGAAGAACATTTAACAAGCTCTCTTTAGGTACAATACAACGGTACCTCATCGTCATTCCTTTGTTCGAACAACATGGCAGGTCAAAATTAATTTGAATGATTAGGAGTGTTAAGCAAATGTAAGTATCCCCGATGATTACAAAATATCATCTTCTCAGTTAATGAGCTATATAATCTATGTTATGATGTGTCAAAGTTATTGAAATAATAGTTCAGAATAGAAGGCACATAAGTGTATTATATTGGCGGTAACTAGTTCCTTTTTTGTTTCTTATAGGGGAAGGTGCTGTACCTCTGGACAATTTTCACTTATAAATTTTTCTAATTTTCGGTACTTTATTTATCTGAGTGGTTATTGTACCATTAGATAAGAAATTTAAGAGGCTATCGAACCCTGGTGTCTTTATTTTGAAAAGTAATTTTATTTTTACAGAAAATAATGTTTTGTAACTTACTGTTTAGTGTCTATAGGTACCTTTTCCCTTTGTACCTCTGGACAGTAGTGGTTGGTTGTACCAATGGACATTCATTTCTTCATAGGTTTATAGGGATAATTGAAATGATACTTAGAGAAACACATCAGCAATAAATTTTTATAAAATGTACTAAACAAAATAGAATATTTAAACAAGAAAAGTCGACTTGATTATGGAACTAGAAGGCCGACTATGAAGGTGAGAACAATAAATTTAGCGTATCAAAGTAAATAGAAACCTAACTTATTTTTAAACCTTTTAACAAAAATATATCTTTTATGTACCTATAATTATTATTAACGAGTGTCACAGAATTTTTTTTTTATGGAAAAAATCGTATTATTAGAGATCGTATCCTAGAAAAGATGTAGGAAAATTTAATTGTTTTCATAATCTCCCAGTTTCAGTTATAAAAGATGGCGGTGGTAATTTTCTTTTGATATATCTTATTTCAATTTCATAATCAGTAGCAATTTCCGGAAGAATAAATTTTGGGGTTCTATCATTTGATGAAATTTTCTTCAAGTAGCAAATGTTGAACGTGAACAAGTCTACTTTTTCTTTGATCCAAGCCATAAAATTCTTTACAACACAAAACATAGCTACCAACATATATTTCTCCATCTTCAATTTCTTTACCTTGTTCAAAATCATTCATCAATTCATCCAAACAATTACAATCTTCGCTTGATGGATCAGCCAAGATCACATTTGTGAAATCACTATCTTCACTAGTTGAATAGTTTGTTATAAATAGCGAGTGGCGAGTTTTCTCCTCTTAAAAAAAAAGGTTATACGAATAGTAGGTATCCAAATTTAGGCATTTTATATCACGCGGAATGTCTACAAACTTTTCCGCAATATTTAAAATTGAAATAATGAATTAATAAACAAAAAGAAAAATCTGTTGTACCTGTGAAAACTTTAACCATATGTCCACAGACATGGTGTCCACAGGTACAACTAAAAGCCATGTTGTACGGAATGCTCTGTTTCACAAAACCCGTAAGTGATAACTGATATGAAAACTTATGATATATCTATCGCACAACCCAATGAAATATTACTGCCTAGAAAATTTCTAAGTGTAGGTCTTAAAAAAATTAAAATCACTGGTTGGGTTGGTCAGGATTTGGAAGAAATAAACTTAAAAATAATAATTTCTTCTAAACTGTTGATCTGAACATCTTGAAAACACACGTGCAGCTGCAGAGAGATGCTTGCAGCACTAGCAATCTAACAATTTCAATTTCCCTCCTCCCACTACCTCTTTATTAAAAATGTCCACTGGTACAACTGTGATTTAAGTACAGCACCTTCCCCTACTAGTGATAATTATTATTATTGATTTTTTTTTTTGACATTGTAATGTTTTTTGGCTAGGGGTCTATACATTTTTTCTGTAACGTTTTTTTCATATTCAAAAATGTAACATTTTGACACGCCCTAACTCAGTTGGTGTCAAATTGCCTATACTTCATTGATGGATACGATTTTTTGAGTGCGCTCTTCATATTAGTTATCAATTACTCATCAAAAAATGGCAAGCTCGAGGAGAGGAGGACAAGCTTGATATAGATAAACGAAAAAAAAAAAATTCAAGATCATCATCATTAGAAACGGAATTATTGTTGACAAAACTAAGCCAGGTTTTGGAAGCTCAAACGATGACAATACAGCCAGGTCCTTTTTCTGTGAAAAACAAACATATTAAGTGTCAAGCACAGATAACTGTAGTTGACGCTGAGATTCTAAATATATTCCACACTATACTTATCAATGACTCTTGTGGGCACAAAATCATGGTACATTTTCAAAATTCAAGAAGAAAACAGCAGAGCTGTTTGAGGACAAAAGAAAAAAAAACACTATTATTATTATTTATACTTAAAGTATTAGCCCCTACCTGAACCACAAATTTACGTATCAACTGGTTCTGACTCGTTTTCCACTCATTCAGAAACGAAAAATTACTGCGAGAGGTTTTGACCGCAAATACTGGTCATTGGCACCACTGTGCGTACCTCAAGTGATGGTGTTATGATACTTACGTAACTTGAACATTTTGCAGTTAGTTTTAGTTTCTGCAATTGAAACTGACTTATTAAAATAATACTTATATTCACAAACTAAACATAAAAATCAAATTTGTTCAAGCCAAGAAGTATTTGTAGAGATGAAGAGAGACACTATTTCATATTTTGTAACACTATACGTTGGAGGTATACAGCCTAACGGTAAATGAAACAAAACAAAAAAAAAAGTAAGAAAAAAGTTTACAGACTGATCGGACGACCAGGGCAAAAAAAAAGCGAGGAGAGATCAGGTAGCGCAAATTGAGAACGAAGAGGAACCATACAACTATAGATTGTAGACATAGGTTATATAGAGAGGAACCATACAACTATAGATTGTAGACATAGGTTATATAGAGAGGAACCATAAAACTATAGATTGTAGACATAGGTTATATAGAGAGGAACCATAGATGTTGAGAAAGTACTGACCTTGCGGCTGAGGAAGTTACTGGGCACATGGCATCATGATGATGTTGATGTCCACATATGGTCATTACTGTCACCAAGGAAAGTTGCGATATTAATAATATACGAAACATTTCTTCTTTGTTACGTCATATAATAGCCATTGTGCAATGGCAAAACATTCTCTATGAAAACAAATACTCAGACATTTTGGAAATAGAAGAGAAATGAACAGATTTGTTATTTAACATCTCGTAAATGGGATATCTAAATATTCAATACAGTACCTTTTTCCCTGATACAGTAAATCCCTGGCCGAAAAAAAATCCTAAATTTTTTTTTGGATGGATTCTATTTCATTTACTACAGTATTCTACCTATTTTAAAATGCAAAACAGTGGTTTGTAAAGAAATCAATGTGTCATTATATGATTAAAACGTTTTATTGGTTCTTATCATACGAAAAGTTCGTTTGAGAGAAATGTTAATTTAGTACAACGTTATAAAATCAAATCAAACTTGTTCATAATTTTTTTAATAAGGTTTCGGCCAGTCATTTTAAATGTTTTAAAACTTTTTTTATAAAGTTATTTATTGAAATTTACAGTTTTATACAATATAAAAATATAATACATCAAGTAAATATGATGATAATGATAAAAATGACACGTCACTTGTTTTTAAAGCAACTACCCATTGGTAGCGCTTATAAAGCTTCTATATAATGAAGTATTATATTAGAAGGTACCGAGGCCATCTTCTTTTCAGGCGCCTCGGAGGGTTATCTGGAATGGAATGAGAAGCAAGTTGTGATACTAATGTATCTGCATGGTGGTGGAGTTTGATATGAAAGGATAGATATCTGGTTTGAGCTAAGTTAGAAACGTTAGGTATATTAAGATCTTTGTGGATAAGTTTGTCACAAAGTAAGGGGCATTGAGGATTTTGGATTGCAAGGATAAGATACGAGATGAATTGGATGGTTTAGTGGAGCCCCAAAACTGAACTCGATATGTCCAAATTGGGTTTAATTACTTTTATGTAAATGAGTCATTTGTAATTAATTGGAAGTTTGAAGGATTGTCTAGTAAACGTTGAAGTAGTCAAAAACAATAAGAAGTTTCTTGTAGTTTTAGTCTTATTTTAAATTAAAAAGTATTTTAATATGAATTAACCAGTAAATACTTAGTCACAACATTTACTATACAAACGATCAAAGCTCCCAATTGATTACAAAAGACTTATTTACATGACTGTGATTAGACCTGTTTCGACGTACGGAGTTGAGCTTTGGGTTCCACTAAACCATTCCATTCATCTCGTATCCAATCCTTACAATCCAATATCCTTCGAAAAATCCCAAGTGTTCCATATGTTGCTGAGTTAGCCCAAATCAGATACCTATCCTTTCATAGTAAACTTCATAACCACTCAAATCCTGAAGTATCTCAACTTACTTCCCACTCCATTCCTGATAATCGTCCGAGGCATCTGAAAAGAAGATGGCCTAGAGAGACCTTCCTGTGTAGAATTTTCAAAGAGTAGTTCTTTTCAAGTGTTGACATGTTATTGTAATCGTTATCAGCTCATTTACTTGATGTATATATTTGTACAGTTGTAAATTTCAATAAGTTGATATAAAATAAAAATAAAAATTAACTCTGCCCGACATCGGAGTTCGAGAATTTGCTTTGAAATAATTGCTAACAATAGTAAACCCCGTAACGAATTACTTTCCCTAAAAAAATAATAAGATGGAGCAAAGAGAAAACTGAAGCTAAAGAGAAAAAGACATTAGAGTCAAAGGAAAGCCATTCAGTTAATTGTATAATTGAGGATAGCTTTGAGAGGTAATAGAGGTAGGGGAGGTAAGAAAGGTATGGCGGGGAGAAAACGTGGGAATTGGGCTTCCGAGGTGGCCATTACTCGTTGAGGATGAGGTTCTGATCTATCTACAATGGAAGGATGAAGTCTTGAAGGATGGGTGATGTGAAGAAGTAGGAGGTGATGTTTGTTTTAGAAGGAGGGAGGATCATAAAGGTACCCACTTCCTCAAGGATTGCCGACTTTGTGATGTCCAGGAGGTAATCTTAGGGTAATATCGTCGCAATAAGGGGAAGAGAAGATGCCCACGTTTCGGTCTCATATGTCTATTTTTCTAAAGGTACAATAACGTAATGAGTTATGAAAAGGGATTTGAAGAAAGATGAACATCACCAACCAATATAGCTACTATACGGTATGGTGTTAGCGACGAATGTTTGTTACGTAACTAAAATATTTTTCAATCAATTTCTGACTAGTAGGATGTCGTCACATTTTCGATTCGAGCAGCACCAACTAAGCAAGAGCGTTTCTCAAAATAAATAAGAGTTGAGCTCTTAACTGCTCTTACTCTCCTAATATCAAACTGCGCGTAACGCTCTCGCGTTCCGCAAAAACGTATCGCTTTTGACCAACTAGGTCACCTGTAAAACGTGTTTTGTGTTAAAAGTTTGAAATGAAAAATTAAACGAAAAATAAATATTGTAATATATATTACACTAAAAATATAATATAAGATCAATATATTATAAATAAGTTATTACTAAAGTCACTTATCTATAATTTGACACTTTATAATAATAAGGAGTTTTGAGGATTTTGGATTGTAAAGATTTGGTACTGGATGGATGATTTGAATAGTTTAGTGGAGCCCAAAAGTTCAAATCCATTAATTCCACATAGGTCTAGTTTTATATATATATATATATATATATATATATATATATATATATATATATATATATATATATATATATATATATTATTTTATTATAATAAAAAGTAAATGTTAGATCAGTTGAAAACGACCAAAGGTTTCTTGTTATTTTAGTTAGTTTGAATGTAAATATATAGGAATTTGTTTTATATTTATTTGTTATTTACCTATTATGTTCATTTTATTTTCTTCTTTAATATAATTTGTTGTTGTTGTTTCTTCAGTTAATTCACGATCGCGGTATTCATTATCAACATTATTATTCATTCATTTCGATCACGACTTTGAGATATCCCAGTCCAATTAATATATCATCAATGTATACAATTTCCATTAGGTTCTCCAATAAGTTCCTTTGTTAAAATAAATCAACTTGTTTTCACGAATCTTTTGTATTTTCGGTAGTTGTTTTTTCTATTAACCTTCAGTACTATCTTGTACGAAACATGTTTTTGCAAAACAGGTTTTTATGGTGTAGTGGCTAGAGATCATCTCATATCAAAGCACTTGTAGAAATGGTATACTTAAAAAAAAATAATAATATTACTTACAAGGGGAGGACACACTCAGTCTCTCACGGATCTTGTTGGCAATTTTTTTGGAGGTTCCTGGTCAAAAAGTATTAGACACGCATTTTGCTGTTCCGACCAATGGGCCCTAGAAGCCGAGGAAAAAAATAAAATAGCATTAAACTAAACTAATTGTGGTTATTCAACAAAATCAAAAAAGATCATTTTTTTCACCCTCTTCCAGGAAAATGAAATTTTAAAACCGATTATTGGTTACATACCTTTAAATCGTCATTACTTTGTCATGCAATTCACTGGTTGGTATCGCTGAAAAGATGAGGTTCTCAGCTTTCTTTTGATGTATATAAATGTAAAATTCGATGAACAAAAACCTATTAAAAAAATTGGAAAATCCGAAAAACATTTTGATTTTTAACTTGAGTTTGAAACCAGATAGGATGATGAAACCAAATACATTTCAAGCGTATTACCACCCTATATTTTGTGTAAAAAAATGAAGTTGATACGTTAAACCGTCTAAGCGTAATTCATGTTTTTATCAATTTAAACAAAAGTTGCCATTTGGTCAGGCAAACTTTGAAGCTTACAAACTTTTATTTTTCTATTTGGATGAAATTTCGTATTTAAGGGTTCTCTTGAATGCTGAATTCGAATCCGATACTTCACTTGAAAATTTTTAGCTTTTACACTGTAAAATGTGATAGAAAATTCTGTTAGCCCTAGAATTCCATCTCAGCACCCTCAAAACTCAGGAAACGTATGTATATATATAGATATCAATAAAAAAAAAAAAAAAAAAAATATATATATATATATATATGTTTTTGTTTTTTGTTCATCGAATTTTACATTTATATACATCAAAAGAAAGCTGAGACCCTCCTCTTTCCAGCGATACCAACCAGTGAATTGCATGACAAAGTAATGACGATTTAAAGGTGTGTAACCAATAATCGGTTTTAAAATTTCATTTTCCTAGAAGAGGGTGAAAAAAATGATATTTTTTGATTTTGTTGAATAACCGTTTTTTAATGTTATTGAGGGTGCTGAATTAGAATCTGACCTCAATTTTTGTGTGAAAAATCTATAGAGGTAGTTTGCTTGAAAAAAATAATCATTTTTTTAGAATTTAATTAACCTAAACCAAAATCTATGGAGCGACTGTATTTTTCCTTTAATTCGCAATCAAAACTGAAAATCTTGGAGCAAGAATCATGTCGATATCATTTTTTAAACTCGAGATAAAAAATAAATTAGTTTAATGCTATTTTTATTTTTTTTTTTTTTTCTCGGCTTCTAGGGCCCATTGGTCGGAACGGCAAAATACGTGTCTAATATTTTTTGACCAGGAACCTCCAAAAAAATTGCCAACAAGATCCGTGAGAGACTGAGTGTGTCCTCCCCTTGTTAGTACAAAGTTCTAAGTATATTGATGTCTTGTTATTTATTTCAGAATTAAGGACTGTAACACAGTTTTCTAAATTTGATAAAATCAACACCAATCATCAATGAAATAAGAAAGACAGACAAAGTTAGCAAAGAAACAAGTGATCATAGTTATTACCGATTTAGTCCTTTCTCAGAAAATTATTATCATAGACATTACGTAACAGTCGAGTGGAGTTTAAAAAAGACAATTTGTGACAAGAACTATCCGCTCAGTTAACAGTTTCGTTTCAGTTATCTCAACAACAACAATCTCAACAAAGAATCCGATTCCGTAACCTCAATTATCAACATTATGTGTATTATATAAGGAGCCAATTTCATCAAGTTTTCGAAATAAAATTATAACTTCAAACAGTTCAATCAATAACTAATCCGGAACTAGGCCTATAAAAAAAAAAAAAAAAAAAAAAAAAAAAAGACCGAACGCAGCTGTAATTTCAATTCTCATGAATATTAATGAACATGACTTCAAAGCTCTCCGGTAAAATGACGTCGGTCTCCTAAAAGCAGAAGAACACTTGACTACTTTCACTAATTTTTTTCCTATATAAATTTATTAAAATTTACATCTGTACAAATACATAGATCAAGTAAATGTGTTGATAACTATTACAATAACATATCAAAACTCGAAAAGAACTACTCACCAGTAGCACTTTAATAAAAATTCTGCACCAGAAGATCTCTAGGCCATCATCTTTTCTGACACCTCGTAGGATTATCGGGAATGGAGTGGGCAGCAACTTGAGAGACTAGTGGATTTCAGTGATTATGGAGCTTACTATGAAAGGATAGGTATCTGGTTTGGGCTAAATCAGCAACATTAAGATCTTTATGGATAACTTTATTGGTGAAAAAGTAAGAAACGTTGAGGAATTTTCGAGGCATTCCGTATTGTAAGGATAGGGTACGAGAAGAATTGAATGGTTTAATGGAGTTCCAAAGCTCAAATCCGTACGTCCAAATAGGTTTAATCATGTATATAATTCTTTTGTAATTAATTGGGAGCTTTGAACGTTTGTCTAGTAAATGTTGAAGTAGTCTGGAACGACGGGCAGTTTCTTGTCGTTTTAGTCTTTCACCGATCTTGATTTTTTTCACACTGTTCTGTACACTGTATTTAGTTCATTTTTCCGATTATAAGTTTTTAATTTATTATAATTATACTATGCACATTGTTAATATAATTAATCACAAAATTTTGTAAACAATGAAGGCTGAAATTTCCCTCCCGATTATTTTTTAAACCACCGTTGGAACTCTATAACACTCTGCCATCACACAGGCTTCGTTAAAGTTCTTGGCCTGTTGGTGCTTATTCTGACCGAGTTTAAACTCAAAACGAAATTAGGCTAAAATCGCACTTTGATTTCTTTGTACTAATTGGATTATACACAAGCAGTGACAGTCTACAGAGGTAAACACTTGGATTATACACAAGCAGTGACAGTCTACAGAGGTAAACACTTGGATTATACACAAGCAGTGACATCACAAGCAGTACACAGAGGTAAACACTTGGATTATACACAAGCAGTGACATCCTACAGAGGTAAACACTTGGATTATACACAAGCAGTGACATCCTACAGAGGTAAACACTTGGATTATACACAAGCAGTGACATCCTACAGAGGTAAACACTTGGATTATACACAAGCAGTGACAGTCTACAGAGGTAAACACTTGGATTATACACAAGCAGTGACATCCTACAGAGGTAAACACTTGGATTATACACAAGCAGTGACATCCTACAGAGAGGTAAAGGTAAACACTTGGATTATACACAGTTGGGTAAACACTTGGATATACACAAGCAGTGACATCCTACAGAGGTAAACACTTGGATTATACACAAGCAGTGACATCCTACAGAGGTAAACACTTGGATTATACACAAGCAGTGACATCCTACTGAGGTAAACACATATTTTTGTATGGCAGAGGATTAAATAATGAAGATACCGATACAATGAAAAAACCTGTGAAACGTAAACATTTTATTATCTAGGGATATAGATATTAAATGAAAACGTAAAATCTTGCATTTTTTTCCGGACAACTGAATAGGTATAAAGAAGATTTTTAAATAGCCAAGGTGAAGGTGTTCCAAAATAGTGATGATGGCCACATTTAAAAAAAAGAGGCATTTGAACCGTTTGAAAGTGCTATTTTGTACGTAAGAAAGTTGATTACCATTCTTCGGAAGTAAAAAGTTCAGAAAGAAGGATGTTGCGTTATAGAAAGCTTAGAAAAAATGCAACGCTATGATCGTTATATAAAATATAACCTCTTTCATATATGACCACAACATTGAGCAGAAAATATATATAAATATAAAGGAAAGGTATAATTTTTTTGATTAGATGCTTCCGGTATCATCAACTACTAATCTATTTTTGATGAGTTCACTGATCTTGAGAATCCCTATCAGTAGAGGGTAGTTTTCCTACAATCTATTAATAATGATAAATCATTGTTTTTCATAGGAAATGTTTCTAAAAATAATTATGTTTTTGCCGAAGGGAATGTTGAGCAGGAGGAAAGTTAATAGAAATGACAAGTGAGGAGAGGTAAAGAAAACAAATGAGATAACATAACGCTACATTTTATGTAATCAATATTTTTATGTAACCTAACATGTTTCAGTTCTCTCTCTCTCTCTCTACTGGCGCTATGGTCCATGAAGGACCTTGGCCTCCTCCACAACCTTTATCCATTCGGACCGATTCTTTGCAGCTTCTCTCCATTCCGCTACCCCCAGGAGCCGAAGGTCAGCCTCGACATCGTCCAGCCACCGCAGTCTAGGTCTGCCTCTTCCTCTTGATCCTTCCGGACGCCCTTCCATTACCATCTTTGGGAGCCTCTCCTGATTCATTCGATGGACATGCCCCAACCATCTTAGTCTTCCCTTTTTGATGCAGGAAACTAGATCTGGTTCCCCATACAGGTCCCATAGTTCCTGGTTTGTCTTTATTCTATAGCCGTTTGCTAATTTGGTTGGGCCATATATTTTCCTGAGGATTTTCTCTCCCATGCATTCAGACACCTTTCCTGTTGTTTTGTAAGGGTCCACGCCTCACTGCCGTACATCACTACTGGACGCAACACTGTCTTATATATTCTCACTTTGATGTCTCGAGACACGTTTCGATTCAAAAGAATTGTCTTCAGAGACCAGTAGCATCGATTACCACTTTGGATTCTGGATTTTATTTCTTCTTCTATTTTGTTACTTTCAGTGAGAATCGTGCCTAGATACTTGAATTTCCTAACTTTTTCGAATCTGTTTGTCCCACTTTGAAGAGATCCGTCCGTGCTTTTCTTGGATGACATCATGTACTTGGTTTTGTTCTCGTTTACTGTTAGGCCTACTCTATTTGCTGCATCCTCCCATTCTTTGTACACATCTGTAAGGGAATGTAGTGTTGTCCCAGTTATGACCACGTCGTCAGCATATGCTAGGTATTGTGTCCTTTTATTATAAATGCAACCATCAGTCCTTATTCTTGTTGCCCTTATAATCATTTCCAGCGCCATATTAAATAAAATTGGGGATAAGGGATCTCCCTGTTTCACTCCTTTTTGTATGGCGAATTCTCTGGACAGTTCTCCCTGTACTTTGACCATGCCTCTGCTATACTGTAAGGTCATTCTTATCATCCTAACGAGTTTCATGGGACAGCCTAACATCTTTAGGTTTTCGTATAGCTCATTCCTCTTGATGCTGTCATATGCCTGCCTATAATCTATAAAAAGGTGGTGTAGGTCCACATTCCATTCGTAGCATTTTTCAAGAATGTTTCTGATGGTGAAGATATGGTCAGTCGTTGATCTTCCCGGGCGAAATCCACACTGATAGTCGCCAATTACCTCTTCTGCTGTTTTCATTACTCTATTCAATAGTAGAATCGCCAGTGTTTTGTAAATAACACCCAATAGTGTTATTCCACGGTAATTGTGGCACTCCAATTTGTCCCCCTTTTTATGTATGGGTATTATAATGGCTATATACCATTCCTCGGGCATTTGTTCCTTGTTCCATACTTCCAGGATAAGTTCGTAGATCTCCCGGCATAATAAGTCTCCCCCAAATTTAAGCATTTCCGCGGTAATTCCATCAATTCCAGGAGCTTTGTTGTTTTTCAAATTTGAGATGACTTCTTCTACCTCTTCTGGGTCCGGGGGTTCTAGATCTATCGCCTCTTCCGGTATTGCTGGCTCATTGATTATTGAGACTTCTCGAGACTGCTCCGGGTTTCTCCGGACTGTTGGAGGCAGGAAAGACACGCGCATTGGAGAACTGTCTGGAGGATTATAGAATGGATGTGGTGGCATTGCAGGAGATTAGATGGAGGAAGGAACCTGATATGGCTGAATTAAGCAAATACATCCTAATCAATAGTGGACATAAGAAAAATATTGTAGGCACAGGGTTTATGGTGAAGAAACAATTAAGAAAAGCAATATTATCCTACGAGACAATAAACGAAAGGATATGCTACATAAGGTTGAAAGGAAGATTTTTCAATATATCCCTTGTCAGTATACATGCACCAACGGAAGAAAAAGCAGAGGAAGAAAAGGAGGAATTTTATGCACAGCTAGAAAGAGCTTATGATAGTATCCCTAAATATGATGTCAAAATTGTACTAGGAGATTGTAATGCGAAAATTGGAAAGGAGAATTTGGGAAGGGGCTGTAGGTAAATATAGCTGTCACAAAATTACTAATGACAACGGCTACAGAATTGTGGACTTCGCGACCAGTAAGAATATGAAAATAGTCAGTACCACTTTTCAGCACAAACCTATACACCTACAAACTTGGACATCACCTGATGGCAAGACCAAAAACCAAATTGACCATGTCATGATTAATAGCAAACATCAAAGTGACGTTGAAGACGTGAGGAGCTGCAGGGGGGCAGACGGATCGAGTGATCATTTCCTGGTGCGGGTGAAATACAGGCAGAGATTGGATATAAGAACTAGAGGGGAAAAGGCTAACAGCATGTTTCAGTTAAGTATATGAAATATAAAGTGGGGCCAATTGTGGGTGACCTCATCTAAGTCACCTGGTTTAGACAGATTTATACCTCACATTACAAAGTAACAATTACTTACAAACACATACAAAGTAACAACTACAAACTAACACAACTAATGACAGTACTCTAAACAATATCTCAAACGAATTAACATAATACGATCTGATAAATGTAATGAAGACGGAGAGATTCAAAATTTTAGACATGTACTTTACGAATGTAAATCGTTTGAAAGACACAGGTTTAATCCAATAAAAAATATTATTCTCAAACATGGAACATGGCCAGAGACAGAACAAAATTTGTTTTCTAAATTTAAGACTGAATTACTCACATTTATAGGAAAGATCGACTTCGACAAACTGACTACCTAATGATGGGCGGCGGAGGTAGTTTATTGTTGGCTTTTGTTTTTTCTTACAAAACCGTCCAATTCATTTCGTATCCAATCCTTAAAATCCAAAATCCTTCGAAAAATCCTAAATGCCCCTTATTTTGTCACTAATAAGCTTATCCATAAAGACCTTAATGTTCCATAAGTTGCTGAGTTAGCCCAAAGCAGATACCTATCCTTTCATCGTAAGCTCCATAACCACTCAAATCCATTAGTTTCTCAACTTGCTTCCCACTCCATTCCCGATGATCCTCCGAGGAGTCTGAAAAGAAGATGGCCTTGAAATCTTCTAGTGTAAAATTTTATTGAAGTGCTATTGATGGGTAGTTCTTCTCAAGTTGTTACATGTCATTGTAATCGTTATCAGCTCATTTACTAGATGTATATATTTATATAGTTGTAAATTTCAATAAGTTGAAATATATATATATATTTTTTATTTTGTTTAAATATTTTTGTTTAAATATTTTTGTTATCTTACTACGTTATGCTAAACTAATCATGCTAAACTTTTTAGTAACATTGTAAAACATGTAGTAGGCCTATAAGGCATGGAACATGTGAATATATAAATAAACAGTCCTTATATGAGGGTAACATATAACGAAAAAGAAATTAAAAAAAAATATATATATATATAAAGTATATAAAGTATATAACAACTAAAATAAAGAACTTAAAGTAAATAATAGAAGTATTTTTTATTTTAACAGAAATGAGGCGTCAAATTGCAAATCGTAGCAAAACCAGATTTCTAAATGTTTCACCAGAAGCCAAAAACCATAGCAATATGATGCCCAATTGATATGAATGTAATTTATTTTGCTTTTACATTACAATTAGCAGAAAAATAGATGGTTTTAGTTGGGCAACTGTAATAAGGGCCCCTGATGACCAGTTTTTATTAAAATTGGTTTTTATTCTGTACTTACTCCGTTTTGCATCAGTTTTGGGGACTTGTTCCGTTTTGTAACAGTTTGAGACTTGCTCCTTTTAGATAATGACATAAATACAAGTGTTGAGTTGATTTATAGAATTAAAATGATGGAAAAAAAATTTACGTTCAAAATGTTACTTATTAGCTTGGTGAACAATAAAAACGGATATTAAAGTAATAAACGATATATGTACATACATAGACTACTCTTTGTTATCACAATACACATTTTTTTAAACAAATTATTATTTTTTCTCATCTTACCTCTAGACAGACTTTTAGTAAGATTTCTTTGAAAGTGGTTAAATACAATTTATCATTAGAAAATATTTGTATACATAAATGCCAATATTTTTTAGAGTATTGAGGAACGAAATAAAAATAATTAAGTATTGAACTACGTAGTAGTGTCAAAATATTATTGGCTGTGTTTTTTAATAGGTAACTTAAAAATTCAACACAAACAGCTATCTAAAAACCTTTTTTATAATGTTTAAAAACATTTAACAAAAAAAAAATATATATATATATATATATATATATATATATATATATATATATATAATTTTAAAAATAGACTAGTCAATAGTAATCACGATCACAATAACAGGTAACTTTTCTAAACAGCTAATTTTCTTTCTTCCATCTCGTTTGTGTCTCCTAAATCTGACAAACAATATGCATAATATGGCAGCCATATTGTGAGATACTCCCTTTTGGTACTGTGATAGGCATGGTTTTACTCCGTTTTGCAACAGTACGAGATTTTTAATTGAAAATTTGAACAGTTTTTCCTTCGTTCTTAAACCTCAAAATCTAGTCAGTCTTCTGCGTGGCAAGGAGCTGGTTCGAACGGTATATAAGATACAATTTCGATTTTCGGTGGATTTGCTACATTTTGCCATTACCAGGTATGCGGCTCAAATAATAAAGAAAAAAAATATATTGTCTTATTATATCAACCATTCTACATGACATCCATACCATCAAAATTCACCGCTCATTCTTATTTTATAATTATTTGTATGCCCCTGATCTTGTATATTGCGACTTGTATCCTAGAAAAATACACTGGTACATTTTAAAAAGGCACCCTTCAGTATTTTATCTTTATACTAACCTCATTATTTGAAATAAAAAAACAACAATTTCGACATTTTGGATTCAACTATGTTACAATCCAATGGATCGAAGTGGGTGGTCCATGGATTGGATTGCACTTACACAAGAGCCGCTAGGTTCCAAAGAGCTACTTTCGACCGAAGAGCGGCCCATGGTCACGTGGGCGGGCCATTACGCTACAGGAAGTGGTCCAAGGATCTAACTTGGTCGATGATACATTCGTCATTATCCTTCCATCGGGTCCTTATTGTCTACGGTTAGCAGCTAATCGCTTTCCCCTTCCATTCACAACACTTCTTTAATAATTTTTAGGTTTGAATTCATTTCAACTTCAAGAATGGTGTCAAAAAATAAATCCCATCAAATAACTTTCATCCTTCGTCGTAAACCTACGACTTACTATCCTACAGTATCCTTTAACGATGTTTCACTAGTCCCCGTTGAACAGATCCGCTACATAGGACTCCATCTGGACAAACGTCTTTCTTGGAATCCACGTACAAGACTAAAACGACAAGAAACTCCTCGCCGTTATCGACAACTTCAACATTTACTTGACAAAAGTTCCAACCTTCCAATTAATTACAAAAGACTCATTTACATAAAAATAATTAGACCACTTTGGACACACGGAGTTGAGCTTTGGGGTTCCACTAAACCATCCAATTCATCTCGTATCCAATCCTAACAATCCAAAATCCTGATTGTTCCTTACTTTGTTACAAACAAACTTATCCATAAAGATCTTAATATACCTTACGTTTCAGATTCAGCTCTAACCAGATATCTATCCTTTCATAGCAAACTCCACAACCATTCAAATCCGTTAGTATCACAACTTGCTTCTAATTCCATTCCAGATAACCCTCCGAGGCGCCTGAAAAGAAGATGGCCTCGGGACCTTCTAATATAATACTTCATTATATAGAAGCTTTATAAGCGCTACCAATGGGTAGTTGCTTTAAAACAATCGAAGTGTCATTTTTATCATTATCATTACATTTACTTGATGTATTATATTTTTATATTGTATATACAGTTGTAAATGTCAATAAATATTTTTAAAAATTCAATTCAAGTTCAAGAAAATCAGCTGATAACATGATAAATAAGAAGATGACGTGTAGAAGGCATGAGAGAGACCAGTACTCATCGCTAACTCCTCCTTACTTTATCCCAGGCCCTTAGTGAAGATAATACTTCAAGAATCCAATCAATGCGCGAATCCAAGAATACTTTAATCTACATTTGAATACATTATCTAGACTTTACGATGAATACAGAATGCAACAATCCTTAGCAGCTGCTACAACCACGACTGGGAGAACAGAGAACAGTTACTTGGTACCTGGGCTAAAAGACTTAGCTGAGGTAGAGGCACATGGGAAGGCGATCGGGCGAAGAGATCGGACAATGGAAAACGGGAAAACCTGGTGCGGTCTTAGCACGGCTGCCGGGGCTATACGGCACAATACCGCTACGTAACATAACAATACCTCCACTGTCCAATAAACATGTCCTTAGTCTACAGGAGCTATACGAAGGAAAATTATCACCTTAATATTTTAAATAGTTCCAATATATATTTCTTTTTCAGAGCTGAGATTAAGTTAAAACAATATCCGACCAAAAACTGAGAGGTAAAATAAATTACAAATTGACATCAAAAGAGCTAATCTATTCTATTAGGATTGATAAATTAATTGCCACTTCTATTAGGATTATTTTATTAGAAACCTAGCTAGTTTAGCGGAGTTATTGTTTAGATCTCCTGAGAACTGAAGATGAATGTTCAGCATCGAAGCTAGTATTCTAATAAATAATCCCAATTAATTCATCAATCCTAATTGTACGAATGCTAAACATTCATCTTCAGTTCTCAGGAGACCTAAGAAATAACTGAGAACTGAGTTATTGTTTAGATCTCCTGAGAACTGAAGATGAATGTTCAGCATTCGAAGCTAGTATTTTAATAAAATAATCCCAATAGAAGTGGCAATTAATTCATCAATCCTAATTGTATTGATCATTCTATACCATCATGGTGTATAGTTCAAGTAATCCATACTATTATATAAAAGGACAATCCATTTTTCGTTTGTGATCACTAACCAAGAAAAGTACTGAACTAAATTTTAACCATATCATCTTCAAAGTTCAAGTAAGTTTTAACAAAGATAAAATTTAAAGATTTTCAATTATATTACCATAAAAAAAAGCGTTGGGTAATCGACAGACAGGTGGGGAGCACCATTGGAGAATGGTTACAAAGCTACGGTGCCATATAGTACTAGACATTTAGGAAAAAAATTACTTATTTTCAATTAAATTTTTGTTTAAAAATCTATAAATATATGGAATGACATGTGGATTAAAAACCGACCAATATGTGGCCATTCTGCAACAGAGTTTGCAATGGTAAAACTATTAAACCAAACTCTACCAAATTTTAACTACATCATCTTCATAGTTATAGAAACGTTTAGAATAACAAATTTTACTACTATTATAATTAAAATGTAAAGTCTTGCGATCCAGAAATGAGGTTTGCCAAACTATAAATTACTTTTATGGTTAGAAATTCCAAAAATCCAACCAGAGCGATCGATAAAATTATTTCTGCCAAAGTGAATGTCTAATTATGCTTTAACAAACTCTTCAAAAGCCTGATCAATGCAATCTTAGCCAGGTTGAAATTACGGACATGCGTGATAATATCATTGAAGAAATAATGCTAGATTCCATACTTCAATACAAGATTTTTATCGATAAACAAATGAAAATCAATTATTAGTTAAAATAATATAAATGCTTTATTTATGAGAGCGGGCGAAGCCGCGACGGGGTATACTAGTAGTAACATAATAAACTATGACTAATAATATATAATATATAATATATTATGATATAGCTGTAAAACATGATAATACATACTCTAATAATGACTATTGGAATAAATATTAAAAATATAATAATACTAAGAAATACACGAAGGCAAGACAAAAAAAAAATAACAACAAAAAATTGATAATGATGATATCAAACTCTAGAGATAACTAGAAACCTGAAAAAATAAAAAGGTATTTACTTGGACGCGTTTTTTTTTCCTCCTCACTGCATCCCAATTCATTATTTACTTTCGACATTACTAAATATAGTAGGATTTGCAGCCAAAATGGAATACAGCCTCGACCATTTCCAACCCAAACTCATATTCCCCAGACAGTCCTAATCTTATCCTCCCATCAACGCCTCGGTCTAATAAGCCGCTCATGCCAAAGCTCGATCCAGCGATGATTACCTTATAGAAAGAAAGTAACCTAAATTCTTCGGTGCGCACACCTTTGTTCGGTTCTCCTATTGAAACCAATACTTTGTTTTCCAAGATTCGAAGCTTTATTATTCTAAGCTAAAGCGGATAGGTTCCAAATTAATTAAGAACTTTATAAATTATAATAATATTCATAAACATCATTATTAGGTTTCTTGAGAGTAGAAACCTTGCAACTATAAAACAAAAAACATTTACCATCACTCAATGTTCTTTTATTTCCTCTTCGATTTTATTTGATTCGGATATTAAGAAAACTAAGGTATTAAATTTTTTATACGTACTTAAAGGTAATTCCTAGTATATATCTCTTCATATATCTATAAATCTTTACCGGATTTCCTTAATTATAAACCTTACTGTTTTTAATCAAATAGTTTCCGCATCTTCAATCAACAGCGTTAAGCCATTCTAGGCAATCAGGTGAATGTTATTGGGCGTATTAATTCTTCAAGGGAATAAAATTTTTTTATAGTTTTATAACGGTAATAAAAATCAATAACAAAATATATAATATATACATACTGGGATCCCCCGCTAAGGCCAAGGCTACGGCTGCGCTCGCTCTTACAAGTAAAGAACTTAATAACTAGTTTTATTATTTTATACATAAAAATCATTTATTGAACAATTTAACTGAGCATTATTTTAATTTTTTTAAACTTCACTTTAATGCACATATTATAGCTTTTTTAATAACAAATTAATTTAGAATGAGTAAATTGTATTATTGCTAAACCTTCCTTGAGCTATGAAGATGGCGAGGTTGAAAGTTGGTACTGATTGGTTGAGTAGTTTGAGCGGTTAGTGATAAAGAACAAAAAATGACTTGTCCTTTTACATAATAGTATAGATATATATATTTTTTAAAAATTGTTTATTGATATTTGCTACTGTATACAATGTACAAGTAAGTTTAAGGAAAAAGATTACATATAAATAACCTGTGAAGAACTACTCACTAGTAGCACAGTTAGTTATTAGTTTTAAGTAGTTAATTAGTTACAGAGTAGTAAGTCTGCTATAAATTATTGGGAGGTTTGAACGTTTGTCAAGTAAATGTTGGATTAATCTGTAACGACGAGCAGTTACTTGAGGTTTTAATCTTCTACGTGGATTACAGGTAAGACAATCCAAATGGAGTAATAGGTATTGGATCAATTATATATTAGAACATATATAATTTAAAAGTTATTTGTTTTAATGAAACCTATCAAAATGTAAAAGCAATGATAGAAACTCTCCACTTTCTGACTATTTCCCTGACGATAGAATTACCCCGTCATTGTTTATACATAGGGAGACCTTTGGTTAATTATGAGAAGAAGGGAACTGTGCCAGCCATAAACGATCTTGCGACAGGCGGACTCATGCCCCCTAGATCGCAGAGTCACCTAACTGGACCCGCCGACCGGATTCCACGGCCCCCTAGACCTAAGGCCTGACAACCGACTCCACGGCCTTTTAGATATAGTACGACAGGTGACAAGCCATTGAGGTTTACACCTCAATAGGGCCAGTCCTCAATATTGACGGGTTCAATAGCTCTTCGAGAAGGCTCGTCGACTAGCTAACTAACTAGTCGGTTAGCTATAGTCATTCAACGTTTCCTAAAATCATTCTCTTGTATATCATTCACGGGGACATGTGACCCCCCTCCTAATCTCCAAAAAAAAAGAACTCTATTATAAAGCCTGTTAGGTTTACAAAATTGTATCAAGTTGTCCAACGGAACTTTAACGTTAAGAAATTTAACGCACAAAAAAATAATAATTCTTCCAAGATATGCCCTTAGGCCATTGCTAGTAATCGGTTTCTTTCATTTCAAAATTAAGATCTTTTTACATATAAAACCAAATTCCTCTTTAAACATCCTTCTCTATTCTCCCTGTTTAACGCCTCCACTTCCGCCACAGTCTACTCTGGTCAACATTATCTTCCTCTCTTCTTCCTTCACCTATCCATTCCATACGTTCTTCCTTATTCCACCACCACTTTCATTGATCACTTTTAAGATACTTCTTTTTATCTGGATCATTTTCATTAGTTTGGTATCTGTCCTCCAGAAATCCATCTCCTGAACCAACATTCTTTGGTTCCATGCCTCAGAACCATAAACCCACTTTCGATTAATGCGATGTACATATGTTAGTTCTTTTTCCATTATCTGAGAAATTAAATCCAGAGGCGAGAATTGAAAATGATAATAGTATTTCTACCACTATTAAGTAGACATTTTGCGACTATATAATAACAAACATTTATTATTATTTTATTTGATTTGGATATTGAGAGACCGAAAGTATTAAATCTTTCTCCCCACTTACTCAGTGGTAATTCCTCCCATATCAATAAAGATTTGCTTCTTTACCGGATTTCCTTAATTATGAGCATTATTGTATTTATTCTTTATGCTATTGCCCACCATTTACTTTATATACGTACATTAGAGGGAATAAATAGCTTTTCATAGTTCTGTAGCAGTGATAAGAATCAATATCTAGGTCATTATAAAGATGGGCTATTTGTTGACTGAGATATCTAAGATGTAGGTAGTTGGTTGGGGTATGCCGTCAAGAACAAAGCAGTTACAATTAAATTTTAATTTTTAATGCCGACTTTTCGACTTGCAATGCAAGTCGAAAAGTCGGCATTAAAAATTAAAATTTAATTGTAACTGCTTTGTACTTGACTGCAAACCACAACCAACAAACTAAATTCTAGGTGATTATAATTTAAAAATGATTTGTTCTGAAGAAACCTATCACAAGCTAATTTTTCTTCGTCTACCTCGACTGTTGTGATTCCTTTATATTGCAATATTGACTCAAGGTAGCAAAAAAGTTCCTTTTGGTTCCATTTATTACTACATGTTAATGAACATAGTAATCAATGACATGCCCTAATATTGGGCGCTGTTAAACTAAAAAACTAAATTAATAAAAATTCCAGGTTATTATTTTGGATTCTTTACACGAGTACATTCATATGCCGGGATTTGGATGCCCGGGCATAACTTTTGATTCAAGTTATATATTTTGCGGCTCAGACATTTGCAGGTAGATATACTTCTCACAATCAAATGATGGCATTTCAAATGAACACATCATTGAAGCAAAAGAAATAATCACAAAGCCACTATGTAAAATATTCAATTTGGTATTATAAGAAAAGAAAGCAAAATCATAATTTTACATAAAAAAGGAGCCAAGGATAAAATAGAAAACCACCGGCCAATCTCACTGACACAAACCACTTACAAAATATTCTGCAGTATAATAAAAAACAGGATTATTAACAAGATTTATGAAGATCATGACATAGAGAAAGTCGGTTTCCGCCCATCATTCAGCACAATAGACAACTTACAATGTATCAATCAAATTATTGAAAAATCCACTGAATACAACATACATCTGTATATTTACTTTATCGATTTCATGAAAGCATTCGACTCTGTCAATCAACAGTATATATGGGAAGCTCTAGCAGAAGCAGGAATAGATTTCCTATATATAGAAAAATAATCAAAGAAATATACAGAAAGGGGAAGGCTTTTGTAGATGTTGATAGAGAAGGCAAGAAGTTTAGTATTAAAAGAGGAGTGAAACAAGGATGCCCTCTATCACCAATTCTCTTCAACTGCCTCATTAATAAACTGTTTAAGGAATTTGAATGGGAAGGAAGAGGCATTCAAATAAATGGCAGGTGCTTAAATAATTTAAGGTTTGCAGATGACATTTGTTTATTAGCTTCTAGAAAAAATGATTTGCTTAAAATGATCAATGATCTAATTGATAAGAGTAAAAAATATGGTTTACAAATCAATTACCAAAAATCGAAAGTAATTACAAATACGGAAGAACAACATATAACAATAGGAGAACAAATAACAGAATACTCAAATCAATTCATATATCAGGACAAGAAATTTCTTTAGAAAAAAAATTCAGCAAAGAACTGGACAGAAGGATAAAAATAGGATGGCATAAATACTGGTCCTTAAAAAAAATCTTTAAGGGTAATTTCACTATAGAACTAAAAGCAAAAGTCCTGCAGTCTTGTATTTACCCCTCAATCCTGTATGGCGCTCAGACTAGGTCAATAACAAAAAAGGAACGGGCGAAACTAGACACCATCCAAATGAAACTTTTAAGGAGTATGGCAGGAATCCGAAGAAGTGAGAAGATTAAGAACCGAGATATCCTAACTCGTGTAAAAGTTAAAAGTCTCAGCAAGGAAGCCCAAAAACTGAAATGGAGGTGGGCTGGACACCTAGCGAGAGTCAAGGTTGAAAGATGGTCGAAAAGCAGCACCGAGTGGACACCGATCGGCCAAGTGAGAAGTGAGGAGCAGGGGAAGGCAGTACATGAGGTGGAGGGATGAAATTACCCGAAGAGTAGGAACCAATTGGATGAAAGTGGCCAGGGACAGAGACTGTTGGTTGAAAATTATAAATAATCTATAGGAACAAAAGAAAAGAAAAAAGGAAAAAAAAAAAAAAAAAAAAAAAGTTTTGTTTTGTTTGTAGTTTTGTTTTTGGTTTAGTGCTTTACAAAGAATATTGTATATTTTATTTTGTATTTTTACTAGCCAGTTTCTATTCTGTAAAAGTATTTTGGAGCTGAACTCCATTTTTACCTCCTAAGGGAGAGGCTTTTGTCATAAATATGATGTCAATAAAGCTTTATTGTTATTATAGTTCTCACCTGCATACACACCTTTAGTGAACCTTAATTGGTTAGTTAGTTTTACCCACCTCTCCAAACTGGGCAAAGAGGGTTCATCCTGGGTAGACTAGTACAGTCGCACAAAGTGGATTGATCAGGGCATGAGAATAAAAACAATGGCAACTAACATTTAGATCTATTTTAAGTAAATTGTAATGCACCATAATGCACTGATTTTTAAAATCGAATAAAACATTGAAAATTATAAATCCTCCCAGACTCTCAAAGTCAACACGCTTTTGTAGGAAATGCTATCAATAACGCTCTCAACACTAAATAACATCAACCAAATGCTATCAATAACGCTCTCAACACTAAATAACATCAACCAAAAATTCATATTGATGATGTAAATCGCATCACAGAAATTCCATACTCTAAACATTGGAAGAAACTAAAGAAGGGTAATCTGCAGATTGCATCTCGAATAAAAGTTTACAAAACAGTCCAGCTTTCTATTTCAGCACCGGATTAGAAAAAAAAAAAACTGCTTAATTATTTTTAAAACAAATTATAAGTATTTTTTTGTTTTTTTAGAAAATCTTTTTTTTTAGTTGAAGATATTTCTACCTTAAAAACTAGTTAAAAAAAACAAAAAACACTGAATCATTGACAGCTTGGAGAAAGGAGGCAGTGAAAATAGCGCACCCAACAACGAACCTTCGACAGCTCCAAAAGAATTCCCGGGTCAGCTCCAGGAGCAAATGTAGGGCGTTCTACTTCTGCCGATTGCCGGGGTCCTAATAGAGATTTAGAGGATATCGCATTATAAGTGGTATGTCCGGGATAGAATGGGAAGGAAGGTGAGGAATTAGTGGGAATGAAGTGGGTATAATATGGAAGGGATAATATGAGATCAGGAATATAGTCCGGGGCAGAGAGGACGTTAAAAGGTGAATAGAGATAGCTTTATTTGTGACCATAATAAGAGGTGGTTAGATTTAACTTTATTTAGGTATTGAGCGAGCAAGAAGTTCAAAATTGTGAATAAAATAATAATAAAAGAGAATATATGAAAACATCTAGAGGCCTACAAGAAAGTAGAGATGAAGGAGCACAAATTCTGGAGCTGCAAAAGTTTCAATAATATAGGGTCTCTAATAACTGAAAGAATGATGTAAAATTGGACATAAAAGCCAGAACAACGGGTGGCAGCAAATTCCTTTTTTCCCTTAATAAAATCCTATAATTCAGAAAATTGTCTTAACCTGCGAAGTTCACTGTTTACAATAATAAGACTAATTGTGTCAGGTAGGAGTAAGTGATGGATTCCGACTCCAGAGAATGAAAGAATTTTGACGATTCGGTAAAAAAATGTCCTCAAAAAGATCTTCGGTATATCAATGGGGATTGGATGATAAAATCAAATATTGAACTATAACAGCTGTTGGTGAGCCCAAGAACATGATGTACGCCAGGCCATCAGGTAATTTTGAATTACATTATTAATAAGCAAGGTAGCTCAGTGGGTAAGGCACTTGACTACCAAGCTCCCGGGTCCGAGTTCGAGTCCGACTTAAAGAAGAAAATTAATTTTCAGTTATTTCGGTTGTAGCTCGATTTCGAGGTCGGGAGACCTTCCTGAGGCACACCCATCCTCTACAAAGTGGGTACCCTTAAATGGGGAAAAACCTGGCGGTTGAGCGAGATTTAGGCCAAATCTCCTCCTTTCGCAACCGTTGGCCCAGTAACAGTACACCCCTACCTCAGTACTGAGCCCAAGACCCTTCATGGGTTGTTAGTGCTACAGGTTTTATTTTTTATTTTTAATAAAATCCAACATTTCATAACAGTAAAGCAGTGTCATATGATAAACAACTGCATAACGGATTAGCAGCTGTTCAATGCTACATATCTATGAATGTAATATTAAAATACAATAATGAATAATGCATAGAATATATAAAGAAGAATAATGAGTATTCTAAACAGTTATTTGTTTCATTAAGGAATTCCCGAAGGCAGTACAACATTAATATGTACTCCAAACAGTTGTTCCACCTTTGTTTTTAGCAACGGCTTATATAAGGTTAAACAATCATCTTAAACAAATAAGATCTAACGGTTTTTTTTTTAAACCCAAATTCTTGAGTCTAACAAGTTCCATTATTTTCTAGAACTATAGCTCAAAATAGCAGCATGTATTTAGATACATTACGATATATTAAATTAAATAAAATTAAGTGTATGATCATTAGTATAATAAAGTATACTGACAAATGTTATTCTTGAATGAACGAAGAATCATTTGAATAACGGCAAAGGAAAGAAAGCTTTGTAAATAAGATATTTTTGTAACTAATAATAATTTTTACTATAGTAGCATATAGTAAAAATAATCTAGTAGATATAATAGAGTATGATTTATCGAAGAATACATACTAGTATCTATAGCGAACTTACACAGTTGAACTTCTCAACAAACTCTCTCTTCTGCCTTTCTATAAAGGATACCTTCTAACATATTCTAGCTCCTGTACAAGTTATTTCTAAATGCTGGTACTTTCTACTCAAGGCGATCTGAATACCTTTCAAAAATGTAGCGATATCGAATAAAGTTTTTTTTTAAAACTGCCTCCAGTTATCTTTACAGCATCGTAGAAAGAGTTTTACTTTAAAAATAGTATTCTCACTAAAATGCACATTTTTTTTTTTTTTTTTTTTTGCTTTGTATAATATTTATTTTCTAGATGTTACCTTTAGTATGCACAAATGAAGTGTGTTCGGCTAGATAAGGGAATTTTTTACTTGATTTTTTTAAAATATTTATTAAAATTTACAACTGTATATACAACCTAAAATTATATTACATCAAGAATATATGAAGAAAATGCTAAAAATGACACGTCACTTGTTCCTAAAGCAATTACCCATTGGTAGTACTTATAAAGGATCTATTTAATGAAGTACTGTATTAGAAGGTCCCGAGGTGATCTTCTTTTCAGGCACTTCGGAGGGTTATCTTGAATGGAATGAGAAGCAAGTTGTGATACTAATGGATTTGAATGGTTTTGGAGTTTACTATGAAAGGATTGATATCTGGTTTGAGCTAAGGCTCATGAATTGGATAGTTTGAAGGTTGGTCAAGTAAATGTAATGTAAGTAGTCTGTAACGACGAGCAGTTTCTTGTCGTTTTAGTCTTCTATGTGGATTCCAAGTAAGATGATTGTCCAAATGGAGTCCTAGGTAGCGGATCTGTTCAACAGGGATTAGTGGAACATCATTCAGTAACCTTAGTTACCTAGTTACCTTAGAATAAATCGAAAATGTAAATTACAAGGCTATAATCTTCCTCATTGACAACAGGTTCTTAAACTTCAAAAGATGTGACAATCCGTGAAACCACCTGAAGTGATGGTTGATGAGGCGAGCTAACAGCTGGGGCATTATGAAATCTCAGTTTCAATTTTTCTGGACATCCCCCATTTAGCCTAATACCTATCTCTATCTCTATCTCTATCTCTATCCCTATCCCTATCCCTATCCCTATCTACAAATATATATTTTTTATTTTATTCGAATTATAAAAGAAGAATAAAAACATTGGATTCTCTATATAACAAAATGTTTACATCTCTTAAGTTATTATTTTATATGAAATTCAAAATTTTAGTCCCAAACAAAAATGATTGTTTCCTTCTTTACTATTTTATTATTGGAAAATAATTCAGTGTTTGGTTAGGGCGGGTGGGTACACCGTTCAACAACGATTCAAAAAATTTAGAGGTGAAATTCAACCTTAAAGACCAACGCAGGACTTTTTCACTTGATGAGAATACGAGCTTTGGTATATAAAAATCCCAGGACAACTTTTCGAGAACTTGCAGTTAGTAAATCAAACGTCCCATCTAAGGCGATTAGAAATTTGGATTGCTCAGGCATTAAACGAACTCCCAAAAAAATAATTATTATAAAGGTTGCACTGCATTTTAAAACCACTTTATGTATGACTGTTTAGTATAAATTCAACAAAGAATCGTGTTTGAAACTAATACATCACTAGTAGACTATTAGAAAATAGTCTTAGATTAAATATTGATGTCATTAAAATAATAAAACCGTTCAAAACTAATCAAGATTTTTGTTTGAAAAATCAGATAAATATTTCCAAAAGTCTCATTTTAAATTTGTTTCCAGTAGGAATGGAAAAAAAACAAACAGTCATAAGGAAAACCGAAAGGACAGCCGATCTCTACCTGTCCCTTTCGCCTCTTCACACTCGGCTCCTCTAGGCTCTCATATCTTTCAGAAGTACTTTTTATTTCGCCTTCTTAGCTGAGTATTATAACATGTTTGATTACTTGTTTTATATTTATTAAATCTATGTAGCGGAGTGAAGATGTTTTGAAATTGTTTATGTGTTTTTAGAAATGAAGATGAACATTTAACATTAAAAACTAGTTTTCAAATTTAAAAAAATCCAATAGAAGTGGCAAACAATTCATCAATCCTAATTAATTTTATAGTTTTATTTTAAAATCATATAACCCTGGATTAATTTCCGATCAACCCGCCATTGATTGATAATTTACAACGTAGATAATGTACGTATTTCATCAGGTTTGTGTTTATTGTAGTAACATTATTTGTCCCGACCAATCTCAATCTCATGATAGATCACTAAATCAAGCAAACATTAAGCTTACATTAGAGGTCATGCTGAGACGTAAGGAGTTGATAACAAACCACACCAGCTTATAGGCGTGAACTCTAGCTGAGCGGGAAAGTTGGAAGGTTAACCACTTTAACAACCGAAGCCACCTCACAACATTTACCTGCCTCTCAAGACCTAAGAGGTCTACCGCTGAGGGTAAGAAAACAACCAACCTTACTCCATTCGGTTCTATTCGGCCAAAGTGAAATCCGCAAACAAAAATTAGTATTCCATTCCCGATGACACTGGAATCAAAATTTGAGCGAGAGAAATTTAAAGTTTCTCTTCTTGTGCCTCTCATTCCAATGACTAACCAGCTTTTATTCTCAAACATGCCAAGGCCAATTGTTTCTAGAAAAAAAGAAAGTTTCCGCTTAAGAGCATTTATATATATATAAAAAAACGTTCAATTTACCTTATATACTCACGAAATAAGAGAAGTGAAACCCATTTAAATCTATATATATTTTTATAAAAAGTTTTTGTTAGTTATTAAATCAGCTATTACATATTATAAAATTCTTTATCAATCTGGCCTTATCTCCCAATATAATAGAACTACAATAACTAAAATACAGTATAATACTAAAAGCTCATCTCGTTCGGTAAAAAAATTCGTGGTTTTGAATCCAACCTAGGCGGGATGAAATTTATTTCGAGGTGGGCTCAAGTAATGACTTTGACACTATGATAGGCTGAACAATAACCCGTCCTCTCTGCCCTAGTTGGAATACATAAAAGCTAATTTAATTTCTTATAATGATATTCCACTAATCCTTGTTGAACAGATCCGCTACCTAGGACTCCACTTGGACAAACGTCTCACTTGGAATCCACATACAAGACTAAAACGACAAGAAACTGCCCGTCGTTACAGACTACTTCAACATTTACTAGACAAACGTTCAAAGCTCCCAATCAATTACAAAAGACTCATTTACATGACTGTGATTAGACCTATTTGGACGTACGGAGTACTAAACCATCCAATTCATCTCGTATCCAATCCTTACAATCCAAAATCCTACGAAAAATCCTCAATGCTCCTTACTTCGTGACCAATAAACTTATCCATAAAGATCTTAATGTTCCATATGTTTCTGAATTAGCCCAAACGAGATACCTATCCTTCCATAGTAAGCTCCATAACCACTCCAATCCACTAGTCTCCCAACTTGCTTACTCCTCCATCCCTGATAATCCTCGGAGGCGTCTGAAAAGAAGATGGCCTAGAGACCTTTTAGTGTAGATTTTATTGAAGTGCTACTAGTGAGTAGTTCTTCACAAGTTATGTATATGCCATTGTATTCACTGTCAACACATTTACTTGTCGTAAATTATTTTGTACAGTTGTAAATATCAATAAATGAAAAAAAAAAATCCTATAAAATTGATAATACATATATAAATTTGTAAATATGAAATAATTCTTAGTTGATAAATATTTTTTAAATATATTTTTTATTTTTGAAGAGAAAAGATTTGACCCGGTTGGGATTCGAACCCAAGTCTCCACTTCTCTAGTGTAGTGCCTTATCAACTAGGCCACAGAGCTCGTATCTGAACCAGGGAAATCTCCTCTCTTCACTGATCCATACCCCCGGGCACTCGCAATTGATACCCCTGGTTCGGATACGAGCTCGGTGGCCTAGTGGATAAGGCGCCACGCTAGAGAAGTGGAGACTTGGGTTCGAATCCCAACCGGGTCAAATCTTTTCTCTTCAAAAATAAAAAATATATATAAATTTGTCTTAATTCTAACCGTTTAATGCTAAGAGATATTGGTTATTGCAAATCGGTGATATTTGGGAAAAACAAATGTCACCTCACTTTTTGTCAAACGTTTCCTTCTAGTACCTTCCACAATCGTTTCTCAGAAAAAACGTCAGGATCAAAATTGTAGAACATTAAATTTACTTTACTTTGATTTATTATTGTTTGGTATTTGAAGCAAATGTTTAACAAAAAGTGAGGTGAAAATTTGTTTTATTTCTAAAATTATCTATTTTAAATGCTAATCGAAAACCGTTGGAATTTCAATAAATATGTATATAATTAATTGTATAGGAAATTTAATTAGCTTTTATGTTTATTTGAAACATATTTTTCTAGAGTCAACCGTTTTCAAGATATTATCAAAAAACCAAATAAATTTAACTTCTCCCCTCCCCCCCACCGTTAACCTCACCCCCCAGTGGTGACATACTTTTAGTATGTTTACCTTCTAACTACTCCTAACAAAGCTGTGAAGTCAAAAATAATCGAATATTCCATGGACTCTACGTGCCCCTTATTTCAGGACTCATTGACTGGACTAATATTACATATATTAAAAACAACGATTATGCTGATTTTTTGTTTATTTTCCCTAACCTCTGTAATCCAAATCATTCGCTAATCCGAACACCTTCTAAGAACAATTAGACAGATTGCACTGTATTCCATAAACATCCTGCTTCTAATAAATTAAATAGGATGACCCCTACAGGTTTGACCTTTGAGGAAGAAGATGGTTACTAGTAGTGACTTGTTAGAAGTTGTGAAAGCGGTTTAATTAAAGAGCAATAATAACCTAACAAGAAGAAGAAGCTACTTAAGAAGGATGACCGAGAAGATAGAATGGACTTTCATAACGGAAGAAATATAACGGAGCGGATGAACCGACAAAAAAGAACTAATTGATTGCCACTTTGATGTTCTTAGTTCTAAGTTAGTTTAGTTTAGTCGAACAAACGGTTTAGTTTAGCTTTCTAACCCATTATGAGCAATTAGGAGCCTTACATCTTACCACATTAATAATCTCTTCATTTTCGCCTCAACTCACCTGGAACAAAAACAAAGCTATATTAATTACATCGTTTATTATAAAACATATTACAACATATAATTTGTATTAAGAAAGTTAGGTTCGTAATTTATTTTTTACAAAGTAGATAACATTATAGTTGAAAGTGAAGGTGTTCATCATCAACTCATTTAGTTATATCTTACGGCTCTATGAGATAATATCTACAATGGCTACAAATACGCTTTTAAATTAAACATTATAAACAAGAATATAATATATAATATTTTAGCAAGATAAAGAAATTAAATAGTAACAAGATAAATTCGAAAGGGAGGGTTAAATAACGAAAAATATTTGAAAGTATATAATTGTAATTTGAATTTATAGTAGTAACAATGGCAAAAAAACACAAAAACCTATGAAGATATACAAAAACGTATAAATTATAAAATAGAAAAAAAAAAACAGACATTCATAAAACTTAAAAACATAAATAGGAGTTTGATTATGCAAGGGGAAAAATACATCTTTTTAATTTTGTTATTTATAGTTGACAATAAAAAAAAAAAAGTGAGGAATTACAGAATAAGACGAATTATCGAGTGACGGAATTTTTTAATACTCAAATACAGTTCCGATGACGGACTACCGAAAATTCCGGTCTATCGGGCGGTGCCCCTTCCTTTTAGTGTATACTCAATTTGATTATTACCAATACAGAATGACTGTAAAACATGTTTCAATTAAATTTAAAAAAAGTCACGAATATTCTTTGATATGGAAATATAATAAGTAGCTATCTAGTACTAGCCTCAGCAAAGTCTCAGATAAACTTATTAGTGATTGTGCAGCTCTATGGCTTTCGGTATCCCTCATCGGTCAGATCTTGTTCAACAGATGAGGAATAGCTCTCGAACGTTTTATTTTTAAAGACTTTTTGAAAAACCAAAATGAAAGCGATAGGTCAGACCGTTTTGGACTTGCTGTACATAAATAGGAGTTTTTTTTCATTTGTTTGAATGAAATAAGTGACGTTTTGCCAACATTTTTTTATTTATTCGGGTTTTTTGACCCAGCCTCTCTGTTGGTGCTGCCTCTATTGGTATAGAAACATTAAAAAAAAAAAAAAAAAAAACCTATTTTCCACCAACTTTGTGCAATTTTTAAAAATCATATACGAAATGCATTTTAATATAGTTTTCCACTTTTCAATGCGATATATTATTAATGATTCAAAATTTAGCTAGGGATTCTTTCCAAGTTGATGAACTTTTAAAATAATAATGATAATATCATTTAAATTAACAAATCCACTTTAGTTTCGCCAGATGACTCGCGCTAGATGACTCGCCTTACTTCAGTGGCTATAGTGGTTAGGGGTGGTTCAATGAATCTCCTCATAAGGTTCGTCACAACATTTTACTTGATTTCCTTCCGTCGGTATCTCTTCTAAACCTAGTCTTTGCTCCTTTAGTCCATCAAGGCGTAGCAAGCTCATTCTTCTTGTTAAATATCATTCAAGTTATTAATATTGCAGAGGTATTTTGTTCGATCTATCGAGGCTTTTGTAAACGGAGTGCAATTAGATTTCTCAGATTCTTAATGATAAATATATTATATATATAGATTATATATATATATATATATTTTGTTTTTTATTTCGTTTAACGTCACTTTATGCTGCTATGGCTAATCGGACGATGCTACGGTGGGAGTCCTAAATTTTGCCTATCATGTATAATTAGGATAGGGATCTTTAAAGAGTACCTGACATCGCACAGGCTCGGTACCCCCATTTTACGTCCCTTCCGAAGGACGGCATAGCTATATATACGTGTGTGTGTGGATAAATTTCTTGACTGCTACTATTATATGCTTTTGGTAAGGTTCTTGAGGTTCGGTCAATAAATAAAGACAACTATTTTGGCGACGTCTCGAGACTATATTGCCTCATAATCATGCCCAGTTACAGTGAAAAAACAGGTTACAATAAAATTATATAAGTTGTACAAGGTATTTCGAAACATAAAGTTAGCTACAGTACAGGTAGGTATATAAAAAACATGTGTAACAATAATAAAAATATATATAAATTACAGAATATAGAGAAATATGAAACTACTAACAATGTTACTGGTGGATATGGTTTAGACTAACTAAATTCTAACAATTCTAGTACACAACAGACCTGGGGAAATTTTGAAAAACAGTTACATAGGTTTATGGAGGATTCCCTAGGAAAAATTAAGTTAAAAGGACTGGTGGTATTTTTATTTATTTTATTTAGTAAAGTAAATAAAATAAATAAACCTATATTTTTTTACAGTATGATTGCAGTTAATTTGCTATTGAAGATAAAAAAAACACATAAATTTATCATGGAGAGAGAGAGTTGGACAACATTCATATTTTATTTAATTTTTTAACTATAATTCAAATGAAATATACATTCATATAATTTATTAATAGACGGAATGGATTTACTGTATCAGCCCAAGAGCTCCTAAATAATTAAACATTATATAATTTATAAAATTAAAAAATAATAATAATAAATAATTACATGAACATATTATTTACAAAATTTAAATAAGAATATGTTTCCTTCAGATCAGGGATTAGGTAACTCAAAAGTATTATAATGATTAATACAGTTAAGGAATCATTTAAATAAATGATTAAATTATAAGTCTTGTATAATTAAATCTTGTTTACTAGAAGCTTGGTAAATAGTTATCAAGAACCTGTGGAACCAGGACTGCTTGGGATAAAGCACAGCCTGCTGAATCTGCTAAACCGTAATGTTACGTCACAGTTATATGGCTGCAGCTTTGGAATTAAAAGGTTATATCAGCCGAGATTTTATTCAAATCAGTTCATTCAAAAAGTATATGTACTTTTAACAGCTGAATTTAGCAAACACATAGATCCAAGTATGTATGTCTAGAAAATCTCTTCATTTTTAAAAATATATTTTACATATTTTTGTGAAGTGAATTCGGATTCCGACGAGTCTTATCACGTAATAATTCGATGTTTTTTAAGTTGGTTTTTTTATCAAGTTGTTAAGTAGCTAGGAAGTAGCGCCCTCTGGGACAAGCCAAGTTTATCCTCCTCGCCAGTGCCGCCGTATCTGCTTTAAAAACAATTTTAAGTTTTTTATCTCGTGGAAAAGAAGATAAATATCGAAAGTGGTGTCATCAAAATGGAGGTAGCCAATGCCTTCTATATTACTTATCACCTTGTTCTCCGCTATTATTAATCATTTTTATTGTTCATGGATCGTAAAACTATCGTAATTTTGTCTTTCAATCATGTTTCTTGTAGGTTCATTTTTAAATAAAGAATGAAAATTAAAAGAAAAAATACTGATTTTTACATCTAGGAGCTTTATATCTAGAATTTTTTCTCTCTCGATATTTCGAAAGTTAATGATCCGAACATTTATAATCCATCCAAAAAGAAATTATTTAGAGTGATCTGTATAAGTAATTTTATTTTTAGGTAAAAATAGTTAATTCCAGCTCATTAGGAATACTATAACAGCTGTTTCATAAATGTAACAAACTTCATCACATATAATAAACTATTGTAACACACAGAAAAATAAACGCAAACAATTATAATGGCAGAACGCACCAAAATATTAAACTAAAACTATTTATTACAAAGTCTCACACTTTTCTTTGGATTTGGCAGTTTAAGGTTTCGCTTCCAGCTAGGGTTGGGCGATAGTCGATAGTTTCCATCGATATATCGATATATAATGCCTATCGATGGTCACTATCGATAGTGTCGACTATCGATAGATCTTTTTTACCCTCAAGTTTTGAAATTCTCGGAATCATTTAATTCGGAATTCCTAGAGCTCAAGGGTTCTCTCAAAGATTAAGCCGAAGGAAAGCAGAAATGCTAGTTATTCTTTCGGGAATTATGTGGCTCAAGGAGCACACTTGACTCTTGAAATTAACTATTTTGTTACTTTTCTTATTTGAAGATTTTCTTTGTTCATTACTATTGTAACCGTGTAAATTGTAAATACTTTTTAAAAATTGAAATAAATTAGTTTTTTCTCTCATCTTTATGATATAATCTTATAATTTATAATCCAGCAAATTTCAAATAGTAAGTAGATAATTGAATTTAATTAAATTAGTTTAAATTTAATTAAATTCTTTATTGAAAAGCTTCGGAAAAAAAAAGGAAGCAACTGTCGAAAAACTATCGATAGCAATCGATAGTTCTCAACCGATAGTATCGGCCTATCGATAGTACTAACTATCGGCTATCACCCAACCCTACTTCTAGCTGACCGCCATTGCTTGCGATTCTGTTGCTTAGCAACGAATCTAAAAACATCTAAGCGAGTCTGTGTCGCTTAGCAACCGCCGTGTTTGTCTTTAGTTTTGTTAATAATTCGAAGCCATTACTTATCATTTACAGTAGGATTCAATAAATAAAGTTATATAATTTATCGTTAAAAAATTATTAATCATTTACTGACGTATTTTTAAAAATTTTAATCTTATTTTATTTACGTATTTCCCGCGCCTCAAAGTTACCGACAGCTCTCACTACTACCACACAACCTAAGCAGATTTCACGGATAATTTTAAATATAAAAAAGGTTTTTCGTACAAACATATAAGAAAAGCCTACCCTGTTGCCTGGAATAGTTTTTATGATGGACTATTGTAGGGAGCTGGAGCTGGGGCAGGGGAGACAGGAAGGTAGGTCCAGTTGGTAAAAGAATCGTGGGAGTGTCAGGGGCTGACTCAGCTTAGTTCGCCTCTACGACACTCGTTTGTTTTACGTTGACTCTACCACATAGGAGTTAATATTCGCTTCAAGATAATGAAAGTAAAAACTGTTTTGAAGAGAGTCAACGTCTTATAACAACATCGATCCAAGTATATTGTCTAATTTATTAACCGATCATGGGGTTCAGATAATTTTGTAGTGAATTTCTATTTCCAAACCAAGAAGAAACGAAAAACCTCGAACTAAAGTATGAATTTATAAACTGCAAATACTGTTAAACTGAAAACAGAACCCTGGAACACTCACCTATAAATACTAAATGCCTTTATGTACCTCTACTATAACAACCAAATATACTTTTCCCATAAATATTACACATCCAATCATACTTTCCACAGCAATTACTAGGGGAAGGGGAGGGGAGGGGGAGGAGGGGAGATTAGAAGGCGGATCTAATATATAATGCACCTTATTGCTTCCTGGTTCCAAGTTCAGTTGCCATTATGATTGGAACTAACTAGCGCTATGTCAATTTTCGTAAATGATTGGCCACTAAAATTGTAACCTCACATAACCTCACTAATGACTCTAAAACTCATTGGAATACGTACCTTATTCCTTGTTACAGAGGAACATATTTCATATTAATTTTATGTTTAGGACAAATAGATGCCTTTTTAATACACCTTGTACTAACTCCACATGTATGTAACGGAATCTTTCATCGTAATTTTCACCAATTTCCAGCAATCTGATTCACTTAAAAATTTGCACAGGTTTCAATACACCAATGGCAATACAATAATTGCACAACTTTGTTCTAATGTTCTCACTTAGTCTGATTAAATTACCCCCACAATGGGAATCTGCCTTGCAAAAGGTGAAGAAGTAGGTTTTATGTTTTTATATCGACCAGGTCGGTGGGTCCTGAGAATAAAATATCAAAAATGAAACTAAATTTGATAAGGGGAAAATGTTTGGGGGGCCAAAAAAAACCCAAACTTTTTGAACTTTTTTCAGATTTTGGAAAAAAAACATATAGAAAAATGCTTTCAATCGAAAAATGTTTTATTTACAAAATTAATGTTTATAAAATTGTGCGCCTAAAGACACCATTTAAGTTGAATTTGATTTAGGCGTATAGCCACAATCGATTGTCAAACATCGAAGAATTTTATCAACTTTAAAAAGTTAGTTTTGGTCATGTTTAAGAGTCTATGACGCAGAAATGGCTAATTCAATCAAAAAATGTTATATAATAAAAGTTGTAGATCATTACATTTTGTGCATGATAGGATAAAATACAAAATTGCCCATTCCTACTCTGAAATATATAAAAAAAAAAAAAAAATTGTTGGTTGATTTTGGATAAACTGAGTTAAAAATGTAAACAAATCAGGAATAAAACAAGGAAATTAGCTTCAAACCTTCAACTAAAAAAATTAAAAGCTCTGATTGCTCTCAATTGTTAAACACACTTAGCATTTCAGTCAGGTTTGCAATAAAAGCGTGTTTTACTACTTTTTTAAAACTATAATATATATTTTTTAAGTTTTTTAATCATTAAATAAGTTAAACCTATTATATGTTTTATTTTATTGTATTTTCTAACCAGTAGTTTGGTTACTAATAATATTGATATAAATGAAGTAAACCGATCTGGCTCTGCTTTATCTTGTGTAGGTTGACACAATGTGGATGAGATGGCTGGAAAAGATTACTTTAATTTCTGACACTCCTTCAAATTTTCTGTTGCCATTCTTGAGACTTGAAACTGGTCCACAAAGTCCTTCCTAATCTTCCAGATGCTGGCTGTACAACCTTTTACCCTATCTCTTCCTTCATTTTTCTGAGCAGCCTTTGATGTTATATTTTCTGTTGGTGCTCAATATTAAAGATATAGAAAATTTTTATGGGAGCTAGGGAGCTAGGTATTCTACTTTTCTCTTTAGGATGTTCTAACTCCTTTAACCTTCCTCCAAAAAGAAGATTGTTCGTTATTGAGGTCAAAGTGGACCAACATACTAGGAACCCTTTCAGCCAAGGGCTAACTTGTCCTTCAAGGTATAGGTAATACTACCATTATCTGCTCTCTTACTTTCAGCCAAAATATCTATTTAGATGTAAATAATAAAGAACCTAGCTACTTCCGTCTGATAGGAAATCAACTATAAACGAGTTCAGAAAGAAGGAAAGAAAAATCATAAAAAGATTTAAAGATAAATTTAAATCATCCACATCCACATCCACATCCACATACAGTTAATGGAGCATAAGAGAAAGGTAAGGAGTACTTTAAGCTCTAGAACTTGGAATTTTAATTATCTGAGAAGATGGAGCGGAGCTATTTCAACTTGAATCTTGGCGATGAAGACTTCAGATACTGCCTATACTTCATGGCCTTTAGATATTGCCTTTATGTTACTGTCTTTACTCTTATACATTTATTCTTTTCATACTTATGGTTTTTGTTGTGTGTTTTTCATATATTTTCTACAATTTAGTCATTCCTTTTTGCTTGTTTTCTTTTCTTCTAGTTATGATGAAGGCTTGCAATGCAAGTCGAAACGTCGGCATCATAAATAAAAATATTATTTTGATTTGCTGTATATCTATGACTGCCTACCCCAACAATCTACATCTCTAAATACTTGACAGTTAACTAATACCTTATGTTGATGTTGTTTTAGTTTTGGGTGCTATAGTCCACGGTGGACCTGGCTCCCCGATAAAAAACCAAGTGAAACCTATATTTATTATTTAAATTAATATTACAATAATTTTCCTTTTTAAACATGTCGTTGCTTCGGATCGACCAAAACATCACAGTCCCAGATCCGTATTATGGTTGTGTGGGCAATTAATGGTTATCAATGAATTAATAAATCATTCAAGTAGATGGAACATGGATAAAATACAGCCATACAGCCAAAGATGATCAAACAGTTAGCAATGACCATTCTATGGCCCTTTTGGTTTTAACATCCAATATGGAAGGCACTGCTATCCCCCCCCCCCTTCAGTGTAATAAAAACACCAATTGTAGCCAGAGCGAGCTGCCTCAGTGATTTATACTGCCATTAGGATCTGCTATTTATTGGTTTGGGCAGGCATTGGCTCAGCTACCGCCGCTTCGTGTCCTCTTGTAGATTGACTCCAATAAATCTTCTCCAGTCATCCAGTCCTCCAGCTGTCCAGGAAGGGAGTGTTAGCAGGCCCATCTATTTGTCACCAGCAGCACATAGGGTAAGGGTAGGTTTAATAGAGCTAAATTATAACCCTGCTGTAAAAATGTTGAAAACGATTGTCCTGGAACCTTGGTGTAAATTTCTCAATTTGTATGCAGAAAATTAAAAAATGTACAAATCTGTTTATTGGTATTATATGTATAATAATACAATAAGTGAATTATTATATCTGTCTGATTATTATTATTAATGAACCATCTGAGGGAGGAGTTTGGCTGAAGGAAACTTCGAATAGCGAAGAAAATCCTTTCAAAGAAGAAAAACAATTAGGGTATTGTGAAATAAATGAAAAGTTAATGAGTTGTGAAGAAATAATCAATTCGTAACAATTCTAAACTAATAAATATGTATCAGTAGATCCTGGGTCCTTCTTCTTCTCAGAGGATAATAGAGAATCGAATGGGAATTGAATTGAGATCCTAATGGGTTTGAGTAGTTATGGCGTTTATAATTAAATAATTTTAAATACCTATTGGTTTGGTTAAAAAGTAACGCAGGGTTTTATAAGTGACAAAAAAAATTATTATTTTGTGTGGTTTATATAACGTCGATTGGTCAACACTTATTCTCTCGTAATGTTCTGATTAGTTTTCGAGGGTTTTCTTCTACCAAAGCCGTAAGATGGTCGCGATCAATAGCAGAAGACCTATGGCGACCTTCCTTGTCTTCCAGATCAAACTCGCCAAGATGAGGTTTTAGGAACCATCGCTGCAGAGTACATTCACTCATGTTTCCGTAATCCCAAACAAAATTAATCTTATGCGCAGTTTTGCCCGCACATCGACTAAGTTTGAACTCGTAAAATTGAATATGACGAAACTCTTGTTTTGACATGGTAAATTTCATAGAAAATGTAACACAAACTAAACTAATATTAAAGACAAACAACATTAATAATTATTGTTTATAATCCTTTAACTAGGTTGCAGCATTTTCTTTTTTTACTTGGCAAGCACTCGCCTAAACAAAATGAATATTTAAAGCATGTATTATTTTTGCACCGATCCAATATTTATTACAAAATATTTAATATAACAGTTAAATATAAGAAACTATTTAATACAGAACAAAAACTAATTTGCTATAAACAAACAGACAACTCATAGCAAATCTTCCAGGATAGAAGCAGAGCAGTCCGGACTTGGCAACAGGTGTTCAGCACACCTGAGCGGGCCGGCAGATAGAGCGACCATCTTTTGTGTCTCTAATTGGGAAGGCTTTGCGGGTGTACCGGTGTACGGGTGTATACCACCTGTCACAGCTGCTCCTACAATAGGCTCTCTTCTATAAGAGGTTTGTGGTCTGGCAAGGGAAGGATCAATCCATGGATCTATTCCAGTATTATTTCTACTTTGGAATACTGAACAGTGCATATACTGTACAGACTTACACATACCCACTGTATTGAGGAACATATAGTACATTTCTGTATAATACGGACATAGTATTGAGATACATACCCACATCAAAACAAAATAGTGAAGATTTTAAAAAACAGCAGTAAATCTATAACGAGATAGAATATAACGACATGGCTAGAGGATAGGTAGGTAGGTACCTGGCTCGTAACAAATCACCAACCTATCGGGTATTTAGGTTATTTTGGAATATCTCATTTGTGACGTAGTAAGGAGTTTTAAGGATCTTCTATTGGAGAGCCTGGATACGGGTCATCCTTCATCTCAATGTAATTATTCCTACGATTATAGAAATCATAATCATGTGTACATATAGAACCACATTGATTTGTATGTACTTACTACAGAATCGTAAAACAATTATTTAATAAAATAGCATTAACATTTATATTTGTGATAAATTTATAAAATGAATTATATTTCATTAATAAAAATAAACAAATATTTTATATTTTTGAATACACCTTTTATTAACTTGACCTGTATGCAACGGAATCTTTCATCGAAATTTTAACCGATTTCCAGCGATCTTGTTAACTTAAGAATTTGCACACAATCCAATACAGCAATGACAATACAATAATTACACAACTTTGTTATAATTCTCACTTAGTCTAGTTAAATTAGCCCCAAAATGGGGGTCTGCCATGCAAAAGATGAAGTAGTAGGTTTTGTGTTTTTATATCGACCAGGTCGGCTCTGAGAATAAACTATCAAAAATGAAACAAAATGTGATAAGGGGAAATTGTTTGGGGCGCAAAAAACCCCAAACTTTTTGAACTTTGGAAGATTTTGGAAAAAAGAACATAGAAAAATGCTTTCAATCGAAAAATGTTTAATTACTAAAATTAAAGTTTATTAAATTGTGCGTCTAAAAGCATCCCTTAAGCTGAATTTGATAAAGGCGTTTAGCCACAAACGATTATCAAACGTCGAAGAATTTCAATCAGATATGAAAGTCAATTTGGGTCATGTTTGAGAGTCTATAAAGCAGAAACGTTAATCCAATCAAACAATGTTATATACTAAAAGTTGTAGATCATAACATTTTGTGCAAGGTAGGATTTTTAAAGTAAAAATTTGCCCATTCCTACTCTGAGATATGGCAACAAAATAAAAATTGTTGGTTGATTTTGGATAAACTGTGTTAAAAATGCAAACAAATCAGGAATAGTACTGGAAAATTAAAAGTTCTGACTGTTGAGAAACGTTCACTACACTTAGATTTTAGATAGGTTTGCGATAAAAGGAGTGTTTTTCTAGATCACAAGTCAATTTTTATTATCTTTTAAGAATTCAAAGACCTAATAAATAGTTGAAGGCGATAAATAACTTTTAATGAATGAACAATAAAATGGCCGACTATAAGAATTATGAATGGGGTGTCCACGTCACCGCTGAGGAATCTGCATTCACTGATAAAGAGTTCAACTTGAAGGGAAGATAGTGTGAGAGAGTAGTGGGATATTGAAAGGATTTAACTAACTATTGTAATGAACACTATCTATCTATCTCATCCTTTATTGTGCTACATTTAGTGTCCAATATCTTCATCATAAACAAATCAGGGCAAACTACCTGTTATCACTGGAATTGGGTGTTAACGCAGCCGCGGATAATCTAATTCCACCAGAGTCCGCAATATGGCCGACACAATTTATAAATCAACACAAAAATGTTTTTAACAATTTTTGTATTACGAAACTGTTTTTTCTAATTAACAGGGCCGTTTTATTTCATGCTTAAAATTGAACATTAAATCATAATTCGAATAATTTCTGAATTTATTTATGTATAAATATCGGTTCATTATTTTTTATTTGAACAAATTGGATAAACACTTATTCACAATGTCATAGCAGGGTGAAACCAAAACATGAGGATGATTTGAAACAGCATAAAAATTATAACAAATTTTATTTAACTAAACGTGAAATTTTCAGGAAAAAAAAAATTGGTGAAAAACCATAGAAAAAATTTGCCTGCTTTACTAACGGCTCAGAAACTTATTTTATTATGAAAGCAATAAATCATAAAAAATTCTCATTCTTCTTTCGTTTTATTTTATTCAATTAATTCAAACAATTGTAAACAAATAAAGTATAACCACAAAGAATTTTTGACTTTTTGACTCCAGTACAACAAAGAGGTGCCTAAAGGCTCACCACCTGCTGCCAGTAATCCTTAGAAATGTAAGTTTGAGCCTACAACTGCTTCGCAATAAGAATTCTCAGTGTTGATATCGATTTCAATAGCGTTCCGTATACTTCTTTATATATCTATATTTTTTATCATCCAAAAATTTTTTTTTCTAATAATAGTTTCTTATGTTTAGACAAACTAGCTTTTTAAGCATTTTCGAAGAATTAAAAAAAAAAATTAATTTCTGTTTGAAGGAATGGAGTATCGGGGAGCTTAACATGAGAAACCAATTCTTTTTATTTTTATTTTTAAAAAGTAATTAGATAAAACTCTGAAAAAAAAATAATATAAATAGATTTATCTTAAGAGTTCGACAGATCTAAAAGCGGACAAAAATTTATTTTCTTATTACAAACAAAACAATCAAAACTATGTAATGTAAACTTGTTTATTATAAATATTTATTACTAATTATAAATGGTAAAATGTGAAACAAACCTGTATAATTAATTATGCACTTATTTTTTCATATCATATCATATTATGTTTCCAATATTTGGAACATGGAGAAAAGGTTCACAATAAATATTAACCACTAAATCATTGATAGCGAAAAAACATTCAGTTCTGTATCAGCACAATTATATCATTATTTATTGAACTATATTTATTAGTATATGGTAGGAAATAACATTATTCTAATTCAAATCTATCCAATATCGATATATAATCGACTAACTAATCGACAGTGACATTGGAACGACATTGATCGGCAGATGTTCACCCAGGCTGCAGCTGATCAACTGAGGGAAGGTATCCGTTTCTCTCTAGCCATACGAGTATAAATTACACGTATTGTTTTCCAAAAGGTCAAAATTTATCCCAGAGTTAATGTCACTAATATATGTTAACTAAAGTATAGATTTATCATTAACATGGTGCCCTCATGGTGGCATACTCTAGCCTCTTAACCTAACTGGGACTAAGGTTCAATCCCGGCTGAGGTAGATAACTATTTATTCTCTATTACAGCCGAGGACCGACCTAGGGCTGCATAAATTGGGTACCCTTCAATGTTAAAAAAACCGTAAGTTGAGTTGAGCTTTTGGCTAATGCAACTCCTTGCACTACCGTTGAACCCAAAACCCTTTATGATGGATGTTTCCCCCTAAACTAGCAAATAAATAAAACCTAAAGAGGATGGATCACATTAACCGTTTCTCTTCAACCTAAAGACAGATTTAAGCATAATAATAACATTATTTTAAAAATAATAAAAATCATTAACGAAGTCGTGATATACTGAATATAATTTCAATTAAGGCATTATTTGGGTAAACCTTTCTGGGGGGATAACGTAAATAAATAAAGTTGTCATAACGTTTTTCAAACTTGGACGTATAGTTTATTTATTCTCAGCATCTTCTTCAACCATTATATCATACAGTCATTCATACTATTTTTGATAAATAAATAAAAATGATTCATTCTTATTTCTAAGACGGTGTATACATTGCGGAACTTTACGATAGAGCTCTCAGTTTATATTTGAAAAGCTTTAGGTAAGTTTTTTAAAACTGTCTCATCATGGCTACGTGACATTCCTCCCTCAGGCCGAGTGCATTAAACAAGTTTACAATTGCATACAAACATCTCTCTCTCATTATATTCAGGAATTTGTTTTTATTTGCAAGTTTAATTAGATATTTTTTATGACAAACAAATATAGATAATTAAAACAAAAATTAATAAGACACGTGTATGCAAATGTCTTAGATTAAATGAGGCTATGAGAGCAGATAAAATATTTTTATGACAAAAATAGGTTCAAATAAAATAATTTAAAAAAAAATTACTAAATAGATTGTTTTATATTTTGTGGGTTAGGCCACTTTTGCTCTCAGATTAAATAATCGTTCATAACTTACGCTTATAGGTTAATCGACTGAACGAAATAATTTCTGAATGAGGCTATGAATTTGTGCTTATATTATATTGTAACACTTCATTAGTTCAAAAAAAAAAAAAAAAAAAAGGTTTTATTATGAACAGTAAAGATTTACACAAATAATAATAATAATAATAATTCTGACAGACCACACTGTGCGACATAACAAACCGGACATATTACTTATAAACCTAGAAGAGAAGACAGCACGGATAGTCGATATCGCCGTTCCCAACAACAATATGACTTCCACCGTTGGAGAAAAGTTACGAAAATATCAGGAACTGGCCGTTGAATTGAAGCAATTGTATCGCCTAGAAAAAGCAGTTGTGACGCCAATTGTAATATCGACAAACGGGCTGATCCCAACTTCAACTGTAGTTGGTATTGATGACCTAAAGTTGCCATTGGATGTACTAAGAGAGGCTCAACAGGCGGTACTCCTGGACACGGCAAGGATTGTTCGGAAATTTTTAAACATATGAAGAGAGGAAAAAAAAAATAAAAGTAAACCTAAGCTGAAGTTGGCTGGACTTGTCCCCCACCTCAGTTCAGAAACCGCAAAAAGCGAGATAAATAATAATAATAATAATAATAAACAATACGTTGTGGAACATTAAAACTGAAACTATTACTATTTTGACTTCGCTACTTCACTGTAGCCTCAGAGGCTAATGGCCGCCATAGCTTGCCAACTGCGTTGCTTAGCAACAGGGCTGATAACGTCTAGGCGAATCTATGTCTCCTAGCAACGGCTCTGATTACTGATTTCGTTACTATGAGCTAATGTTGAATATAAAAATAATTAACAAGCAAACATATGCAAAATAACAGTTGAAAAACAAACAATCATTTCATTACTAATATAGCAGTCAAAGTAGCCTGTAATTATAAAGATATTTCAGTAAGCTAATTCTAAGCTCATTCTACTCATTAAGATTTATTTCGAACTTGGAAATGTATCTGACATTATATCATTGTACTTAATTATTTTGTGGAATATTTCAATGTTCATATCTCTTGATATAATAATTAAATAATAAATATATAAAATAGTTAAATAGTTAAATAATATATTAAAGAAAATAATAGTTTAAAACATTCCTATTTATTACTTAGCTACATTAGATAGTAAGATCTATTTTTTCTCTCATCCTGAATGATAACATTATAAATTTATGATGTTTAACGTGTCATTAACCTCTTCTATATTTATAGAATTGTACTAAAAATTACACAGGCATTGATGGCCTTAGGGTTTTATGCCTTAAGCCCAAACAAACCTTTTCCATATTATAAACTGAGCAATATACTAGTTATAATAATCAAACTTGCAAGTCTTACTAGATAAAAAGTTTCTATGTTTTGTTTTGATGGCTTCACTATACATGCCTTCAACTAACTAATATAGCCATAAAATATATTTAAACAATACAATAAAGTAAAGATAATAAACATAGATGTGTTGTAATGAAAGAGAAATGGCTGAAGACAGAACCAGGCGAGTGGAAAGTAAGGCTCAGACTTCACCTCTTGCTCACTAACCACTAACCCAGTTGCAGGTCTGCCGCGCCGGAAAGGGACAATCTAGTCGAATTATCATCGCTACAGTAGGCCGCTGCTAAATTATAACCACTAAGAATAAATATTCCGCCATTCTATACTAGATAATAATAAAATCATTAAAATAGGTTTCAAAAATAAATAACAACACAAATCGTATGGATATTAAAGTTATTCAACAGAATAGAAGGCTTTCTGTCCATAGTTATATCTAAAATAAATAGTATGATAACAGGTAAAATTTTATTGTATTTTGTTTATTTATTTTTCGTATTAGTTAAATCCTACAATATTGATACAGTATACAAAATTATACCATATAATTATGTTATTGTATATCCTACTTTATTATATTTATATTATACTTTAAACAGTATCGTATAGCTTTTGAAAAACATCTACATAAATCTCAGTTCTGTATTGGATTACAAGTTATAACTAAATATTAAGAATCTCTAAACTTACTTCTAGATAATTCTCCTCCGAGGCTATACAAGAAATAATAAAGGCAAAGGACATTCCCATGAGGAACCCCACACAATTAGACATATTTGGATACGTATAGCTTTGAGCCTCCACTAATCCCTCAGAATTCTCTCACATACAATTTTTAAACAGCATTACAATATGACTACATTTCGTTTATATCTGAAATATACCGTCTGCTAGTCATTGTATGTTGATATTATCATTTCCGATAAGTATAAAAAGTCCCCAAGTGAATATAACTGCTATATATGGAAATTAGAGAATGAGAAAATTCACTATATAACTATCTGAGAAATTTTTAGTGAGCATATTTCCGATTGAATATTGAAACGGAAAAAAGATGATTTTGTTACTTAATGACTTTTACCTCCAAGCAGGCGGTATTTAAACTTAACAAAATGAAATAAAAGTGAACTGATTTGAAATGAGCTTTGGGGTTCCAAGAAATCTCTCGGATCCATTCTTATACAGAAATTAATCCTAAATAAAAATTCATGATGACTAAAATAAAACAAAATATTCATAATGACTTTAATGCAATATAGGTTATAGACATAACTTCCCATTATGCAATCTATACAAGTACAAAAGTTTCTAACTTGGTTCCAATTTAATTCTTCATAATCCTTTGAGACGTATTCCCAATAAAAATAGGAAAATGGCTTTAGAGACTTATATTATTTAAGTTTTATTGCGTAGTTCTATAAAAGTAATAACCATCATATTAGATTGATAATAATTCACATTAACTTGGTTTTAGACGGTTAAACATAAGATCGTAAAACAGCAATAAACTTATAAATATTCATTGCCTGTGTAGGTACGAACGAATTTATAGGTACACATACATACTTTCCACTTAAAACTTTCTTAATGTAATTCCAATATTGGTAATGTATTAAGAAATGATTACATAAACTACATACACAATATTTACACACCTTATCAAACGGAGCGTGAACGATCACGTAAGAGAAAATATTTTAACATGTTCTAATTATATTTTTATATGTTTTATTTAACTAATTTACGACTTCAAATATTAACTTATTTATTACGTATTTCATATAGAAAATTAGCATCATACACAGTATAATAACAATAAATCATTAAATTTAGTGGCAAGTACTCAAGTGAAATATGTTGAATTAGAATCACAGGAGAAATTTATATAAAATAAAAATTACTAATTTTATAGTTATTATCTGAGAAAAATATTTAAGAGGATAATTCTTTTTTTTATTAGTAAATCCATTAAAAAATAAATAAATCTAAAAAAATCAGTTGCGCCATAGATTGGAAAGGTCACCAACCTGCGAGGATCAGGTGTTGGACGTTTCTAATACAAAAGTGGGCCACAGCTGGCTCAATATCTCAACAGAAGAGATTTATTTTCTCCAAAAAGGCAAAATTATAATCTAAGAGGCATGTGCGAAACTACAAGATTAAATTTATTATACTAAGAATTATATGTGTTACAATTATCAATAATTGAATTATAAACAGATCAGAAGATGCTTGAAACAAATGACATACAACTGAGACTGAAAACAAATGATTCTTATTGAAAACAATAATAATAGATAATATAAGATAATTTGTATTAAAGAAATATTTATTTTTTTTAAAAAATCCTTGAAAATTTGTCAGCATGCATAATACATGTACCTAATAATATTTCAGAAAAGGTTTTTAAATAATTTAAACATTTTTTTCTGATGATTTGTTATGATATTTAAAATACATCTAATAAATGCCTATCGAATTATGGATCTAATTGCATGGCTCAATTTGTTCGCAGGGCTCTAACAGAAGAAGGTTCTGAACCCACCCTCTTTTTAGGCGCTTGAGAGGATTATGAGGACATGAAGAAGCAAGTTGAGAGATAAAGGAGTTTTAGACAGGCAAGACCTTACAGGGCTGAAGGACTAGAACTTAAATAATAACATATCCTAAAATCTAACAATCCAATCCTAGCCATACCTAACGCACTATATTACGTTTCCAAAATTCCATCAAAATCTTCCTAATCATCCAAACTTTCTGGCTCAGTAAATCTTATTCAGTTCCAGGAATACCAATAATGTTCCTCGAAAGTTGTTAGGTAGAGTTCGCGAATTTATTGTGAAAACTAAACAACGGAGTCCTGACAATGGCCAACTACTTCACTAATGTTCGCAGTTTTTGTGTTATAGAGCTGCTTTACGATTTAGGAGCCCGAGTAAATTTCGTAAACAAGAGCGTGTTATTTCTCTCTCTTTCAATTCTTTATTTATAAAAAGTTACGAATAGAACATTAAGTAAATTCGCTGATAATATACGAGTATAAAGTACCTGAGCTGATAAGTATTAGGGAGAAATCAACTTCAACAATACTTCATCCTGGTATGGGTCGAAATATTTGAGTGATCTCTAAACCAACTTCTTTTCAGTGTTCTGATAGTACTTCTGGGTATGTTAGGGAATGCTTTTTGCAGTTCAATTGTTACCATAATTATGATTGTTGATAGAATCATATCTCTATATTTAATACGCTTTCATTAACCTTACCTGTAAGGGAATCTTGCATTGTAATTTTCACCAATTTCCAGCTATCTGATTACCTTGAAAATTTGCACACGTGTCAAGGACCGATGACAATACAATAATTGCGCAACTTGGTTTTAATATCCTTACTTATTCCAGTCAAAATACCCCAAAAAGAGGGTCTGCCTTGCAACAGGTGGAGTAGGAGGTTTTATGATCCACTATGGTCCAGGTGGGTGTGGGTACTGAGAATAATATATCAAAAATGTGACTACTTATCTTATTAGGGGAAAATTTTTGGTGGGCCAAAAAGCCCAACATTTTAGCACTTTTTTCAAATATTTTCAAAATACATATACAAAAGCTTTAAATCGAAAAATGTGTTAGTTACAAAATTAAGGTTTATTAAATTGTGCGTCTAAAAACTTATCTTAAGCTGAATTTTATTTAGGACCACAATCGATTGTCATAAATCGACGAATTTGGCCAACTTTTACAAAAAGTTAGTTTTGGTCATGTTTAAGAGTCTGTCACGCAAAAATGGCTAATCCAATTAAAAAATGTTGTATATCTATGCTAATAGTTGTAGACCATTAGATTTTGTCTAAGATAGGTTTAGTTCGTTTTTCTATTAAAGCGTGTTTTTTTAGTTGTTTAAACTACAATTTTTTAATAGTGAGGTAACGAATATCAACGCTAACTATATTATGTGTAGAATATCGCTGTATCAGATTGTACAATATTAAACATAAAACAGTTTCAAGTTTAAAAAATAATATAAATATATAAAGAACTGAAGACATTCCTTAAAGTAGGCAAGCTTAAGTGTAGACTGTTCCCGGTCGACAGATGTTGAGCACACAAACTCATTTCAATTAAAATAATAAATAATAAATGATGGAAACCAATTCAATAAATATCAACAATGCATGTTAATAAAACATTATTTATTTATTTCCCAATGGGCACTTTATTACCAAAGCCCCAGAAGGAAGAACATGCTCAGAGAGAAGGAACATGAGGCTAGGATGTTGCAAGAAAGGTGTTCCAGATTTTTTTACTGATGTAGTTTGGTCATATTGGAGCTTTGCTTTACCATTCTGAGGATTGTATAGAAACTTGTTGCTAAAACACCATTAAATGGCTTACGTGATATAGTAGACGTGAATCCAACTATTTTTAGAATTTTAGAAAGTCAAAATTCCTTCAAAAAAATTAAAGGTCGAAACTTAACATCTAGGAGGAGATACCTCATAAATCAATGTAACGTATTGTTTTTAGAAATCGCTTTATGAATATTTATGTCAATTTTTACTTTGAATAATCATTTCATTCCTTGAGACAAAATAACTTAATATGGTCATGTATATTTTAAAACGCTTATTACTCCAGTCAATAAACATACTGTAGAATGCATGAAATATACGATTATGTTTAACCTTCGTTAATAGTTAGAAGGTAAACATACTAACAGTCCCCTTCCCGGAGGGGGGGGGGGGAGAAGGTCCTATTTTTGGGTTTTCGATTATATCTCGAAAACGGTGGGTTCTAGAGAAATATATTTTTCAAATTAACATTAAAGATAATTAAATTCACTATAAAATTGTCAATATACATATTTGTCGAACTTACAACCGTTTTCGAGATATACGTTATTCGCAAAAAACATTATTTTTAACTTACTTTTGGTCAAACATTTGCTTCTAGGGCCATCCACGATCGTTTCTCAGAAATAATGTCCGAATCAAAGTTGTATAGAATTTACTTTACTTTAATACTACTACTACTACTAGTACTACTACTACACTACTACTAACTATATACGTTTCGGGAACTTGAAGCGAATGTTTGACAAACAGGGAAGTAAAAAAATTTTTTTGTTATCGAAATTAATCGATTTTCAATAAAATATATCTCGAAAATGGTTGAAAGTTCGACAAATACTTATATGAACAATTCTATAGAAAATTTATTTAGCTTTAATTTTTGTTTAAGCCTATTTTTCTAGAGTTCACCATTTTCGATATATAATAAAAAAACCAAAAATGGGACCTTCTCTCATCACCCTAGTGCTCCTCGTACCCCTAACAAAGCCGTGAGGTAAAGAATAATCGGATATTCTCTATGAACTCTACACCCCTCATTTCAGAACTCATTGATTGGACTATTAGTCCAGTTAAAATAGGAAAATCAACATTTTTCGTGCATATGCTTAATTTTATTTACATCTTGCTGTAACATGCGACGTGTTCGATATAAATTAATATATATATTATTGTAGGGAATTTAATGCTGTACAATGTTTATCTTAACGACTTTCCTCTAAAATGAACGAGGGAGGATCTAGAAGACAAAAATATACAAAAACATGAGTGGAAAACAATTTTTTCGAAAATAACAACTTTTCCGGAGACAGTAGAACGTAAACGGTCCAGTTTTTAGTAAAAATGTTTATGACCAAACTTGTAGCAAATTTAATAAGCTTTAATTTCGCACTAGTTAACTGTTTCAATGCAACGCACTGTTTCCGAGTTATAAGCGAAAAACGTAAAAATGGAACATATAAAGCCCTCCCTCCCCACCAGCGGCATCGAGATTTGGAGGGACTTTATATGTTCTTGTTCAGAGGACCATGCTCTAGGCATTCCTGGAAAAATAGGAACTAGTAATTTTAGTTCCTCTGATTTCCCATTTTTGGTCTAGATTGACTAGACTATATTGCTGGTAACTATAATCCTTTGCTAAGTACTCCTAAAAAAAAAAAATAATAATAATAATAAAAAAAAGTTGTATAAACAAACATAACATTGCAAAAAAAAAAAAAAAAAAAAAAAAAAAAAGAAATAGCAACTAGCGAGGGGAGGACATTCTGTGGCCTTAATACCACCCTCCCCGAAGAGAGAGGTATCAGGTGCAGAAGACTAATGCCTGGCAGAAGGGAGGGGTCCCAGAGAGGAGGGGGCCCAGAAGTGAGATTTATGTTGTTGTAAACAGTCCCATACTTCTTGTACCCTCCGGGGAGGGGGAGAGGGTGAAGATGTCACCAAGAAGTAGAAGTAGAAGTGGGGGTAGGGGGTAGTTGGGGGGCTAGGACCCCCAGGTCTCCTGTCAGCATCCATAACATTCTTCTTGATCCAGTGTGTTTACTGCACTTGTACAATTCAACAACCTTCTCAATTTGTTCCAATTGGAAAGAGATAAATTATTTGCTACTTCTATTAGTGTTTTGTGTCTTGCATGTTCCTTTCTAGTTTAGAACTTTAACTCATTGTCATTAGAACTCCCTCATTCTTTTTACCACATTACTGCTCAATTAGAACCATTAGCTTCTAGAACCCCTTCTACCCCTTACTTCTTTCTTAGGTAGCAATATGCATTTTATTTCTTACTTTATATTTTTAAAATTAACATATATAATCTGTATATAAAATTTATGATTTTTTAAATGTTTTTATGTTTTGAGAACTGATGATGAATGTATAACAACAGGAACTCGCCTTCGTTATAAACAAAATATTCGTACCACCAATAAATACCACCAAGCAACGGCAAATACATCATTGATTTATAATTAAATCGACCCTTCATACCCAGAAATACCCTCATGCGTATTTCAAATGGTTAAATTTCTAGGAAACATAAACCTGAGAATATATATATTTTCTAAATTTTCTGGTTTCTAACATTAAATTAAATTTATAGATGTGGATTATTATATACTATATGGAGTCATAGATACACAGCAATTAAAAATAATATTTTAATTTATAATTGCCTACAGCTGACACCCCAACAATCTCCATCTCTAAATACTTCACAGTCAACAGATACCTTATCAATATTTTCAATTTGTACAAAAATCTATTAACACAAATCCTGATCAATCCGAAGTGCATTAACGTTATTTTTTTTTTTTTAACTTAGCATCAAATTGATACAAAATAATTCCTTTTTTTTTTTTTAAATAAATTAGTTGTCTCTTTCAAATTATATTAACGTCTTTAACCTTCAGTTTTATATAACATTTAACAATACAATTTAATGAAATGATATATTTTTCACTTCTTTTTCTTTTATTATATTTTTTAGGCTTTTGCTAGATGCCATAGGCCAATTTTAAAATAATATTTATTCAAAATATAAAATAAAACGGAAAGGGGTTGATACTGTTGAAAAACTATCCCCAACTTCCCGCTGAATGAGCTAACATCGGAATATCCTTCCGCCACTTTACAAACTGTTAAATCCTGATTTATTTCAAAATAATATCCTTAAGGATGAAAACTAAAAGGACACCAATGGCTTCGGATAACTTAAAAACCATTAAATCTTGACAAAAAAAAATAGTATCCTTAAGGACGAAAACTATATGGTATCTAAGTGGGGCAGGAAAGTGGCTAAGGATGTCCTCCGCCGGCCGCCAAAAATCGTCAGATCCAGGTAGATCTGAAAAATAGTATCCTTTTGGGCGTAATTATTATTATTATTATTTTTTAATGTAACTGTTAATTTTTCATTCTAATGACAACTGATTACAGGTTATTAGTCACAAAGGAGATCTCTCATCCAACACCTTTTTTCTTTCCGGAATATTCGTTATGGCCATTTTTTATCGAAGTCTATTAGGAGTTGTCATAAAGTTTGCTGTGATACATTATATATTTTGTTTTCATTTGGGCTAGTAGGGTGGGTGTATGTAATCATGTATGCAGTGCTCTATCACTTACGGACCATGGGTCGCAATGTTTGTGATTGTATGTTTGAAGTTTGTATCTAAATGTTATTTTTTTGTATTTTTTTCGACTGAGCCAAAAATCTTAGTTGCATAAATAAGATTAAAAATAATAACTTAGAGAGAATATGAACAAAAAGAGCTGATCCTTATAGTCTCATCCATATAGGCTAGTTTAAAATTTGCATTTTTCTCAAGCATATCTTCCATTACAGAAGATGTCGAATGTTATTGAATGAACAATGCCATACTTTGAAGAAATGTCACAACTGAATGGAGCCCCCGTTAGCCTCAAAGAACTCCCTAAGCAAGAAGACCAAAAGATCATTTGGTGCCCCCCCTCAAATCCTCCTCCAAGAACCATTAGCCGCAGGAGGCTATTCATCATCCGAAGGGTGGGATCTCTTCCAGGTCCTCGTTAAAGCTCTAAGGGTTCCAGTAATTATTTTGTGGTGCCTGCACAACAGATTGTGGTTGGCTTCCGCCCTCTTATCAAACAGGGCGACAGGGATGGTAGAGAATTAGTTCCCTTCAAGGAGAAGGGTGAAGAAGAACATAGATCCCTGGGATAGGGCGGGTCAAAAGAAATTATTCGTGGATATTGGATTGTAAGATTGGATTGTAAGATTGGATTGTAAGATTTATCTCCACTTCATATTGAATGCATGATTTTAAATGTTAAGTTTGAAATTTGCCTGTGCCCTCTTCTTTCAATGGAACAAATCTTCAGCAACTGTGATATAAACAAGCAGCCCACTTAAACAGTGATGTTATAACATTTCTGAATAATTCTAAATTTCTAGATCTTCATCCTAATTCAATATAGAATTAGATAACTCCAATCTATTAGCAATAACCAACAGAGCAAATATTCAAAATAGTTAGCGGGAAGGGACAAAGTGTCCTCTGAAAAGGAATGAACAGAAAGAGACAGTACATCCTTTAAAAAAACAATAAATTTGATCAATTTTCAAAAAGACAATTAGTTTGTCAAGAAGGAGAAGCGGAAGGATATTTTTAGTACCTTCTTCCCCACAAACTTATTATTTTCCCTTTGAGGACATTCTCTACCACGTTCAATCCTTTTTACAGGACACTGATCTAACGATTTTTGATGGCTGAATAATATTCGGCCTCTTCCCGTCAAACTAATTGTTATCTATATGAACCATCCAATTACTATAATTTTATTATTTTAGATAATTTATGTTCTCGATAGAGCTTAGAACCCAGGACTGCTTTACAAACTCTTACCTTCATTCATTACTTCACCCACTGATTTATAGCTCTTTAGACAGCATTCATTCTTAAATAAAAGTTTGGTTCCATCCTCAATACAGTTTATACAGCTGAAATCTGACTATTCATTTGAATAGTATCGTCACAACTTATGCAAAAGACACATGTCATCTATCATCCAATCATGACCCATTTGCAAACTCTTCAAACACATTGCCCGTCTTGATGAACTTAACAATCATCCATCATTATGTCAAAGAATGAGTAAAAAGGGCTTAAAAATATTTAAAACAGCAATAAAAAACATTGCCATTATATGAGAGAACTAAACTCTCCGTAGCCTATGTGATGACTCAGGTTTATTACCCATAAACTTCTTGAGTACATCTTAAAGGTAAAAACATTCAGTTTTCCTTACTTCCTCAATGGAACCGGAAATTCCACCGTGTACTAGTTACTCACAATATCCATAGGACTCATTTAAATAATTATTTTTATGTAATTTCATTTCTTTTGCAGTTTGTTAACAATAATGAGATGTAGAAGAGGAAATGGATTACTTTTTATTAGCTTCTGTTCTTTTAAACCTTTCCTAAATCTCACTTCTTTCCTTTTAGCTAAATCTCACTCAGCTTCCTTTTGATTACTTCAAACCCACGCCTTAATAGCTTGGAAACTATTGCCTAATGGCTGAATAGGTATTGTGTAGTCTTGATAATAAAACCAAAATGTTCACTTACGAGGCGGAACAGGTTTGAATCTATATTAAAGAGGAAATCTAAAATTAATCCAACTGCTAATAATCAAATCTTATATTGTTATTGGTCAAAATAAAATCAATTCAAAACTCCAGCATTTTTGAATTTGGACGTAGACATCACAGATATAGAGTTCAGTTAAAAAAACTCACATATAGAAATTACAAACATTGCGAATAATATGTTCTCCAAGTTACGTAAGCAATAGGAGACTGCAGACAGACTTACAAGTACCCACTGTACTGGACCAGATCAAAACTAAACGAAGAATATTTCAGGAAATACTATATAACCACCCAAACAGACTCATAGAAACATGGCGACAATAAATATCCCCGACAATGCGTACCGAAGGCTAAAAAGAAGCTGGATGAGAGACCTCCTTAAGAAAAAAACAACCTAAAATAATGTAATGTTAGGAGGAGAGGAGCTACCGGCGGGTACTGGTCTGCCTCATCTTTAACATTTCTCATTTATATATTTTTTTTAGCACATTCACTGATTGTCTTCAGCTTGAAATCAGGAGCGAATCAATAAATAAAAATATTTTAAAGATCATTTGATACACGAAATGTTATTGATTACCTTGGCAAAGAAGAAAAAGTTTATCTTCAACACATCAGCTTACCTAAAAAAAACAAAAAAACAAAATCAGTAATGTCATATAAATTATGATAATAAGACACGTGAAGAGATTTACAATTCTTAGAAATAATATGATGAGTTTTAAAGCATTTTTTTGTATTTTTTTATAATTAAAAAATGAGTCAATGTATTAGGCATGAGAGAAGGAAGAATTAATCTTGATTAACCACAATATATAATATTATATATATATATATATATATATATATATATATATATATATATATATATATATATTCATTATAAAGCCCTTGTTTATTATAAAATAAAAGGAAAAAAAAAAAAAAAAAAAAAAAGGAGGATGGATCTTCAAAACATAAACATACTTGCCTGGGTGAATATATTTATCTTATTGGTTCGTCTTAAAACGATATTTAACTGAATTATATCAACACAAGAAAATATGATTTCTGATTATTACAACTGGGCAGTAGAAATACCAAGTAGTATCATTACAACGACAGTTGAAACTTCGAAGGTCTAGGAACCATCTTATTTTTAGTTTGGTTATTACTATTTTATTATTAAAAGTTGGTGTCAGGTATATAGACTATTTTGAATACAGTATTACATATTTTGAAGAAAAAGTTTATATTTTGAATACAGTATTACAATAAGACGTGAAGTCTGTGGCTTAATGAAGTGGAAAAAGACCTAGATTGTGTTGGGATTTCTGACCTTGATGTGTTAGATCGGCCAAAATTTAGAGGTATGGTGAAATCTTGGTCCTCACTAATAAAAGTTAAAACCAGTCGAAAACCCATGACGGAAGGGGAAAAAAACGGTGTGTAGCTGTGTCATGGACACGGCCGTGTGTTGTACGTGAATACGTTTATGTAACCGGTTATATTTTTAAATAAAATATTTTTATTTATTTATTTAGGATAAAAGCAAGGAAACTAATAATTATTGTGTTACAATATAACGTTATTAATTATAGGTCTGTGGTACGAAAAATACGACACAAATAGCAAACAAGATACATCAAGATTTCTGGTAAACGTTAAATCAATACAGGTATTACCTAACGTTGTTGGAGAAGTTTCAATATAAGGCAAATTGAACTCGCTGAGCATGAAGTCTGGTAATGAGCGGTTTTGTGAGACATCAACATTAAAGTCTCCAACTATCATAACTGGTGCAGTAAGATCAGGCTCGTAATCGGGTTTAATTTTAGCGATGTTTTTGGAATATTTTAACAACGATCTTAACATAAAGAGTTTAATTTCTGGTAACGCTTTGCCCGGGTGGATATACATATATCCGAGTACGAATTTGAAGATGCCATTGGCCTTTACGTTTACTAGACAAACGTCACCAGGTGTAGCATCTTTCGTTTCAAAATGAATTTCCGAAAAGTCAATGTTAACTCTATTACAATGAGTAAAGCTATTGATGTTGGGATATATGGCGACTCCACCGGCTCTGTAACTTCATTATGATGATGATGATACCGCTACCGATGATGTAGTTGCGATTTGTCTGTTCTTAGCGGTATTGAAATATGATCTCAGTTTAAAGCTATTGATGTTGGGATATATGGCGACTCCACCGGCTCTGTAACTTCATTATGATGATGATGATACCGCTACCGATGATGTAGTTGCGATTTGTCTGTTCTCTTAGCGGGTATTGAAATATCATCTCAGTTTAAAGCTAGGGATATTCAATGGCATCCAAATTTCGCTGATCTAATCGGTTGATGATTGTATCAGTAGAGATGTCTTCTGAGTTAAGATGGGCTTAAATAGATAATAATTCTTACGTTTTTACATTGTTGCCGAGGTCATCGATACTAAAACAAAATAGAAAAGTAATTCTTTTTAACCTTTTTGAATAAGGCATCATCTTGATACTATTTCTAATATTTTGAAGCGATACAAATCAAATATTATCGTGGGCACACTGTAAGTTAAATATTTAACTTGGAAATGTTCTAAAGTTGAGTCCAATTGAGAGCCGGATATTGCCAACATTTGGCCTCGAGCTGGGACAAATGCAACGAGTGCATTTATTGTTGACAACGACCAGCGACTTCATTCAACAATACAACTTTCGATTCCTAGAAACTGAGTCAACAACAACAATATTCAGAACTTATGTAAATGTCATCATAATATGCTTCGGTGAACAAGGCAAGACAAGAAGGTTCTGAATCACAATAACTTAACGTAATCTTTACATAACTCCTTGAGGTCCTACTATCGTCACGGCCCTCTCCTCCTCAACCACAATCTTCAGGAAAACCAAGAGCTGACACAGAAGATGGTACCGGGAACCCAGTGTCGTAGAAAGTAAGAGTCTGTGATCAATAACCCGTCCTAAACAAAAGCAGTACGAAATATTGTAAGTTTCATAACTTAGGAGAAAAAATAACTTCATTAGGAGAAAAATACTTTATTACAAAGTAGTATAACATAACTTTATTATAAAATTAATTCACAAGAACCGACATCGGATTCGAATTCAGCATTCAAAAGAACCCTTAAATACGAAATTTCACCCAAATAAAAAAATAAAAATTCGAGAGCTTCAAAATTTGCCTGACCAAATAAATGGTAGGCAATTTTTGTTTAAATTGACAAAAAACATGAATTAGGCTTAGACGGTTAAACGTATTAACTTCATTTTTTTACCCAAAATATAGAGTGCTAATACACTTGAAACGTTTTTAGTTTCATCTTCCTACCTAGTTTCAAACTCAAGTTAAAAATCAAAATGTTTTTATAATGCAATATAAATTTTGCATTTATATACATCAATAGAAAGTTGAGACCCTCCTCTTTCCAGCGATACCAACCAGTGAATTGCGTGGAAAAGTAATGACGATTTAAAGGTATGTAACCAATAATCGGTTTTAAAATTTCATTTTCCTCGAAGAGGGTGAAAAAAATTATATTTTTTGTTTTTATTGAATAAGCGTTTTATAATGTTTTGAGGGTGCTGAATTAGAATATGAAGTCAATTTTTGTGTGAAAAAATCTATAGAGGTAGTTTGCTTGAAAATCTAATATTTTTTCAGGATTTAATTAACCTAAACCAAAATCTATGGAGCGGTTAAACTAAAAATCTTGGTGCAAGAATCATGTCGATATCGTTTTTTAAACTCGAGATATAAAATAAATTAGTTTAATGCTATTTTATTTTTTGTCTCGGCTTCTAGGGCCCATTGAACGGCAAAATACGTGTCAAATATTTTTTCACCAGGAACCTCCAAAAACATTACCAATAAGATCCGTGAGATACTGAGTGTGTCCTCCCCTTGTAAGTTGGGTAAAATTTAACCATGATTAAATATTTAATCAATTTCCTGGAATCAATCACCTGAGTAATTCATGATTAATCCTTCCACCATCTTTAAATCATTAATTCCTGAAATATTTCAAAACAGTATCCTTAAGAACAAAACCTAAAACGACAAAAATAGCTGAGCATTAAGGTTTATTTGATTTTAATACGTTTTAGAGTATGTGAGTTAGCAAAGTGTTGTCATTTAATATTTTTAAATCTTATGAAATTCGCTTTAAAACAATAATCACAAATGTTGCATAATCTATAATTGATTTTCCTTCTTTCTTTTTTTAATAAAAAAGTACAGCTATTTTGCTAAAGGTCAGTGGCTCTCTAATTTAATTTAAGAGAGGTTTTTAATTGGCTCTGAACGAGCACTCGGAAGGTGCCCTTGACATTTGGTTCTGCCTGGAGCTGGCGAGGTTCTTTGTGAGGCTATTTAACGTAATACGTTTTGCCGAAAGTTCCTGGTTTAAAAAAACAAAAACATATTTCATATAATTACGTAATAACATTAGTAAACCTTGGTATTCAGTACCCAGCTAGGTGGCCTAAAATGACACGTTAGACAATAGATGCCTAGCACACCTAGCTGACTAATCTTTTATAGTTTAGTTGAAAGAGGAAGTTGGTAGGCGATAGAGAACAATAACCTTCAACAACATCAACAATATATTACAACTGATGCAACCCTAACTCAAACAAAGGTTTGAACGTAACGAGTCCTTGTATGAAATATCTTTTGTTTTCTTTGAGTGGAGGGATTATATTAGCGGAAAATAGATGTCCAGCCATTTAATACATTAAACACTTTAAGAGTAAGTTATATTTAAGTGATTTTACAATAAAATGTTTTGCGTATGGTTGTAGATCTACCTCCATGTTAGGAATTACAAACACGTACTCTACCAATACTACAACATAATAGCAATACATTCGTTCATAAACAAAATTGCATTACCAACCACAAAAAAATGGCAAGGTACAGCAAGACGTTCACTATAAAAATCCCGTAGAAATCTTGATGGATAATTAATAGCCCAGCCAGTAAACAAATTGCAGAGTGAGTGAAATATCAGATTATTTTTGACTTCATAGCTTTGTTAGGAGCAGTTAGAAGATAAACATACTAAATGCCTCCGCCCCTGGGGTGTGAGCTAACGGTGGGGGAGGGGAGAGGTCCCATATTATCTGATTTTTCGATTATAACTCGAAAACGGTGGACTCTAGGAAAATGTGTTACAGATCAAAATTAAAGCTAATAAAATTTCCCATTAAACTGTTTCTATACATATTTGTCGAACTTCCAACTATTTCCGATATATACGTTATTGAAAATCAATAATTTTCAAAACCCAAATAATTTTTATATTGCGTTTTGTCAAACATTTGCTTCAAGTGCCAAAAAATATATATAAAATTAAAGTAAATAAAATGCCCTAATACATTCATTCTGATTTTTTTTCTGAGAAACATTCGTGAAAGGCACTCGAAGTAAATGTTTGATAAAAAATGAGGTCAAAATTATTTTTTTGCGAAAATTATCGATTTTCAGTAACGTAATTCTCAAAAACCGTTGTAATTTCGAGAAATATTTATATAATTAATTTTAGAGGTAATTTAATTAGCTTTACTTTTTATTTGAACATTTTTTTCTAGAGTTCACTGTTTTCGAGATATAATAGAAAAACCCAAAAATGAGAACTTCTCCGCTCCCCTACCGTAAGCTCATCCCCCATGGGCGGGGATTTTTAGTATGCATACCTTTTAACTACTACTAACGAAACAATGAAATCAATAATAATCCCATATTATTGTCTACAATATGTTTATTGTCTGGACTCCTAGAAGCTTTGGCCGGCACCTCGATCGGGTTCCGTGTTTTTCAATAAAAGCAGAAAATTGATGTGCTAACAGTTATGTTAAGGGTTTGATAACGAATGATGATAATTTAGGAAAATGGTTCAACAGTAGGAAACCGGAGCTGTTCTTCAGAGAGCCGATTTCACGGGCCTATGAAGACAAGAGGACGTTTTCTTCAGAGACTGGATCACTGAGAACACTATAACTATGACCTCCTCAACGGCGGCAGAAGAAATGAAGAACCATCCCCGGGTTCGCTATAACGGTTAGGATGACCGACCGTTAGCCATCTAGACGTGTGACTCTCTTTGGGGAAGCGAAATCTTACCGTGTGGCAGGGGATGCTGCGGGGGAATCTCAGAGTTGGGAGTACTCTTGTAACAGGAAACGGAATAGCGGTGCGGTGTTCTTGTAAGAGGAAAATTAAGATTGATTCCTGAATTCGTATTGTAAGTAATGCAAGAATAATATATCGAATTATATCAATACAAACCTCCAAACAGCTGATCGATTGATTAATGGGAACGAGAGATGAGCCGGCTATTTTTATTTCTACGCCTCAAAATAGGTTAATTGGAATGAAAACATAGTCTTTATTGTTGATAATTTTTATTTTAGATCCATCTTTACATCCAAGAATAGGAGCTTTTTTTTTTTTTTAAATCAATTATCGAACTTCATTATGATACAATAAAAAATAAATACATTTGATACTTCTACAATAATGAATAAAGAACTCATTTACTTAACCTACATTATTTTTTTTTTATTACAGTTTTCGTTTTGTGTTATAATTAAAAAATATATTAATTGTGTTAATCGAAATGTTATATATAAGGTCGGAATACAAAAATAAACCTGATATTTTAGCAATTTACATACGTGCTTAACTAGTTTTGCTATATAATTATTGTGCTAGAGATTTGGGGCACCACTAAACCATCCAATTCATCTCGCATTCAATATTTACAATCCAAAATCCTTCGAAAAATCCTCAATGCCCCTTACTTTGTCACCAATAAAGTTATCCATAAAGATCTTAATGTTCCATATGTTGCTGATTTAGCCTACACCAGATACCTATACTTTCATAGTAAGCTCCACAACCACTCAAATCCCCTAATTTCTCAACTTGCTTCCCTCTCAACTCCTGATAATCCTCCGAGGCGTCTGAAAAGAAGATGTAGAATTTAAGTGTAGAATTTTTATTGAAGAGCTACTGATGAGTAGTTCTTTTCAAGGTTTAACATGTTATTGTGATCGTTATGAAAATATTTACTTGATGTATATATTTTGTACAGTTGTAAATTTCAATAAATTGAACTAAAAACAAAATTATTATGCTAGCTAGCAATCGATTATTTCAATAATAAGAGGTAAATTGAGTCAACCTTTTTTAACTAGAGAAAAGTAAATTTATTTTAACTGAAAACCATATACGAAATGAGAGTATCATAGCTGAATTATAGCTGAGTGGGACAATGAATATGAAAAGTTGATGACCTTGCGGGACAAACCAGTAGCACAAAATATCGAGCAGTTAATTAGATATAGATAATAAGATACAAGTTACTTAACTTGTCCACTGACTTCACCTCACATATATCACAGCTGGTCGCTGAGTACTTCATCTGATACACTAGCACTTACCGTCAGGCCTTCGCTCACTCTAATTATTAAACAATTTAGAAAATTTTAACTTATAATTGAATAATTATTTGTTTATCGATAAAAATCTTTTATTGAAGAATGTATTTGAGCATTATTGCCATGCAAAATGGTACGTTTAAACCCGGTATCATTGTACTGATTGGGTGGTTGAAGTTCAAGTAAAAACAGAGTTAGACATTCAATTTTTAATTTTGATGTATGGTTGGTAATCCAGATGAAAAGAGGCCATTAAAAACTCTTGCAAGTAACAAAAAGCAAAGGATCAACATTTGAATTTGTTGATAATTCTTATTCGCCTTAAATAATTTTACTGATTTCATCTGGTTGGATTTTAAATTTCAAACTATAAAAGTATGTGACAGTATGGCAAACCTCATCTTTGCCTCTCAACATGGTTCATTTAAATTTTTATTGTTGTAAATTTTATTATAGTTAACCCTTCCTGGAACACTAAATATGTTGTAGTTAAAAATTTTCTACAGAGGGATTCATTCATTGAATCATGTGAATGATCCATCCAAGTTTTACCATTGTAGCGGACGACATATTGGTAGATTTTCAAACTCGATCCACGTTTCGCACGACACATTTAAAACTCTTGTATTAATTTAATTGAATATAAGTAAATTTTATTATCAATTTCTAGCTCTATATAACACTGTACCTTTATAACCTCTCTTAAATTGCACTCGCCACCTATCGATCAATTTTCGAACTTCACTGCGAACCATATATTTATCGTTTTTTTTAATAGCGAATTAGTGGAAAATCACTATATTTTATTATTGCTAAATCTTCCTGTATAAGGATGATGTGGTTGAAATTTGGTGCAGATTGGTTCAGTAGTTTTTGCGGTTAGTGATCACAAACGAAAAATGGCTTGTCCTTTTATATAATAGTATAGATGACAAGTAAGATCTTTTTGTGTTTATATATTTAATGTCGGCATAAATAAATTCCAAATTTAACAATTGACTATCGAATCAAATTGCTAACTTTGGTTTTATTCTTCTTAAAAAAAAACACTCCCTTACATATTGACCCGTTAGCAAAAATCAGAAGAAAAGTTCTAAGATAAACAAAAAGCTGGAGGAAGCTGTAAAAGGTATAAAGGAAGCACATTGTCGATGTGACCCGAACTCCAACGGAAACAATGACAGGCCCAACTCATAGTGAGGCCATCTCTTATTGGAAGATAAAACACCTCATCTCTTGTTGATAACATATAGTATTGTCTATGAAAACTAGTAATTACGGTATCAATGCCAACTAAATAATAATATTGGATATATTAATTATACTATAGAATATATTAATTGGTTAAGCTACGAGGAATGCATATGGAACGTTTCAAAACGACAGCTAATTCAAATCGTGGGCAGGCAAGTTAATGTACTTTCCCTCAGCTCAGTCACGACCGTCAAATAACTTCCAAGCCGCCTTTAAGGTGTGGTTCCGCATGGAGCAGCCAGCTGCAGCAGCTGCGTCTGCCAGACGCCGCGGCTGGAAGCTGAGCACTGCTTCAGTTGGTTTTAATAGAAATGTTGCAAGAGGGAGCAGCTGCGGCTGCAGCCAGAAATTTGAGAAGCTGGCTGCTGCGTTCGGACTGCTCTAGGGACCAGTCCAGACGCACTCCTTCGCGTCTGTAGTATGCTAACCCACATCACCAAAGTTTCTTGTACCATTTTAGACTTCTTTTTTTTGAATGTCATACCGATCTATATGGTATTTTTGAAAAACAATGCTTAAAATACATTACAGAATACAATTTTAGGGTTTTGGTATATTTAATATACATTTATAAATAATTGGAAAAAACCTCAGGTTGAAATACCACAATTTATATATATACATATATATACAAACAACAAATTTAAATATATATATATATATATATATATATATATATATATATATATATATATATATATATATATATAAATTGTGGTATTTCAACCTGAAGTTTCATCCAATTATTTATAAATGTGAAAATTGTGTTCTGGAATGTATTTTAAGCATTGTTTTTCAAAAATACCATATAAAAAAAAAAAAAAGTCTAAAATGGTACAAGAAACTTTGGAACCAATATATATATATATATAAATTTTCCCCTTGATGATTTCACAAAATATAGAAAGACAGTATATAAAAAAAAGACAAAAGAAAATAAAGAAAAGTCGCTGGAACCACAATTTTACTATTTTTTCAGACGATGTCTAAAGTTCCAGTATTTTACTGTAAATATTTTATTGACAACCCTATTTTCGTTAAATAATTTTCATTATGTAAGATAATAAAAGTGTAAGTTATCAATAATCTTACATGATAAAATTAAAATTTTAATTAATTTAAATTAAAATTTTATTCACAGTAAAAAACTTAAACTTTATACATCGTCTGAAAAAATAATAAAATTGTGGTTCCAGCACGTTTTCTTAACTCTCTTTCTATATTTTGTGAAATAATCACCAGAAAACGAACTGATGAACTTCCAGCTGCCGCGTTTGGAAGCTACATGCGGAACCACTCTGAACGCTGCAGCTGCAGCCGGCTGCAAGCTGCTGCGGATGGCTGCTCCATGCGGAAACACACCTTTAGAGAGAATTATTTTCTTAGTTGATTTCGCTTGATAGTATAGAAAGATCAATAAAATTAGGATCGATGAACTATGCAATGACACTTGTATGTTATTTAGTTCATGCTGATGACATCTGCACTTCGATATACAATTTATATTCATTATACGAGTATCAATATAATGTGTACATCAAATTGCAAATGATTCGAATGTTTTATAATTTGAGAACTGAGAATGAATATCAAACATTTGAAACTATTTTTCGAATATACAAGAATTCAACAATACTACCATTTTCTTGTTTTCCTCTTAACACCTTTTATTAAGGTTAAAAACAATTATTATTTAAAATAAATCTGAATACTGATTTAGTTAGGGTACTCATGATAGTATAGAAGGATCAACACAATTAGGAATAGATGAATTGTTTGCCACTGCTATTGGAATTTTTCTTATTTGAAAAACTAATTTCCAATGATAAACATTCATCAACCGATCTACAAACATATAAAAAAATTAAAACCGATGAATTTCGTATTTCTTTGGTTTCCGTTTATCTATCTGTAATCTAATGCTTTTCTCAATTTACATTTTAAAATTAAAAGTATCAAATTACATAAATTAATAATTAAATTGCAATTAATGATTATTCGAAATAAACAACGAAAATAGGAGTTTCAGGCATGACCTCTTTCATTGAAACCAATATAGCTGCTAAACACAAGGTTCTATTCTCCACTAAATTTTCAATAAGAAGGCAGCAGACAAATTTTTGACCAAGGGATCTGGAACGTGTCAAAATGTTACACCAAAAAAGAATAGACCCCCAGTGAAAAGATTTAACCTTGTTAAAATTTAAAATAATAATAATTCGCTACATAGTTTATATAAGCATATTCAAAGTTTAAAAATTGAATACAAGTAATCCAGCATGTTGATTATTACAACCTAAGAAGGCCAATTGGAAGGGCTTTTAACAGATATCAGGACTTAAAGCAGACTCACTGTACGGATGCGAAAAGAAGAGTTTCATAGCTAAATACATTTTATAACCTATACATATTTACATATTTTATATTTCATTTCATTTTTTATATACTAGATATTTTATTACATATGTTATATTATATTATATTTACATATTACATATTTCTAAATACATTAGGACCCCAAGATGTATGCATTATGTGCATGTATTTTCCTAACTACCAACTCGTTTTCGGGACCACCAATAACCATTTCTTTATGGACCTCATCCGCTTTTTGAACGATAAAAAATTGATTGATCAAAAGTCGATAGAAATAACAAGTAATAAATAATAATTAATTATTCAAATTTCTATCCAAAGGAGCTAACGCTTTGGCAGAAATGTATTGAAACGAATAAAAGGTAATTATTTATTTTCAAGTTTTATTTTAAATAAAATTAATAATAATTACTAAAATTATATAAATATTGATATTTGTATAGTTAATAATGGCAGAAACCTTTGAGCCAACTAGATGTATTTAGGTCAGAGATATTACTCGCAGCTGCAAACCTGATTTGGGAGAACATTAGAAAGTGACAGAATGGAAGTCGCTAAACCTCACAACTTTCTAGTAGCTAGCTAATTATTGTCAACTTGTCAATGTTAACATATCAATCTTAATACATAATAACAACAAAATTGAAATTTGTCTTGACTAATAACATGTATAATTAACTTAAATTTTACAATTACAAGTTAAAACCCATCTGGACTTACACATCCTAAATTCACGGACCAGCCAAAAAACCGCCTATTCAAAAATTAGCAACCTTTCAATGTAAATTCCTAAGACTGAAAACAGACTCCCCTCCTAAGGTGTCAAAGGATACGCTACATACAGCCTTTCCAGGTATTCCGACATTTAAAAGTCATATTCATTAAATTTATAGTCATTTTCATTAAAAACTACGCGGGCACTCTAACAAACAGATACATAATATGGCAACAGTAAAAATTCCTGACATAACTGAACGGAGGCTGAAAATGAGGTGGATGAGGGATCTCCTAGCCTAGTCCCTAATAATTTAGTATCACCTCCTGTTTTTAATTTAAACAAATAGTGTTCAGTTGTGAATAAAATTATAAACTTTATTATTATTTTTTTTTTAATTTATTGATATTTACAACTGTACAAAAGCATATACATTAAGTAAATGTGTTGATATTGAATACAATGACATGTAAATAACTTGTGAACTACTCAATAGTAGCACTTCAATAAAAATCTACACTAAAAGGTCTCTAGGCCTTCTTTTCAGACGCCTCGGAGGATTATCGGGAATGGAGTGGGAAGCAAGATTGGAGACTAGTGGATTGGAGTGGTTATGGAGCTTACTATGGAAGGATAGGTATCTGGTCTAGGCTAAATCAGTAACATATGGAACATTAATCTCTTTATGGATAGGTTTATTGGTCACAAAGTAAGGAGCATTGAGGATTTTTCGAAGGATAGGTATCTATGAAAGGATAGGTATCTAGTCTGGGCTAGAAATTATCATCTTAAAAAAAAAAAAAATAAATAATATTAATAAGCAAACAGTGGCGAATGTGGCGTAATGTCAAGCGTGTTCGAAAAATGTTAACTTTGTAATTCACGTAGGTTGTAACTGTGGATCGAATTTGTTTTTAATGCATAATCAATTCTCCATAACTCATTTCTCAACAAAATATTCATGATAGTATTTTATATTTAAATGATGAAAGGAATGGATATTAAAAAATATATATAATGAAAAGATCAATATAGATAAAATAAACAAATTTATAAGAGAAACTGAGATCTTAAATACTCTCTTTGTATAATCAACTTGATTACATTTTTTTTAATAAGGATGGATTCAAAAGCTTTGATAAGTTTTTTTTATTTATTTATATTTACAACTATATACCTTATACACATATACATCAAGTAAATATGAGGAAATACGTAATATGTCAATAAGTTGTGAAGGAACTACTTAATAGGCGCGCTACAATATACGAGATGTCCTACAATAGAAGGTCTCTAGGCCATCTTCTTATCACATCTTGTTAGTATATCCCTTCGGCGGTTATCGGGAATCCATCGGGGAGCAAGTTGGGAGAATAGTGGTTTCGAGTAATGACGATCTTATTATGAAAGGCTATGTTTCTATTAAGACACATTAAAAATATAATCAACAAATACATAAATAAAATCATGTAGCGTAGTAAATAATATAAACTTTATTTATTCTATATTGCAAAATAAGAGTTACTAGCAGTAGGCTGCTCTAAGCTTCGAATAATTACAAAAGGTTCAATGGGAATTGATCATTGGAGCTTTACTAAACCAATCAAAATATCTCTTACATTCAATTTTAATTCATTCGTAAAATGTTCTTTATTTGTCATAAAATCTTCAGCCATGATGACCTAAAAATACTATAATATTTTGCCAAAATGCCTACCTTTTAGTTTTCTCTCATAATAAACTCCATATTTACTTAAGCTCACTAGTTTCTAAACTTTCTTTCTGTTTAATTCCAGATAATCCTCCTGGACATTTGAAAAGAATATTTCTTCCCCATCCCGTATGACTCAGTTTAGCTTTATTTATACATTGACTATATTATTATTGACTATATGCTATATTGGAGCAGTAAATACAAATGTATTTATAATATTGATGAAAGCTGATGACAACAGAATGGAATGGCTACTTCCGCTACTTCCGCCGACCACACAGACCGCAACAATCCATCCAGATAATTAAGATTGCCATCTTTTATCATTTGATAGAAGCTAATCGATAGATGATAGCTAATCGATAGATATCCTACAATTAGATCGATCTTAAGATCTATAAATGGAGGCAACAAAAATTATAGAAAAGCCTTCAAAATGGAGAAATCTTTGCTGCGAGGCTGATTATCATATTCATGTTATAGTCATGATAAAAAAATTATTATTTTTTATTGTTTAGTTGTTCAGCCAAGATGGTTCAGCAATTTCCACCTAACGGATTCAAGAGTTGAAAAATGTCTTCAAAAATTCATGTCTAAAACAATAAAGCCAAAAAAGTAGCGATATAATTATTTTAAGAAATGCAGTAATAACAAACAAAAAAATTACTGAAAAATTGGAATTAGTATGTCTAAAAAAAAATAAATAAAAATAACATCAGGTCACGTTTAAGTATTGGGTACGAAAACCTAAAGCCCGAAATATAAAATTATTTTATAAATGCATACACTGCTGTTCTTTCTCCTCCTAAATTAAAATTATAACGAGTATACGAATATATCGCTGGTTGTCTTCTAGAAGTAGATGATTCAAATAACTTTAACGAGTTAACAAGTAACCTTCAAAGCAGAATTTTAGAAAACGATCGTAATTGTCTGCCTAAAAAGTGTAGAAGTTTGACATATCGACTTCACAACGGCCATTTTTAAAACAATAAAAATGGCAAATGAATCTACTAATAAGGCAACGCTATTAAGAAAAAATGAAAAGAGATCTTCGACCTAAGCACTTACGTTTCACGTTGATGGCACAAAACCTACTTTAATTGAGTTACTTTACAAAAAGGGGAAAAAAAGGGAGAAAGAAGTAGATGACTTCCTGGAGAAGATGAAGATGTAGGATTTCTAATGATTAGTATGCCTACATATAGTATACGAGTATATAGTTGGGAAGGGAGAAACCTGAGAGCCGCCAGACGTTGCCTGCTTTCACACCCTGACCCCCATACCTCTACCTCCCGATACTTAGTTCTATTTCTTCTTCTTCTTCTATTTGGACTTGGCGTACTCGATCTACTCCTAGAACCGCGTCTTTACTGGATCTGGAAAAAGAGCGATGAGTAGAAACTTTCTTCACCAACATCCGGGTCGGTTTGATCTAAGATGCTGCTGGGACACTCTATCTGTGGACAATTCCTCTATAGAGGAAATGAGATCCAACCAACTATGTAGTGTGGCGACATAGATTAAGGAATTTCAGGTTACAAATTAAATATTAGTCTAAATAGTATGTATATATCTGTCATCCCAATGAATAAGTGGTTAAGTCGAAATTTAACCAAAATGAGTCAAGTGAGTGAGGCTACCAATGAACTTCATTGAGAAATCTGGAGATAATTAAATTCCTTTTTTAATTTTAACGATTTGTAAAAAATGTACAATCATTATTTGTACATTTGTCATATTCTGTTCAAAATAGTTTAAACAGTATCATCATGAAGTGAATTTGTTCCCTGGTAGATGATATGAAACATAAGAAAAATATATATACCTGGAGGAATAAGCCAGCGCAAGGCGAATAATATCGTAATGTTTTTTGTTTTGCATTTTATTTAACATTATTTTTATATTATAGCTTATGATTTAATACTATCTGCATCTTTTAAAATAATGGCCGAAAAATATTCATAAATGAGAGATTATAGGACAACATTAGTTGATATCTACCCTTTGATCTTAGAGTTAATGGAACGGAAGTTGGCAGATTGGAGGAAGCAAGTTGGCCAAGCTCCAAGTTCCAACCCCATCCCATCCCATCCCATCTCCTTGCTAAGTCCCAGGAAACTGTAATCTTCATGGAGGGGCATCCCGTAAAGTCTCTTAGACAGTAACTGGGTAATTAGTCGGCCATTATTAATATTATTCCTAACAATAATAACAATATATTACTTGGTAAATTTACTTAAATTATATTCAGTTATATTACACTTGATTAGGGATGCAGTTTCTAAGTATGAACAGATATTTTGTCAATGACCTTTAAATTATTAACATTTTTAGCTATGTTTTTCGGGACAATATTCCATCCACAGGTTGTAGTCATTATCTGTAATTTTACGATTTTAATTTATTAAATAAAATTAATAATATAAATAAATAAATCCTTGTTGTCCAAATTAATATATCAAAATTTAACATAGTTGTGGCACTTATTAAATGATAAAATAGCTCTTTATAAAACAAAATTCATTTATATGGTGAACTTGCTGATTCACGAAGAGAATAATTATTTTGAGCTCTAATTATATAAAAAACATTAAAATATATAAAAATAAACACTATAAACAATATTTAACGAAATTCATAAATAAATAAATACGTGAAGTAGTTGAAGAATGCAATTATGTGGTGTATGTGAGGTCCACATACAAACTGTTAAATAAGGTGAAACAATTCGCAATTAAGAATTTCACATACAATCGCTAGGTGTATGTGTTCAACAATACATAAACCTCAAATATAGTAATTTTCGTTCTTTTATTCATCATTACAACCCACGTGTATAGAATGTTTCTTCTTATTGTTATCTATATCGTCCTAGAAGTCTTAGAAACCATTTAAATTATTTTAAAATTCCTTCAATAACTGTGGCAACACTGAGTCCTTGTGGATTTTGTGGCAACACTGAGTCGCTGTAACCACCCTCTCATCACTATGGCTCTTTAGAAATAAATTCGAATGAAATGTAGTTTTTATATTTTAAAGAAAGTAGTTTTTCGAAGCATACTGTAAATTCATTTTTGTACTTGTGTTTACGCTATTCGTAGCCAAGGAGGCTAAAATTGCGTAGTTTTTAAGGATTTTACAACTGTCATTCATATTTATTTTCAGAATTTCCAGTTTTATTTTCGTACATTATCTGTAATGGACATTTTGCTGCTTTAGGCAGTATTTAACCGTATACTTCAGCTCTCTTCATACATAAACAAACCACTAATAAGTCTTTTTCAGAGAAGATAGAAACCGTTTCAGCGATATTCTTAACTTTTAACTCGATTATTAAAATAATATTTCATCATCAAAGGATTGCAAAGTAATAATTACAGTAATAAACATTGATTCAGAACTTAACCATCCTTACTTTAGTGTACATTCCACTGTACAGAAAATAATTGAATGTAAACTAACAAGGGGACATTTTGACTTGTAACTCACAGATTTGAATGCCGATTTTCGTGTGGGTACTAGGGACCTATAATAGTGCAAAATTACTGTTATAGCCGCCAATGAGCCAATGATCTTAACATAGAATTATAAAATAGAATAGAATTGTTAGCGAAACATAGCCATCTTAATAACCTGTCTCGATTCGAGTTACTTATTACATTTATTAATTCTAATACCTTCAGAATGTGCCAAGCAAATATTGTATTTTGAAGAACACTGCTTATAATAAATGCTTATAATAAAAGCAAAATTTTGACTGACATTTTTGGTTTAACTAAGAATTTAATACCTATTAATTCGTTGATGTTTAATATTAGAGCCTGTGACTTGAGATAAAGTACTTTAATTTGAAACATTTATTAAGAGTTTTTGAGCACCTTTAAGCCGGGTTGTGTCTTGAGCATAACGAAAGTATTTTTATTTCAAATAGGAAACAAAACTATAGTTAAACGTGAAAGAATCATTTCTCTATCTTGACTGAGAGCTGAGAAAAAAATAAAACGTGATTTTCAAATTTAATTTTTTTTTTCGGCTCCCATTGCTCATTGGTGGCTATAACTCTAGTTTTGCACTATTATTGGTCTCTACTACCTACAAAAAAATCGGCATTCAAATCCGTTTTTTGAGTTACAAGACAAAACGTCCCCTTGTAAGTAAAAGAATTTGATGCTACTGTGAAATAACATCAGAGTTTCGGGACAAATCATGAACACACATTCTGCCTTGCTAACCACACGAGGACTAACGGACATTCATGGCTAAGTTAATATAGTATTAATAAAAACGATTGTAAAATAAAACTATCCATAACAAAATAAGAGGAATTTATTAATAACACCAAAGGATAACACAACATAACCTACCATAGCGTTGCTATGGTAACAACAGCTGATTGTATATAATAATGCTACTATTATTTGTAACTTATAGCTGAGATTTATCAATAAGAAATATAAAATATCCAGGTACAACAATCAAAATAAATGTTTCAAAGCAAAGTAGTTTACCTCAAGTCACCGCCTCTAGTATTAAGCCTTAACGAATTAAAGGCTATTAGAATCTTATTGTTAGTCAAAACAAAAATGTCAGTAAAAAAATTTTGTTTTTTTTTATAAGCAGTGTTCTTCAAAATACAATATTTGCATGGTACATTCTGAAGGTAGAAGTATTAATAAATATAATAAGTAACTCGAATCGATACAGGGTATTAATATGGCTATGTTTCGCTAACAATTCTATTCTATTTTATAATTCAATGTTTTGCTGGAAGAAGGCTATTTCAAAAGAGATGGGGTATTAGCTGTCTCGTAACAAACAGGAGGGGCCTTTCACAATTTTATCTTTTCCATCTCCCTCATTCACTCATTCACTCATTCACTTCTTTATAAACATCGGCCTCAAGGACTAACTTGGCGATTTCATAACAAAGATAACTTCTAAGTTGCTTGTTCATTGATCGCTGCAATTAATTCAATTGTGTTGCTAAGTCTAATTTACGGCTTGTATCAATGACCTGCTTTCGTATGTTATCGTCACAAGGATCGTGTAAGGGAAGGTATCATGGTTAGAAAAGTTATTGAAACATGACAAAGGCAGGACATGTTTCAAGATTCAAGTTTAAAATTAGTAAAATAATCATTTCACAAAAACAAAAAAAAGGAAAAAAAAAAAATCTGTCAACCAACGATTTATGAACATACCTCTGCTATGGTAATCTACATGAAAAAAATTGAAAATTCTATAATTATTTACTGACACCTATAATAAGTTGGTAACCTATCCTGCAGGTAAACTAGCTGGAGTACATAGTACGTTGCTTCTATTTAAAAAAAAACATATTTACTGATATTTACAACTGTATACAATATAGCATACCCCGCCGCGGCTTCGCTCGCTCTCATAAATAAAGAACTTAGATTATTTTAACTAATAATTGAATTCCATTTGTTAATCAATAAAATTATTTTATTGGAGTATTGAATTTAGCATTATTTCTTCAATATTTTTACGTATAGCAGTAATTTTTAACCTGGTTAAAATTGGATTGATTAGATGTTTGCAGAGTAGGTAAAAGCATAATTATAACTCCTATTTGGCAAAAATAATTTTATTAATCCATCTGGTTGGATATAAATTCCTAACCATAAAAGTATATGACAGTTTGACAAGCCTCGTTTGTGGCACTCAAGACTACACATTTCAACTATTATTATAGTAAAATTGATTATTAAAAACCTTGCTAGAACTATAAAGATGTAGTTAAAACATAGTAAAGTTGAATTTAATAGTTTTACCATTGCAAACTCTACAGCAGAGTGGCCACATATCGTTCGATTTTTAAACTGCACTGGGATTCACATGTCGCTCCATATATTTATATCTTCTTTAATAACAATAGAACTGAAAATATGTAAATTATATCATAAATTTCTAGCTTTATATAACACCTTCGTATATATATATATATATATATATATATATATATATATATATATATATATATATATATAATGGTGCTCGCCATCTATCGGTCGATTATCAAACCTCATTACGCACCAGATATTTATCGCTTTTTTATACCAGTACAATTGAAAATCTTTAAATTTTATTATTGCTAAACCTTCCTTGAACTATGGAGATGATGTGGTTAAAGTGTGGTACAGATTGGTTCAGTAGCTTTTGCGGTTAGTGATCACAAACAAAAAATGGCTTGTCCTTTTATATAATAGCATAGATATATGTAGATCGCGTTTATGTGTGAAAATAATTACAATAACTTGTAAAGTACTATTTTTTAGTAGCACTACAATAAAATGTCTACATTAATTGGTCCCTAAGCCATATTCTTTTCATACACCTCTCGGGGCTATCGGAAGTCGAGTGGGAAACAAGTTGGGATACGAGTGGATTCAAGTGGGTATGGAGCTTAGGATAGAAGGATAGGGATCTGGTTTGGAACATTATAAAACATTAATGGAACAACATAGGACGTTAACGCCCAACAAAGTAAACAAAGGATGAGCAACAGGCGTAAATTGTAAAATTCTTATTTTTACGAATAGTTCGAATTTAGTTGGTATGGTTATGGGAGGGACACATCGATGTTTATCACATCGATAAGTTATAACCTGACTGTGAAGTCGATAGCCAATGTGACGTGCAGGTCTGGAGTGACGATAGTGGACTGCTCTATCCAATGAACTAGCAAGAGGACGTTTTGACTTGTAACTCACAGATTTGAATGCCGATTTTTGTGTAGGTAGAAGGGACCTATAATAGTGCAAAACTACTGTTATAGCCACCAATGAGCATTGGGAGCCGAGAAAAAAAAAAAAAAAAAATTAAAATCATGATTTATTTTTGTTCTCAGCTCTCAGTCAAGATAGAGAAATAATATTTTCACGTTAAATTGTAATTTTGTATGTTTTTAAAAATAAAAACACTTTGGTTATGATTAAACCCATTGTTATATACAAGCCCCATGGATAAAATCAGAATCCACGCTGATTCTAGTGATTTTTTAATGGAATAAAGACAACAAATGTTATCGCAGTTAGAAGTTGTTGATTAAATCTCAACTTCAAAAATATTAACGTCCTCCGAAAGGGTTTAAAATTAAATATTTTTCATTTTGATAAAATTTAATGGGGTTCTTTGGTGCGTTGAGATTTGAGAACAGTTTTTCATAAAAAACATTTCCTACTGATTTTTTAAATTTTTAGCACCCTAAAGCCGGATCGTGTCTTGAGCAAAACGAAACTATTTTTATTTTAAAAACATACAAAACTACAACTTTACGTGAAAGAATCATTTCTCTATCTTGACTTAGAGCTGAGAAAAAAAAAATTAAACGTGATTCTCATATTTTATTTTTTTTTTCGGCTCCTAATGCTCATTGGTGGCTATAACTCTAGTTTTCACTATTATAGGTCCCTACTACCCACACACGAATCGGCATTCAATTCTGTGAGAATATCTAGATATTTACTAACAAACCAACTACAAACCAAATGCCTTCATAGACATTTTTAATATATCTTTCAGGATAATTAGAATTGTTGACATATTAAAATAATGTATTGTAAATTTTAGCAATTATAACCACCTCATAACCTACGATATATATACATCCAGGAATATTGTTTTTGTTTTTTTAATTTTAAGAAGCCATTTCGGTATATTTATTCTCAGATAAAAATGTATTTCAAATAAGAAAATAAATTAAATAAAGCTGATAATTTTGCTTCACCAGCAGGAAAGTTGTTTTTTATTGAAGACCCCATGAATATTTATTTTATATTTTACGATACAATGGCATAAGTTAAATCTTTAATGGCTTTTATTTGCAGTCTTAAATTTAATAATTATATAATATAGTATCGATTAATTTAAATTATAATTATAACTATAATTCTCTCGCATCGTAAACTTTTGATTAGATACACTAATTATAGTCATTATAATTCCTCACAATTCATTTCGTGATGAAGATATTGCTGTAAGAAGCTCAATTCGACCAATGAATGGAATGATGTCCTTGTGCCAAATTAAAGCCCTCAATGCTGTCGCACAAAACTGTTTTAATGAATCTAAAACCGGCTCAGCTCTCTAGCAGTGACGTTTAATTATTTATTTCAAATTTATTAAATACCTTAAATTTATATATATGGGGTTTAACAATTAAATATATTTGATGCAAGTTCCAAAACACTGCTGTTCCAAAATATTGAAATTGTAAGAAAGAGAAAGACTTTTAAATAACACTTCAATTATTCCCAACAATACTCCTACAATGAGTGTGATTTTTTTAAAATTTATCAATACCCTTAACGGTGGTAAATAAGCCGACTTATGTATCATCAGAAAGGGGAATTGAGTCGTAACTATTTGTAACAGCTAAAGTATTGAAATACAAAAGCAATATGTTTCAATTAAAAAAAAAAAAAAGATGTGTTAATTTAAGTTAGAAGGTTTAAGAGTAAGAAGAAGAAAGAGGTTGACCAAGACAGGAGTTGAGATAGATAAGGCACGTACACTGCCAGCCATAGATCTCTTTCTACAGTCCGCCTTTTTGTAAATTATTGTCTGCTATATAGTCTGAATCAATTTATCTGAAGTACATACTGAGTTTCATATCTTGATCGAGAGAAACATTTTAAAACATTGGCGCCGAATATATTATAAACATGCAAGAACTCAATCATAAAAAAATATTTAATAATCAACTGTATCAACTAAATTCAAAGTTACAGACGTTCCAAACTTTTTGCTAAAGTAAAATTAGGTTTTGCTAAAAAAAAAATTACAAATGAGGTGAAATGAAGAGCAATGAGGACAAGTAACTTTTCCAATCGTGTAAGTTGTCTCGAATGTGGATTCGATAAATCGACATCATTTATCGATTTCTAATTAGATTGATCCTTCTATACTATCATGCGAACGGAGCAAATTAATTGCATAACTATTGTTAAAAATGTATCTAAAAATATAGCTAACATGAAATAACTATATACTCTTTATAGAACCAAATTTGATTTGCATTAATAATGTATAGATTAAGAACTTTGTATACTTATCTTTTCATTACATATATATATATATATATATATATATATATATATATATATATATATATATATATATATATATATATATATATATACATATATATATATTTAAGTTGTAATTAGAAATGTTTTTGTTATTATTATTTGATTTTAAATAATTTAAATAAAGGTAATTACTGTAAATATAGTGTAGTAAACGTATAAATAAGATGAAAGTAAATTTAATGTTCTACAAATATCCTTATTACGATTTTTCTGAGGAACAGTCGTGGGATACACTCGAAGCAAATGTTTGACAAAAAGTTAGGTCAAAATAATGTTTGTTTTTTTTCTCGAAAATTAGCGATTTTCAATAACGTATATCTCAAAAGCCATTGGAAGTACGACAAATATGTATATAAACAATTTTATAGGAATTTTAATTAGCTAATGTTTTTATTTGAAACATATTTTTCTAGAGTCAACAGTTTTCGAGATATTATCGAAAAGCTAAAAAATGGAACTTCTCCCCTCCCCCCCAACGTTAACCTCACCCCCCAGTGGTGACATACTTTTAGTATGTTTACCTTCTAACTACTTCTAACGAAGCTATGTAGTCAACAATTGTAGGACATTTCATGGACAATATGTTTATACAATATCTTTACTGACTTGACAATTTATTTAAAGTTTAGTCTTTGGATCGAGCAGTCATAACAAGATTGCCTCATCGATATCGCGTCTTATAGTCTTAGGCTTAAAGGTCCACATAATTTTCTGCAAATTAGATTTCCTTAAATAATTAATATTAATTACTATTTAAAGTAAAACATAACCAAACATTAGACTGGAGGGGCATATTGAGGCTTACTGAATCAATGTGCCGCAACAGACATTTATGGAAAACTTAAAAATTACATTTTTTAACATATGAATACCTTATTTCTGAATTCACTAACTCACCTTTGTTTTGTGGAAATTTTATTAACTGGTTACATTCAAACGTTCTTGTCAAAGACTCTGGACTGAGTGTAATCGCAATCCCAACTGCCACAGTTTGACGATTACGTTTTAGAGAGGTTAGGAGCGGAGTAGTTATATTCGATAAGTTATACACAGTAATGTGCCCTTTGTATCTAAGTTCTACGCCTCTCCTTCATGTTGAACTTTCAAGGAACAATGCCGAAAATTACCAAACTTTGAAGAGCTCTGGAATTGAGTTATGGCCCCAAGCACTCATACTAACTTCTCCTTGTCACCCAGAAGATGTACAGAGACCCAAAGTAACCGCAATCCAATTTAGTTAAATAAGAGAAACTAAGAAAAAGGAAGGAGGACAGATCTGTGGAGCAATAACCCATAACGGATCTAGGTTCTAGGTTCCCCGGAGAACCGCTCGTTCTATTATTATAAAGAGAGGACCAGCTGACAGTTGGACCGGACGCTATTCTCTTGTTATGCAACTGCCTGGGGTTCGATCTTGGTGGGCGGTTATAGATAGGAGGGTGAAGGAGTTGAGGAGGTGAGGAGTGGTCTTTATGATGGCTATGCTTTGCGGAACATCAATAGTCCAGTTGAGTGGTTTATGTTCATGTTATCGAGGGACCACTGTTGGTCGAACATCTCTGTATGTAAAAAAAATAAAAGGTAACTAAAACACTGAATTTGTGAGATTTTACGTTTTAGATAATTATCATATGGGAAATAAATTTAAAATGGGGCTATTGGATAGTTTGGATTTAATATATTTGCCATCTCTTAAGGTAATAAACAAACATGCTAGCTAGCACTAAGAAAAAATAGCTGAGCTAAGTATGTAAATTTCTCCTCCAGTGCCTCAATAATCGTCTGTGCGGAAGAGTTAGTAGTAATGTAAAGAGTTGTTGTTTTGTTTATTGGGGTTTACCTCATTATGTAGTCCATCTATATTCAACTAGGGCGGCATATCCTACACTCTTAGTTACTGTATCTATTGTAGTGTAGGCTGGGGAGAGAGAGATTCATTTCTTGGGCCCACCACGAATTCAAATTTCAGATGGGGTTTTCGACCCTTCAACCTCACTCTGCCATCGAGCCCCCTAATATTTCTCGTATCAATAGGTTAGGATTGAAAATTAGTCTATCATGGAAAAGTTTAAACCTATCTCAAGCTTTTACAGAGGTACAGAAAATGTCAAGGTCGTTGCGTAGTGAATCATTTGAAATATAAAAAGGTGATCTAAATTTTTTACTAATGTTTAAGAATGAAAAGGTTGGATCTTTTAATGGTTGATTTCTTCTGTACCATATACTAATCACTTGAGGTATCACTTGAAATAATAAAATCGTTCAAAACCAAACCGAGATTTTTGTTTAAATGAACAGATAAACCTTTCTAATAGCCCTATTTCAAATTTGTTTCCAATAGGAACGGAAAGAGCATTGGGAAATCCCAAAAACCCAAAGAGTTTAACCTACACTGATATTTCCTCTACCCTACTGAAGATATACTTGAGATAACTGTTAGTTCTCCTCAGGTGAGTACCAATATTTGATTTCTTATCTTACATTTCTGAAAACTTTTAGTATATATAATCCATGTAACATAGTGCTGATGTTGTGGAAGTTTAGTAGGTTTTAGAACTGAAGATGAATGTTTAGAATTGGAAACTAGTTTTCTCATAAAATAATCCCAATAGAAGTGGCAATTAATTCATCAATCATAATCACATACTATTGTATTTTTTAGTGGCTTCAAGAGAACATTGTAAATAATTAGTTTGATAATAAATGCTACTTTAGAACTAAGTCAATGAATTTATTAAACTGTTAAACAGCTGGGCGACAGGAAACTGTTGTCACAACTTCCTGAGGTTTTAGTAATGCCAATTGTTTCATTGAAGGAGATCTATTTAAGTATTTCTTATTCTATATAGTATCATTCTATTTAGCAATGTCAATTAAAAATAAATAAAAATTATAATTAAAAAAAAAAACTCTAAAAACACGCTTTTATAGCAAAGCTAAGTAATAATTTAAGTGTGGTCAACAATTTGCAACGGTCAGACATTTTAATTTTTAGAGTTCAAGGTTCGAAGTTGATATTTTCTGTACTATTCCTAATTTGTTTGTATTTTAACACAATTTATTCTATATCAACCAACAATTTTTGTTTTTTTGACATATCTCAGAGTGGGAATGAGCAAATGTTTACTTTAATATCCTATCTTACACAAAATGTAATGATCTGCAACTTTAATTATAAACCATTTTTTGATTGAATTAGCCATTTCTACGTTATATACGCTTAAACATGACCAAAACTAACTTTTTAAAGTTGGCAAAATTCTTCGATGTTTGACAATCTATTGTGGCTAAACGCCTGAATCAAATTCAGCTTAAGTGATGTCTTTAGACGCACAATTTAATAAACTTTAATTTTGAAAATAAAATATTTTTCGATTGAAATCGTTTTTCCATATGACTTTTTCCAAAATATGAAAAAATTTTGGGCTTTTTGCCCACCAAACATTTTTCCCTTATCAAATTTAGTTTCGTTTTTGATATTTTATTCTCAGGACCCATCTGGACCATATAAAACCCCCAGACCCCTCATTTTGGGGTAATTTAACTAGACTAAATGAGAACATAAGAACAAAGTTGTGCAATTATTGTATTGTCATTAGTCCTTGAAACGTGTGCAATTTTTTACGTTAATCAAATGGTAGTAATATTCCGTTAAATACAGGTGAGCTTAATAAAAGCGTGTTTAAAAAAATAGAAACAAACTGAGAAGCATAAACGTTTAAAGTTTTTATTTAGTCCTATTCAACCGAACGGTAACCTTTCAGATTCCTTAAGTAATCATTTTACATGATCATTGTAATGATTGGCTAATGAAACTATAGCATAAATGAATTAAGAGTTGAATTGATTGAAGAACTGCAAACCATATCATAAATCTTGCAATCAACAGCAACAGGTAGGCAGGTAGAGCAAGGTAGTTAGCCAATCAGGGATACATTATTCATATACGGAATCCAGTTTTATGGCCACAGTCAAAATTTATTGAAATTTATGGCGGCTTGTACAATTTAAGCTGTAAATTATAAACAGCTGCGTTGAGAGTCATGTTCCTTCCTGAGAGAGGGAACACGAGGTGCGGAGGACTATCTAATTAGGTTTCTGTTCCAAGATCCCACGGCAAAAAAAGAATTATACCTGCTCCACAACCCGAGCGAGTACCACTTCTCGATATGGAAGGAAGTTAGTTCTTCTCTGGGCAACAGTTCTTACCGAAGGTGTCTCTCATCGGAGAGGGAAAGATCTTGGGAGGCGAACTAATATTCTTCAAGCAATGTTTTCTAATAGAAATTTATTTATATTAACCGAATCAGCTTATTTATTCCTAAGATATAGAAAGTCTATGAACTGATTGGTAAATAGATATTTATTGATCTAATAAAAATAACCGTGATCATATATTTATTTTTAAAAAATAAATACATCCAATAATGTGTAATATGAATCAATATAAGATTTTAAAAGCTTTCATAATGAATAATTTAAAGGAATATCAATCGTAATTCATTTTTGCCAACTTGATTTTCAATGAAAGCCAAGACTTCAAAACTGAAACAGTGCCCATATGATAGCATTATGACAATAAAAAATATTAATTTATAATATTAAGGGGTAATATACCGAATATTAAATAAAGATGTCAAAAATCAACAAATCAATGAATTACTTCCGACTTCTAAAGATTTATTTATTTAATGTCAATAATCAATTATTAATTTATTTAATAACAATAAATATAATTTATTTATTTAATTTAGTTAAATATAATTAAATTTGATTATCAATTTTAATCTGTAAATAAAACCGTACCTTTGTAACCTCTCATGTAGAATGGCGCTCGCCACCTATCGGTCAATTTTCAAACTTCTCTGTTATCCACGTATTATCGCTTTTTAAATAACAAATCAATGGGAAATCAGTAGATTTTATTATTGCTAAACCTTACTCGAACCATAAAGATGATGTGGTTAATATTTGATACAGACCGGTTTAGTAGTTTTCGTGGTTAGTGATCACAAACGAAAATGGCTTTTCCTTTTATATAATCGTATAGATTACTATAATTTATATTTAGTGATTATAATTAATTGATTATATTTTATTACTTGCTACAATCAAATTCTATAATCGATGGTACATGCTGGTGCAGTCGGGTTAAATATTTTGACATCGATTTCTTCACGGGGATATGCGGTATAGCAATATTTCGTTATAGTTTAATTAAAATAAAAAAATACATTAGATCAAAGATAAAAAAAATAATGACAGCAGGTCTGTCCAACCGACCATTTCGAAAATAACAGTAATTTACTTCAATTCCAACCTCCGCTAGTCGGAATCAAATCCAAGATACCAGACCCGAACCAGCGCAATACCCGGACCAGATATCCTCAACAGCTGTTTCCCGTTGCTAGCTGATATCCCCGGCTGTTTAGTAATCCACAGCCCAAAGTCCAATAATCCAAAGAAAATAGATTATATATTATTATGTAATGGCCGCCTAGAGTTAGAGAGTTGTAGAATAGTTATTGCAGCTGAGAAGTGCAGCCTAGAGGAAGGCTAGGAATTAGCTCCAAGCAAATTGTACAGTTTCTCCTCTCGCGGGGAAAGGATATTTTATTATTTCCTCTTTAGCGTTTATTCTTCCACTTTCTCAGGCCTTCCGAGGCGAAGAGTGAATACCACGCATGAGAATCGTTCACACGCAAGTACCAATGGAGAGGTGCCGGCCTCTGTTCAAGATAAACACAAAGAACAGGCACAATTCTGTGTTAGGAACAACATTAAATCAAGTTGAGATCCTAAGAATAGTCGGAGGAATCAATGGTAATTGGTAATACTTGGTAATTAAGTTACATTATTTGGTTAGCTACAACGAGGGATGTTATTAGAAGAAGTTAATTTGTTTTAATATTTTCTTTAGTAATCATAACATCATCATAACATATCATACAATTTCTAATTATATTCATAACATTACATCATCACGTTGAGGTACACCATGATGGTATAGAAGGTCCAATACAATTAGGATTGGTGAATTAATTGCCACTTCTATTGAGATTATTTTATTTGAAAACTAGTTTCGAATGCTAAACATTCATCTTCAGTTCTTCAAGGTTTCTGTTTCTCCATTTTCTGTTTTAGCTACCTCGAAGAACTGAAGATGAATGACTTATAGGTAATCGATAACTTAAATAATAACTTAGAGGTAATCTTTATTGCTCTAGGAAGGACGGGTTTTAAAATGGGAAATGTACCCCCGTCTTATTTATACAGCCAAATGTTAAATCAGATGAATATCCGATTTATATGGTCTAATATAGTAGGTATTTTTACCCCCGTACTAAGGAATCGGTATCGATACACGACATATCAAAAATATCGATATTTTTATTTCACTTTCCGATATTTTTTCTTTTAAATATTTGTCGTATTGATAAAATAGTAAATTTTTAAATATTTAAATTCATCTCACCTTCACCATATAGGCCAATCAGAATCAAGAGAAGGCTTTACATACCTGAAAAAAAAATATATATATATACATTACTTTTAATGTTAATATTATTTTATAAATAATATAAAATTCATAGATTAAAAACAAAAAAGATAAACGAGATCCATGGAGAAGAGTAGACCCCCGAACTAAGGGAGAGCAAGTCCGGTTTTGGATTAGAAAACTCAAGTTTGATATTATATTGTAGAAAGTGACAAGGGCTGTTCAACAACTACAAAAAATGTTCTCCGTGTTAATTTATAATGAACGGGAGCTTAGAGAAAATTATAACTTTTATGAAAGTGGTTCAACTTTCTTTTTGAAATTTTATCTCCCCAGTTTAGTGAGCAAACAGGCAACAGAAAAAATTAAATCTAAGATTTATTAATCTGTTGAAGAAACAAACACATTAAGTTAATTACAGCAAACCTTTTTGGATAGTTACATTCTCTACTTTCCCATTTATATGGTTCAAGGACATTTTTTTTATTGTGAAAACTTGATAAATTGGACGTGGATTCTTGCATCAATAAAGCAGTCATTTTATTATTTTGATATATTTAGGGAAAGATTGTTAAATTAAGATTGATCAATTATTTACAACTTCTGTCGCCATTTTTATAATTCAAAGACTAGTTCTACTGTTAAACATATAGTGACAACTTTAAGTGCTTCTTAAAACTGTGAGTTTCCAGTCCAGCAGCTGATAGTTTCAAGAAGCCCTCTCGCTTTGCTTCATTAGAACTGCCGATGAATAAAACAATGCCAACTATATTCTTTATTCTCATTGTCCTATCATGTAGTCATTGTTTTATTTATTGTCATATATTATACAAGGTGAGTCTCTCATAGGGTAAAAAAAAAAAAAAAAAATTGTGTGAAACTAGATCGAAAATGAGGAAAAATGCCTTAGACCTTAGCTTGCTATCCAACCCGTTGCAGAGTTACCATAATTCTCTTAAAAACCACGCTTTTTTCCATAAAAGTTATAATATCTTTCTTTACTGCTCAACTTTCTTTAGACATTTTTCAAATTTGGCCACATTTTCGAATTTCGCATTAAATTTGCTATAAGAGCAGAGTACAAGTAACCTTGAATTTTACCTTGAACTTGGGATCTAACAAACAGCTTCATCTTCAACTTATTTAGGGAAGTCACAATCTCTTTGAATACTTCAACGCTCACCGTTTTTCAAAAAACTATCCACAAAAGTGCTTATCTAACAAAAACTTTTTGTTTTAAAACAGAAAAAACATGGTGTTCTCATTTGTCATACAAATCAGTTACTTGTTTGAATGTTAAAACATTATGACAATCCCTTAATGTAAATGTGCATTTTATTAATAATAAACTCTTCATTGGAATAAAAAGCAAAGAAAAAAATAATTGTTTAATAAAAAATAAAGGAAAACTGTCAATACAGCGACACAAGATCAAAGGATTTTATGTAATTACATTTATTTATTTATTATTATTATTTGTGATTTATTTTTATTAGATTTTTAAAAGATTTTTATTAGAAGTTTTAAAACCCAATGATAATGACTATAGACCTCAATTTTGCCGTAAGCTTCTGAATGTATATAATATTGAAGAATACCACTGCCACTGTTTGAGGTGAAGTATATGGACTGATGAGTATATATATATATTACACTGGAAGGCATTTCTACATATCCTTGGTTTATTCATTTTTGAACTGCGCGATACACAAGCTGACTACCACCATTTCTTACTCTACGACTCAATGCTTTAATTTATTTGTTCCTTCATGAATTTATTATTAATTGAAAATAATCCTAAACAGAAGAATATAGCTAAGCAGTAGATAATAATGCTAGTGCTGTAAACAGTAAAGGAGGAAGAAGTAGACAATAAACAAAGCGATGCATCCAACCGGCCATTGTGAGTGTGCGTTGTGTGGGTCAGAGGGGGCCAAGGCCAGGCCAAGCGCTCTCTGCTTTCTTCTTTGAAACTAATTATTATCAAGTTCAAAACAATACTTAATACATATCTCAATAAAATGTAACTAATTGAAGACAAAAATAAACAGGTGGTAGGGTGACACTTAATTCATAAATAAAATTTTTTTAGGGGGTTCTTAAACAACTTTAATTTTGATAATACAAAACAATGTGCTTGCTACAGTTATTGGCTATAAGTAACAGAACTATAAGTTATCGACATATTAAAACTAATGAAGAAGTAGGAAATAACAACAATAGATCCCTGACTGGTAAAAACAATAAATAATGATTACGTCTATCTTTAATCTGTTTTTGTAACTGCTTCTCATAACGAAACTGCCAACAAATTTCCGATCCCAGAAACACCAAGAGATCATGTCAAAAAAGCTTTAACACTAACAAAACTTACGCAAAACGTGACTTTCTTCATTGAAACCAATATGTCTTGAAAACAGTAAATCCTAGCGACAAACGCTATATAAAAAAAAAAATATTCTACTTCAAAATTTCTAATGAAACAAAATGTCATCTAATTTTCGATCCAAGCAACATCAACAAAGATATAGCGTGTCAAAATGTTCCATTTTTGACAAATCCATGTCAAAAAATAAAAAATAATACCACCCATAATATTTAATATGTGCAATTGTAAACTGTTAAATCATTTGGATAAAACTTTTATATTATTATTATTATATACCACTTATGTTCTTTTTTTCCTTTTCAATATTAAACGAAAACCATATGATGACGATATACCATTTAGGGAGCTTTTAATGAATCAGTGTTGCCAGGAGGTTACTGTCACTCACTGTTGTCCCAGGAAAAAAAATCATTCTTATTTAGGTGTTTACGATCCTATATCGCTCATTTGCCTCTCTCTTAGAATAGTTGAAGCTCAAATATAACGTCAATCGGCTAAAACTACATTGATCAATGGTTCATTATACAGTCATCAACAGTTCGGCATAACCCACAAGCTTGTTTTTGAGTAAGTCGCTGTAGTAGCAAATGAGCGATATATATCTTTAAAGTAGAGCATATGAAACGAATTATTAAAAATATTAATCAATCAAACCAAAGAATCAAATCAAACAGTATTTTATAAACCATTAAAACTTCAAATTAATGTGATTTATTACTGTTTTGCTTTAAATGGGACATACCTGTCCATCAAGAATTTATTCAAAATCACAAAAGACCTACACCAATCGTAGGTAGCAATTGCTCGGTAATATTTTTGGTGATTTTAATTTGATTTATGTTTTTAATTTTTCCAACATGTTTCACATAGCCTGTTACAGTGAATCAGTGTTACCATGAGCTTAAAATCAGCCAGTGTTGCCACAGAAAAAAAAACAAAAATTATAATTTGTTATACGCTTCACTTCTTAAACTTGATATCTAACATATTAAAATAAATAAAAATAACTCCAGCGAATGGTAACCAACAGATAATATTAGTAAAAACAAATGACAAATCGTTGATAGAAATTTGTAAAAAGATTAGTTTATAAAATAATTGCTAATAGAGTATAATGCTCTAAGCTCAAGACTTTTAACCGTTTCTAATGTAATTGAGAGGCCGCGGTGGCCGTGCGTGTCGGGAAGGATTGTGCTGCCACGGTTGAGTAAGAATCGGCGGTGGTTGGAGGCGGTCGTTGACGGTTGACTTGCAAGCGGTTCACTTCAAAAAGAACCTTACCTTACCTTAGATCTTGATCTTGAGGAACCATTCACAAAAAGATATGGAGAAAAGCATTTTAATAAATATATTAAACTAACATTATGTTTTCATAAGTTTTCACATTCTCTAGCATTTCTTTCTGCTATCCAGTATTTAAGGAGTCGTATGTTATTTAGCATAATTGTGTTTTAAATTAATACAGTTTAATTAATAATTAGGTTAATCTTTGTTCATGTAGTACAAATCACAGTTAAGTGAGTTGATTGGTTTAAAAGGTTTCAAAATTCTTTCAACAAGTCCATCAGATAACATCTTATGTTACATAATTAAATTAACAAACGTTTATTCTATTGTATGTACAATAGACAAATGTGATAAAGTTTTTTTTTTTCAGATATTTTTTAACATTTTTTTTTTTCAAACAGCTCAAAGTAGCAATCATGGGTTAAGTAGTTAGTGGTTTAAAACATGTTGACAATATGATTACTAAAACAATAATAATTAAAACAATTATTAATCAGAGTCTAATTTATAGCCCAACTCATCGTTATTTTCTCTATATAAACATTAAAGGCGAAGTCTTCATCCTCACTATAAAACAAAATAAATTGTATGAATTAGGAACGTATCTTTTATGAATTATCTTTCCATCAGTATTATCAATTATCTTAATTTCCAGTTGTTTCTTCTAGAAAGCATCCACAAGCGAAGTATAGAAAATAACTAGAAGTAAGAAACATAAATTACTTTAGCAGAAGCAATGTCCAAACCGGGCGATAACTAGCAAAGGGTATAGTATGCTATTTCACTTTCACGATGATATACTTAAACGAAGTAGAATATATTTTTATTTTTTAACAGAAATAACTTTTGTAACAAGAAAAAAAAAATGGACATGTCTAAACATAAGACAAATTCAATACACTTACCAACCGGTCTTAGTGAGTTCAATTTTTTTGTGTAAATAAATCTTTAAAAAAAAAATCAAGATAACACAACCTATATGGAAGACTAATTCTAACGAAAAGATACTCGTAGATATCTCAAAAGTTAAAAATTTTTTTTTTTTTTTTTCTCATTTTATTGGAATTTACAACTGTACAATATATACATCTAGTAAATAGGTTGATTATGATTACAACATGCCTAAACTTGAAAAGGACTACTCATCAGTAGCACTTCAATATAAATCTACACTAGAAGGTCTCTAGGCCTTCTTTTCAGACGCCTCGGAGGATTATCGGGAATGGATTGGGAAGCAAGTTGAGAGACTAGTGGATTTGAGTGGTTATGAAGCTTACTATGGAAGGATAGGTATCTGGTCTGAGCTAAATCAGCAACAAATGGGACATTAAGATCTTTATGGATAAGTTTATTGGTGACTAAGTAGGGAGCATTAAGGATTTTTCGAAGGATTTTGGATTGTAAGGATTGGATACGGGAAGAATTAGAAGGTTTAGTTGAGCCCCAAAGCTCAATTCCATATGTCCAAATAGGTCTGATAACTGTCATGTAAATGAGTCTTTTGTAGTAAATCGGAAGGTTTGAACGTTTGTCTAATAAATGTTGTAGAAGTCGAAAACGACGAGCGGTTTCCTGTCGTTTTAGTCTTGTATGTGGATTCCAAGTCAGACGTTTGTCTAGTTGGAGTCCTAGATAGCCGATCTGTTCATCAGGAATATGATTTAAACCATTGAAGTTCATATTTTTAGTATATAGAAGACCTATGTTTTGTTGTATGTTCCTGTTTGGTACCCGAGTCATTTTTTTATTTTATTTACAATTTATTGAAATTTACAAATGTAGAAATATACATTAAGTAAATGTGTTAAAAACGCTTACAATAACATGGTAAAACTTGAAAGTAACTACTCATTAGTAGCATTTTAATAAAAATCTACACAAGAAGATCTATTGGCCATCTTCTTTTCAGACGCCTTGGAGGATTATCGGGAATCGAGAGGGAAGAAAGTTGAGTGGTTATGGAGCTTACTATGAAAGGATTGGCATCTGTTTTGGGCTAAATTAGCAACATATGGAACATTAAGATCTTTATGGATAACTTTATTGGTGATAAAATAAGGAGCATTGAGGATTTTTCGAAGGATTTTGGATTGTAAAGATTAGATAAGGGATGAATTGGATGGTTTAGTTGAGCCCCAAAGCTCATCCCCGTAAGTCCATATTGGTCTAATCACAGTCATGTAAATGAGTCTTTTGTAATTAATTGGGAGCTTTGAACGTTTTTTGGAGTCCTAAATAGCGGATCTGTTCAACAGGGATCAGTGGGATATTATGAAAGGATACGGTTGGACAGGAAGTCGTAGGTTTACGGCGAAGGGTAAAGGTTATTTGGTGTGATTTGCTTGGATTTATTTTAATTCTCCAATTTTGACACCATTCTTGAAGAGTTAAAAATTGAATAAGAAAATCCACAATAACTTTATAACAATCCTCACTTTAAAAAACGCTCCTAAAAAAAAATTACTATAGGACATTAGTTAATGCTAAATGGAAAAGGATAGATAGGATAGAGGATTTAGTAGTAAATTAATCTCAAACCATTCAGAGAATTAATTCGCCTGGCATAGCAAATCAATGGGGTATGGAGTAGTTCCTTATCATTTTTATAATTTATTTTATTTTTTTAAATTTTCCCCTCTTTATTTCTTAAATAACTTCCACATAACATTGGGAACCTACATGGTGTACTAAGAAGACAAGGCTCAACTTAAAATAATAATACTGTTGAACAACTTAAATATAAGATTTGATCATAATTTATAATGAAAGAAAAATATATATAAAAAAAACTTTCAAAGGAATTTATTTTAAAAATAAAAGCAATTGCTTGTAGTTGGTGAGGAGACTACAACTAGTGCTTTCCCTATAAATAAAATAAACCGATGATAAAATTAATTCAACGTAAATTGATAACTAGCAATTACAAGTGAAAGAAACTTTTTACGTATGTAAATAAAAAAAAAAAATCCGTTTTAAGATGTAAAGTAGTAGGGTTGTTTTAGCAACAATGAACTTGGGGGAGAAGTAAAAGGTGTTGCGAACGGAAAGGATTGAGGACCCATTGAGGAATGTGAAGGGCTTCCTTCACAGCTGAGCTCTGTAATTATCTCTCCGGTCGTTGGCCAACTTGAACCTGTTGAGGGGCTTAGGGCAAAGTTCTTGAGCCAGGGCTTCTTTAAGTAGCGGTTATTAAACTATTTTATGGCTAAGGCAGATTGAAGTCTATAAGAACATAAAATCTAATAACCTATCGGCTTGGCAACTTTGTATCTCGCAGAACCATTGCGTTCTTCAAAGTAACTGCAAATTGGAAAATGGACTTATTATGGAGTCATTATCGATTAGCCCAAATAAATTAAAAAGTTATCCAAAGTTAGCGAATGGTGTGCGGTAACCGGCCGCCTTCAGCCTTCAAATACCAACTGTAGCTCGCTAGGTGTTTATTTTGTGTCAGTCCTGTCAAATGAATATCATTCTGGCTTCGGCCGCTCTCATAAGTAGGAATCGGATTCGTATGTATTTACATATTTTTTTCTTGCCAATTTTCAGACGTTTTTCAACTAGAAGAGTTCATACTGACACTTTTCACATATTTGGATGTTATTGCATATTTATACATATTTGATCGAAATAAATACATATTTCTACATATTTAATCAAAATAAGTACATATTTCCACATATTTTTCATTTTGGGTATATTTTCATAATTTGGAGGTGGTTGACAGGGACTATGAACCACAGACTGTTGGGATGTGAGTCAGTGGGTACAATAGTCCAGTAAAATAAGGCTCCAAAAGGATGTTTTCAAGAAAAAACTGCCGATCTTTTATTGTTAACGAATCTTCATGTTTTTTGGGGGGCTTTATCCGAATCTGAGCTACCACGGCAGCGATCGGCTGATTATTCAAAAACGCCCAAAATAGCGGTTAATTTCGTTTTTACCTATAACACGAAAACGAAGCTTTTTTCGAAAAAAGTCTGAAAATATTAAATATTGCTGGAACCAGAACCAGAACCTACGAAATGAATAAACAGCTCCAAAATCGGACCATTTTTCGCGAAGTTATGGTCTTGGGAAGAAATTGTAGAAATTAGCCGACTTGCGGCTTAATATTCAGACACTATTTGTCCGATCCCAAATTTCTTTCTTTTTTTTTTTTTATATCTCAAAGCTCGTTAAATTTACTATTAGATCCTATATATTTATATTCAATCTCGTGAAACTCCCACGCTAGCAAGTTAAATGTGTGTGTTTTGACAATTATGACAAGTTCAGTGGGCTGTCTTGGGTATTTCATGGGATTTAATACAAATTACATATATAAGATCAAATTGTAAATTTAATCAACTTTGACATGAAAAAAAGAAATTTGGGATTGGACAAATAGTTTTGGAGTTATAGTGAAAAATGGCCTTAAAAAAACGTGATTCACAAAAGAACGGGAATTGTAGCGTTCTTGTATGTGTATTTTATAAGACCTAACTTAAACTTGATATATGTATATTTAATATTATATATAACTAGCTTTTAGAAGATAAAAGTAATTTTAGATCTGATTAATAGTTTTGGAGATATAGCCTAAAAAGTACGCCAGATCATCGTCGCTTTACGTTCCAACATTTTAAATTCCAAGTGGTTGCAAACAATTTCGCAGAGAGAAGTTTTCAAAATTGAAAATTTAACACATCTTTTATTAGTATATACTGTAAAAAATTTCTTTTGTTGTATAAATCATTATAACTTCTAAAAAAAAATTCTTTTGTTCCTAATAATTATTATGAATTGTAAAAGTGTTCTTTTGTTGTATATATCATTATAACTTGAAAAAAAAAAATCCATTTTCATAAAAAAAAAATGTCCATTTTACTTAAATATTCCTGAAAATATTTTTAGAAAATCACATATTTAACGAAAATAAATGCATATTTTAATTAAATATTTGGCATTTTTAAATACATAAAAATCCGATCCCTACTCATAAGTAAAGAACTTAGAATAATTCAAGTAATTGAAGTTTTATTTGTTCATTGATAAGAATCTTGTATTGAAGTAAGCAATCCAGCATTATTTCTTCAGTGTTATTTTTAAGAATAGCAGTAATTGTTTACCTGGTTGAAATTGTATTGGTTAGGAGTTGGAAGATTACATAAAAGCATAATTACAAGTCCAATTTATCAGTTGGTAATCCGGATGGACTATTAAGAACTGCTTGTGGATAATAGAATGCATTAGCAGTGCTTAAAACTAAAGCCTTACGAATTATGTTTTTTCACACAATATCAAAAAGCAAAGGATCGACATTTTTATTTTGTAATAATTTCTAACCATAAAAGTATATCAGAGTGTGGCAAACTTCATTCCTGCTACTCAACATTGCATTATTATATATTTTATTATAGATAAACCTTCCTAGAACTATGAAAATGATGTAGTATAATTTGCTATAGATGGGTTGAGTAGTTTCAAACTGTATTGCGGAATGGCGTTAACCACAGATGAGCCGGTCGACTTTGAAACACTTGACACTTGACACTTGACACTGACAAGCACACGACACGGGTCGCTCCACAAATAAAATAAAACTATTTTTAATAATTTAATTGAATAAAAGTGGAGGAATCCGCTTAGGTTGCTTCTTGGCCGGTCACAGTCCCCATTAAACATTAAACCTCCCGCTTCTCGGAGCAGTTACTGATGACTCAAGCTATTTCTGTAACAGCTCAAAGCTATTTTATCAAACTCAACAAAATAATATCCAATTCGATAAATCAATTAGTTCATTGGAAATTCATTATTTTCCTACAGAATTGTTGTATGCCTCTAATAGTTAAAGTTAAACATTCCTGCGAGAATCATTCGCTTCTTTAATCTCTTTGAATTTATTATGCTAGAAACTCAAGAAAGAATTATAGATTCAATAAACTTTATATGAAACAGGAAGACGCCGACGAAGAACAGTCGTGGTGACTGCGAGTTATAAGATTATAAATATTACTCATAATATTAATATAATCTCTAACATTACTTTTATTATTGAGAAACCCTTTTAGCACCTGACTAACAGAAAGTATCCTTTTGACCTTCCAAGGGTAAAATATAAATTACATCTTCAACAACACATGTCATAAAGAATCATAAAGTAAACTGCCTTGGGTCAAAGATCCCCAGCCACCTTATGTCCTCTCTTATTACACCATATAACACCCTGTGTATATTACTGTGACATGAGACAATTGACACCTACGCCGGACTACCCTTTCTCACGTTCCCTTTAGTAAACATTTAACCAGACACTCTCACCCTATCCTATCCCCACTCCAAACCTTTAGGTTTAAGTAGCTGGAAGTTTTCAGAGGAAGACACTCTACATTTGACTTGTAACCATTATACTAGAAGTCTTGTATGTAACTATCAGTAAATAAAGTATCTTTTTCTAAGTCATCACTATTTGTGTTCGTTATCTTGCGTGAGTACACCACGAAAAACTTTTGCTTTGACGTGATGTTCGAACTTATACACGCAATTCGTCGGTGTTTTGTTTGTTTATGTAGGCTTATCGTCCTTAAGTACTATAACTAGACTATCAACAAGACGAGACATATCCTACAGATTGTCTTATCTATTGTAGTGTAGAGTTGGGAAGGTCGAGATTCATTCCGTGGGTCCGCCACGAAATAAATTTAAACCCCCCCCCTCCACCCGGTGAGTATCTACATGTTTTATTTCTTATCTTAATTTTTTTTAAATTAACGTACATCTAATAGCTATATTTTGAATTTGTGTGTGTTTTTAGAACTTAAAAATAGAAATATAGAAAATAATCTTTGAATAAAAAAATCCAATAGATGTGGGAATTCAACACTAGATATACTGATCCTTCCATTCCATAAGCGCTCCTCAACTAATATAATCTTATTAATTTAAATAATAATAATGAATAATCTTCCTTTATGATCATATAGCTTTTTCCAATCCATAAAAATCCACAATCGACTTTTAGACTGCCTAAAGAAATAACCAATTTGTAAAACCTATTTAAGCCATTATAGATAAAACCAAAAAAAAAAAAAATAATGGAATAATGAAGGATTATGCTGATGATGAAGTACACGATAGGACTTGGAGAGGGCTTGCTGGGCTGTGGCTGTGATAAGAGAAGTGGAGGAGGCAAGTTCGCAAATAAATGAAGATAGCAACAGCAACAGAACAAATACAAGAGAGCCAATCAAATAATAATAACACGCCCATTTCCTAGTTTACCCAAGTCATTTTTAAACAACTGAACAGTGAATATAAAAATATGAGGAATGCATATTGAACAATATCCTATAGAGACTCATCCTAACCACTCATTATTACAAGTCCAGTTAAATGAGTGCTGAAATGAGGGTTGTAGAGTGCATGAAATATGCGATAATTTTTTATCTCAGGGCTTCGTTAACAGTAGATAGATCATAAACATACTAAAAGTCCCCGCCCCTGGGGTGAGTTTACAGTGGAGGGGAGGGGAGAAGATATCCCATGTTTCAGTTTTCCGATTATATCTCGAAAACGGTGGTCTCTGGAAAAATATACTAGTAATCAGAATTAAAGCTAATTTAATTCCCTATAAAATTGTTTCTATACATATCTGTCCAACTCTCAACGGTTTTATTAAAAATCGATATTTATCGCGAGAAAAAAAATGTTACCTCACGTTTTGTCAAATAGTTGCTTCAAGTGCCAAAAACGTATATATATGAAATTAAAGAAAATTTAATGCTCTGCAACTTTGATTCGGACATTTTGTCTGAGAAACGAGTGTGGAAGGCACTAGAAGCAAATGTTTGTCCGAACCTGTGTCCGCTACTCATTTTCCGCGCTATATCTGGAAAACGGGTAATTCTAAAAAAAAAATGAATATAACCAAAATTATTGAATATTATTATTTATAAGTTTTGTAACTTTCTCGTTTGACGCCCGATGAATATAAATCGATATATTTGAAAAAAACTTATTTTTGTGAACTTTGACTTAAAATATCTAATTATGCTTACGGTGACTTTTCACCCCTTATTAAGAAGGCCAAAAATGCAGCTTCAATGCTTCCATTCCGAGGTGAAATCCTTATTTGACTGGACTATACTATCAAGTTAATATGTTTTTGTATCCCTTCTTCCGGCGACAATACTTCCTTGGTTCTTTCCTTTACAGTGAGAGAAGGTGCAACAACAACGGGGGATGCTGGTAATTAATAATTTGCCATTTCAATCATATTTAAGTTGAATTAAGTTTATGAAATAAATGTATTTTGAGTTCAAAATGATATTAACTAACTAATATTTCTAATAGATAATGGGTTCGAGTATAATGGAGTTATCTTATCTTATCTACCAAGGCAGGTGTCGAATTATCAGGACAATTAGGCGCCTCTTCTATTTCTATGGCCACATACCTAGTCTATATCTAAAAATTATATCTATTATTGTATTACATAATACAGGTTATATTGAAGTGCCAAGTTATATCTTAAACTATTCCAAATTATAATCCAAATACAATTACATTTTTAAAACAATAAATAATGAAAAGGTTGCTCTATGAAAGGTCATCTATCAACAAAAGTAATGTACAAACAAACATAAACAATTGACGTTAATATTCGTCACGATCTAATGAACCTGACTACAGCGCCCCTAGCGGATCTTAACTTAGCTACGAATCGATGTATCGATGTAAACAAATACATTATGTCGATGCCACCTCGATCGGTTACTGTTATATTGATATTGACCTCAAGTAACACGATCGCTACCTGGCGCTCCTAGGATTATATATCAAAATATTATCTAACACACAAATTATTATATTTCTCAATAGCATTTAATTGTTTAATAGGATTTATTACTTAATAAAAAATCAACATAAAATCATTTTTACCTGAAATTCTCTCGCATTGTATGATTCCAATTGAGTAACAAACAAACTTATTAGCATTGATCTCAGAATGTCTATTGTAAAAACAGAAATTTGGCCGGGGGTCTGTAATTTTTGGTGTAACGTTTTTTTCAGTCAAATATATAACAATTTGGTGTTTCTCTTATCTTGATCTTAATGTTCCATATGTTGCTGAGTTAGCCCATACCAGATACCTATCCTTTTATAGTAAGCTCCATAACCACTCAAATCTATTAGTTCTCTAACTTGCTTCCCACTGCATTCCCGATAATCATCCAAGGGATGGCCTAGAGATATTCTAGTGTAGAAGGTTTATTAAAGTGCTATTAGTGAGTAGTTCTTTTCAAGCTTTGACATGTTGTTGTAATCGTTATCAGCTCATTTACTTAATGTATATAATTGTAAATAAAAAATAAACTTTATTCTGGGACTGTCCCCTAAGAATAATTAAAATGCACAAAAAAAGGTACAATTGTCTGGCTGAGATTAGATACAAATCAGCACATCAGTATTACAAATTAAATTATGAGAAAAAAAATAAAATGAAAAAATAAAAAAACAAAAAAATTAAAAATTAAACTTAAGTAAAAAAATAAATAAATAAATAAAAAACAATCAACAGTAAAAATTTTAACATACTTATGTACATTTACACATTATTTACATATTTGTGGAAGATTGAAGATCGAGGAGATGGATAAATAAAAGATGTTTAAAAGAAGTTAAGGAAGAGGCTTTGCGAATATGGATAGGTAAGGAATTCCAGAAAGAATGACGTTTTTCAAAGGAGGCAGTTCTATGTGAGGGGGTATATAGGTTGGAAGGTTGGGATCTTGTATTCAGCTGGTGAATGGAGGAACGCAGAGTAAGTAGGTCTAGGATATAGGAAGGTTTATTGGTTTTTAATCACTGGAATAGGAAAGTGCCGAGGAAGTAAATGTTGTACAGTTGTAAATTTCAATAAATTAATATAAATAAAAAACTTTAATTATTAATTTAAGTAATTTGATATGTTTAATTCTAAAATGTAAATTGGGGAAAGCAGAAGATTATAGATAGACTTATCCGTATCTATTGTTTTTCCGAACCAAGGAGGGATTGAGTTGTTTTTTTTATGTCTAGTTTTCAAAAACATTTTAACCTACAAACATGGTCTTGACTCTTCTCATACCTCTTCAATGTGCAGAGCCACCATCATGGATAGCTTCCAGCTATAAAAAAAACTATTATATGGAATGGTATTCACAATCATTTTCTGGAACCTTATAAGGCGATGCCCCATTTATGATTGCACAACACGACGCCTTCGAACACGGAAATGCATAGAGATACGAAAACTGGATGATTTCACTGTAGAGGAAGGATAATTACCGTAAAAAGCAGGCACGTTGTCAACCGCCATACTTTCTAACCGAGCGGAGAATTGTTAAGACACATTTCGGAAATAGCACCGTCCTTTGTTCATCGGTTTCCTTGACGTAGCGGGTTGTGGCGGAGAACATGATATCCCGGGCGGCTCGTAGATCGGATCTTCAGGGGTGACACGTAGCAGTCGGCGCCAACAGGCTTCAAGAATATGATACGTGTTCTGAAGGAGACCATCTTTCTGGAAGGTCCTGGGAAAGTTATAATCTAAATTTATGATGAAAAAAAAAAATAATGTTCCTGTGAAAATAATAATCTAAGAGTTTTTTTTTTTTTTTTTTTTTTTGAAAATACCTTAACTGCTCCCCCTACATTTTATCATTTAAAAAGGGATATTTTTTTTTGATTTATCTTAGATAACTATTATTTTAAATAATGCCACAAAAGGGATTTAAAATAAGGGCTACAAGTAGGGGGGAGGTACCGTAAGAAAAATATGGATATTTCTTATCGACAATTTTTTTTAAGCTCTGAATATATCGATGCACAGATTTATTTTATATTTTATTATTATCATGAAATTCCATTTAAAAATATTCCTACCACGTTACAATTATACAATTTACAAGGTTACGTAACTTTTTAAAAAAATATATTTATATATAGTTGTATGTTGTATTTTTATAATATAGAGAAAGAGATACGACAAATATTTGAAAGAAAAAATATCGAACTGTAAAAGAAAAACATCGATATTTTTGGGATATCGTAGGTCGATACTTATCCCTAACCACAAGTGTATTTTTCTTAATACTAAAATTATAATTACGAGTAGTAATAATGTAGTGACTAAAACGATAGCAAAATCAGCTCTCAACAAAGTCAAGGCCGGTTATTTTTTATTTTATATTTATTTATTTTTTTTTTAAAGGTTTTAATAAGCATGAAAAAATAAAAGGAAAATTATATTTAAAATCCTTTAAAACTTATTAAGAAAATAACGAATTCGACTCAGTAGAAAATTCTGGCAACACTGAGTCACCGTGACGTAGTGGCAACATTGAGTCTTTGTAACTCACCCCCCCCCATTAAGGTATGATTCAATAAGGTAGCTACCAATATTATTGTAGGATATTTAAACATTAACGCATTTCGTATATTCTATAACGGCAAAAACCAATATAGTTTTTAATATTTTAAAAGGTTCAGTTAATAAATTCGATTCAAAAAGCTAATTATAGTTAAACCAATTAAATTTTCACAAAATAACTTGATAATTAATGAATGCATCTGTATATTTATCACTTGTGTGTGAAAAACTAATAAATTCTAATTTATATGAATTTGGCCAGATTTAGAGGTTTTTCCTGGAAAGCTCTCCAGTCTGATGTTAGTAATAATAAGCAATACAATTGCGATAAAACAATTTAAAAAGGTTAATGTTAATTTCAAAAAAAAAAAAAAAAAAAAGGTTAATGCTAACACTAAAAAAATTAATTTAAAAAAAACTTTGAATGAAAATATGAAATCATTCTTGGAGAAGTTCACAGTACCCATACCGCAGTGGAAATGCCTCACTGGAAATGTCGAGATACGAAGCTGGAATATTAAGAGAAATTCCTCAGTTACATTGGGGGGAGGGAGAGTAAAATTGCAGACATTCATTAAATTCTGAAATTCCCCTTCGATACTGAAATATTAAAATTTAATATCGCATTTACTTCTTGATTCAAAAAGTCAAAATGGTTCTTATTTTATGTTTCCTTAACGAAACAGCCTCCGGGTTCTCCAAGCCTTTTTATTTTCTAGTTGCTGAATCATTTTTCTGCTTGATATATGAGTTTTCATTTAAATATATTTTTTTGAGTTGGGCTTCTTTTTTTTTCTGTGTACAATAAGTTTTAAAATAACTACGATAGTATTAATTTTAAAGCAGTAAAATAAATCTATTGTTATGATTAAATATATTGTTAATGAATAATTAGCAATATACCATATTATTATTTTGACTATGTATGAATATCATTTACTCATTTGAAAATATTAGATTGTGAATCCTTTATACTGACTTAAATTAATGAATAAATTATACAAAAACGACCACAGCAAATGAAAGAATATGTGTGTGTGTGTGTGTGTGTGTGTGTGTGTGTGTGTGTGTGTGTGTGTGTGTGTGTGTGTGTGTGTGTGTGTGTGTACATGAGAATGCTTGTATGTACGTATTCCGGGTTCTTCTTTTTCTTTTCTTTTTTTTTCAAAATTAAGTAAGTTGCGATACCAAATTATAATATTAAATTATTTGTATAGTATTTAATAATTTAAATTAATAATAATTCACCACCTGAATCAATTTATGTTCGCATTTAGAATATAAAAAACTGCAAACAATTGGAAAAGAAAAAAAATATTCTAATTTATATAAATGTAGAAGGGTCCAACAAAGTCCCTTAGGATAGGTAGCAGTTTAACCTAATTACTCCTTCCATAACAATCACACTGTTGCCGGATCTTGAGAGGGCATCAAGTCTTTATAGTCAAACAGATTTGTAAATCATGAATATTTCTTATACTTTTAGATTCCCTTTTTAGTTATCTTTTAAATATAGTATATATCTTTATATATATAATTACGAACATGAATATATATATATATATATATACTTTAGATTTATATAAATATATTATGAACATATATATATATATATATATATAAACAATATATCATGTTCGTAATTAATATTTAAAAGATAACTAAAAAGGGAATCTAAAAGTATAAGAAATATTCATGATTTACAAATCTGACTATAAAGACCTTTCAAGTTTTTTTTTTGTTTTTTTTTTCGTTATGGTTCTATGTTATAGATAGAACATGGCTACATACAGCCAATGAAAAAAACAACAACAACATAAAATATGTTAATTATAATAGAAAGATATTATAATGTGCCATTCCCAAAAAAACTGCCATTTTGGCTTTAGAGTAAAATCGAAATACGAACTTCATTTTTCTTGAACGAGTATATTTGTATCATTTCTTAGGTATGTTAAAGTTTTTAAAAATACTTTGCAATCATGATTTTTTTGTTTGTTTTTTTAGTCAACAAAGTTATTTTTATGTCATGGGTGTTACCTAAATTAAATAATTTCTTAAATACTATAATTTTGTTTAAATTATCTCTGGACTGCAATAAAATTGTATCATGGGACACCTAATTTCGGTTAGAATTGGTTATTAGGTTAATATTGAAATTATTTTTAAGGTCGGTATACCTTTTAGTCAGGAATGCTACCAACTTTTCTATAATTTAGTTTGCATTCTCAAAAATGTGATCTTATTTGACTAATAAGGAAAAAGTTACTGCATTTAAAATAAAAAACCCTTCCTCTCACTGTGGAATGACGTCCAGTACAGAATTTATTATAATATCTAAGGCACTGGTTTTAATAACAGTATCGAATAACCAATATGCACTGAAGATAAAATATAATTAAATTAGGAACTAATAACAGGCAAAAGCATTAAAAAAAAAAAAAATGATTTTGCTATGAATTGAAAAATTTGTGTTAACAACTTAAAAGCCTTATAGCTATATTTGGAGCTTTATTTTTGTTTATGAAGATGATAAGTAATTGAGTAATCATTTTCTTTGAATTGAGGAATAAATATTTTTTTTTTAAATGATACTCAATATGTTGAAACGATAAGTATTCTCCGAAGAAGATTCACGTTTATTGCTTTCTTGATAGTTGAGTCACTTATAATGAGTATTCGATCACACACCTACTCATGATTCATAGTCATCAGTAGCTATAGTCATATAGTTAGCTAACATATATCCACTGGGCACAGGATGTAATATTATTAAAGCCACGAAACTGTAAATCTTAAATTTACAAGTTTAATTGTTTTATATTTAGTTTAGTTAAATTTAATTTGTTTACTTTATTACTATTGAAAAAAATATATATAATTAATATAATAATTTCATTGAGTGCAAATTTGTAAATCCGTTACCATGGCTACCGGCGAAAGGCAATGGTCATAAGTTTAAATCAGCTGATGCTAATAACAGGCAATACAGAAAAACAAAATGGCGACTTGTTGATTGTGCCTCATATTCTAAAGACGCTCATATTTCTTCCCTTTTTATTACTTATTGTCACCAGGAGCAAATAAACTTTAAGGCCATTTTGCAAAACTTGCCGCGCCTCAAACTACGTACTAAACCTCACATACTATTGTTTACATAAAGACCAACTCATCACGGCTGTGAATCATTGCAGCCGCCCAACTTCCTATTCTATTCTCTCCTCCATCGCACCCATCTACCTCTTTTATCATATTATTAGTATCGTTGATAATTACTATTTAATATAATCAGTTTGAATTAATTTAATTTTTTTACATGGACATGTCTTTTGGCAGGGGTTCTGTACTTTTTTGTGTAAATATTTTTCAATTAACAATGTGTAACATTTTTTCTTACTCAAAAATGTATTTTGACACGGTCTAGCTTTTTTGGTGTTGTTTTAATCGAAATTTTGGCGATAGTTCCTATATCAGAAATTTAATAGAAAATATTGTCTGTTATACAACTTCTACCATTTATCGCTAAGACCGACCGTTAAAGAGCTTTCAATGAAAAATCACTTTTGAAACCCATATTTTCTCTCAGCTTCGTTTATTTCAAATAATGATTGATCGTTAATCTAATTTAAGTAATTTCATCATTTTAATTCTAAAATGCAAATTGGGAAAAACAGCAGATTATAAATAGATCTATGATCAATTGTTTTTCCCAGTCAGGGGGGTATTGAGTTAGTTTGTCTTTGGTCGAATAAGCAATTCTGCTCTGCCATAGATGAGGCCATGCATCCACAGAATCTAAATTTTTTTCGGAGTGGAGTCGAGGATTCTGGCTTCTGGTTGAAAGCGTGGATAAGCGGGGCGATGGTCCGTTATAATAGAGAAATTCTTCCCTTCGACGAGATAGCGGAAGTGTTTAATAGCCTCATATATCGCCAGAAGCTCTCTATCATAGACAGAATCCTTCTTCTGGGAGCTGTTTAGTGCTTTAGAGAAAAAAACTTAGAGGGTACCAGACATCTTCTTTCTTTTGCTGCAAAACAGCACCTATAGCAGTATCTGAAGCGTCGCTAGCGATGGAGATTTCAGCGTTCAGATCGGGATGCGTAAGTTCGGATGCTTCGGCAAGGTTTTTCTTAGTTTCCTCGAAGGCTTTTAAGGTTTCCTCTGTCCAGGGCAACGGTGATTTGTCATTTTTAGGCTTATTGTGAGTCAACTGGTGGAGGGGTTGTTGAATAGTAGCTGCTTTTGGTAAGCAGGGCCTGTAAAAATTTACCATTCCTAAAAATCGTCTGAGCTGACTGTAATTTTGAGGTGGTGGATACTCTAAAACAGCTTTCACTTTATGGTTGAGAGGTGTTATACCTGTTGTTGTGAGATGGTATCCTAGAAAATCGAGCTCAGAGACTCCAAAAGTGCATTTTGCTGTATTGACTGCAATACCATAGTTGTCCAGACGTTTGAAGACTTCACGAAGATGAGCTTCATGCTTTTCTTCATTATCTGATGCGATAAGAAAGTCGTCGAGGAACTTAAAAAGAAAGTCGAGATCGCGGAACTTGTCGTCGACAAATCGTTGGAAACTTTGTCCGGCGTTTCGTAGTCCGAAATTCATACGGTTGTACTCGATGAGTCCAAATGGTGTAATGATCGCAGTTTTCTCGCGGTCCTTCTCGGCGATCGGGATGTGATAGTAAGCTCTGCGGAGATCAATTTTAGAAAAAATCCTCTTGCCGCTCAACTGCATAGTAAAATCGCGTAAGTTAGGAATTCCATACTGATCTGGGATCGTCTGTTTGTTGAGAGCGCGGTAGTCCCCACATATTCTAAGGCTCCCATCTTTTTTAATCACCACGTGGAGTGGGCTTGACCACGGACTTTTAGAAGGGCGACAAATACCTTCTTTTATAAGGTTTTCTATCTCCTTTTTGGCTTCTTGGTAGATTCCTGGAGCTAATCGTCGGCACTTAGCGGTCACTGGTCGACCTTTTGTCTCGATGAAGTGCTCGACAATTCCGCTGGAGGGTCCACGGATGGGTGTGATTTTGGTGATGGTTGGGAACTCATTAAGTATATTTGCGAAACGTTGATTAGTCGGAACTACAGAGAAAACTGGAATTTCTTCGGATGAAATCGTTCCAGAAGTACGGCAGCCATTCCGTAAATCGATTAGGCTTCGGTTTCTTAGATCTACCGTGAGTTGGTGCCAGTAGAGGAAGTCCACGCCTAAAATCGCCTTACCAACATCAGCTAGGATAAACGTCCATCGGAGGGGTTTTTTAAGACCTAGGTCCACTTCTCTCATGATTTCTCCGTAAGTCGCAATCGTTGAGTTGTTAGCGGCTATAAGATTGATTTCGGAAGGAGTCCTGCGTCGTTTTTTAGGAACGGGGAGTAGTGAAATAGATGCTCCTGTATCGATGAGAAATGCTTGGCCTGTGATCCTATCTTTGATGAAAAGGCGGTGGTGTGGGTGCATAGTGAAAGTTTCCGCCACAATTTTCACTGACTGGGGTTTAAAGACGGCGTTTTGGATTCCCAAGCGCACGGTTTGGTACAGCGTCTGGCCTTATCTTGGAATTTTCGGTGATAAAAGCAGATGCTGTTGTCGTGAGATTGTGAGCGTGTTGATGATGGTCGTCGGCTGGAGCTTCTACCGCGGTTTTTCGAGTTTAGGATGCGAAGGATCTCGTCTACGTCCTGCCGAAGTTTGCGGATCTCGGAGGAACAAGATTCGCATGATGTTGAAGATGTCGTGGTTGACGCGCGTGAGGTTGTTGGTTGCAGAACAGAGTAGTTTTCCAACGGCGGTGAGACTTCATGAATCTTGTCGGCAATTTGAGCAAGCTTCTCCACGTCTGTGTGCTCAGTTGCGGCAAGAATCGGTTGAAACCGAGAAGGTAGGTTTTTCAACCACAATGTACGTATGAAATCAGTATTAACGCTGTTACCGGCGAGTTGTTGCATTCGTCTTAGCAGCTGCGATGGAGTTTGATCACCTAGAGGTATTTCTTCGAGTTTTTTTATTCTAAGTGATTCCGACTCACCATATATCTGCAGCAGTCGTGCCTTCAGGTTTTCGTAAAGTTGTTTTTCCGGGTTAGTCACGAGGTCTTGGACTTGAATAAGGACGTCAAGATCTATATTAGGAATTAATAACTGAAATTTGATATTGCTTGATGTAATTTTTGATGTACCGAATACCGCTTCACATGTGGCAAACCATAACGCCGGATTACTTTTCCAAAATCGTGGAAGGCGGGAGGTAGGGCCTTGGTATCCATCTATTTGCGGGGGACTGGCAGGCTGTTCAAATCCGCTAGATGTGTCATTAATTTTATCTACCATTGTGAAATTAGCCAAAAATTATTTAATGAATCGAAAATTGAGAAAAAAAAACTATTTAAATCACGTCGGGGTCACCAATTGTTAAGTATTTAAAGACTAAGAGGTAACTTAACAATGCGTGTTCTAATTTCTTTTTTATTTTAATAAAGTTGGGACAAAAATAAACAAAATAATAACTTACAGGAATTCTTTACTGTTAAAAATAATACTTGTAAAGTTTGAGAAGCACTAGCTAACACACAACAACACTCGTTCACTTTTTTACACACACTAGAAGGTTAGTCATGGTTATCTTTTTAAGTACTCAGTGTTGCCATGTTCATGGTTATCTTTTTAAGTAATCAGTGTTGCCATGTTACCGTTACATATACATATAATAATTAGTGTTGTATTTCAATCGTTAAAATATTTTAATATCATATTAATCGGTTTATTCATTAAATTATTTCTACTTGGACGTGGTGTTTCTCTTTGGATCCCTCAATATCATTTTCTCCATCCACTAATCGGTTTATTTAGTTAAATTAAATGTCAATATTCTTCGATTTTTTAATTTTATTTTTGTAGTCTCAATAAAAAGACACAATAAACTTAGCTAGGGCTCCAAAAAGATACCTGGTATAATATTATAACCATACCTTACTATATTTGAATTAGATACAATACATAAAGAAGAAACGTCATTGGGATACTGATCGGCATACAGAAGCGAGTGGTACAACTGGTACCAAGGACGAAAATAGCGAGAGAAGTTCCTTTGATAGAGGAACCGTATATTAGAGAATGGTATAATTACTTGATGATGAAGAGCTGGCTGGAGCTAGGAACTAGGAGGAGTAGGAGGGGGCTATTCTTCTTTGTTGTTGTAGCTCTTTGTTGTACTTGTACAAAGGACCGCTGCCATCAAGAGAAGAGAAGAGGCCCCTCACCATAATGATCCCTGAGCCAGCTCTTTTTCATTTATATCTCCTCTTCAGCCATCACAATGGCTCTATGAACGGATGTTAGACAAATAAGTAAGAATTATTCGTTGATCCGGCATTTTTTATTGAATAGCTATTAGCACCACAATAGCTCATTCAGCATCACTGTCAGTGGAGGGTCATATTTATGAATGGAAAATACTCAATAAACTAATAAAACTAATTTATTAAAAAAAAAATTTTTTTAAATGTGAAGGATACATAAATAATTTATATATTTGTTTTCATTTATTTACTGAAATTGACAACTGTTCAATACACCCATGCCTTATACCACAGTTGTGTTAAGTGCGCAAAATAAAATTTTACAGAATTCAAATTTTAAACAGCATTTCCAAAACTGGAATTGAAATTTGATTCTATTTACTGAACACGAGTAATACGAAATATTTATGTTTACATTATTTGTTTGTTTCGTTTAACGTCACTTTATGCTGCTATGTCTAATCGGACGATGCTACGGTGGGAGTCCTAAATTTTGCCTATCCAGATATAATTAGAATAGGGATCTTTAACGAGTACCTGACATCGCACAGGCTCGGGATCCCCATTTTACGTCCCTTCCGAAGGACGGCATAGCTAAGGATTTTTTACTCCCTTTAAAAAATCCTAAGGTCATCTGCTGGGCTGCGAAACCGCGAACTTGGATTTAGTAGGTTGCTATGCTAACCACTACACCACAGGTGACCCCATGTTTACATTAGCACTTCAAAGAAGATTTTGGTTTATATTTAAATACATATCTGAATGATCTAATGTATTTGAAACACGTTTACGAAAATTTGCTATCGTGTAAGTGCATATCCATGCTCAAACAGGGGAAAAAATAAATAAATAAATAAAAATAAATAAATAAATAAATAAAAGCGGGGGGATTTTTGCAGGTAAAGTCAGACATCATGAAACGATCCGACTATTTTGTATTTCTTACTGAACTATTTTGCTTAAATATATTATCTTAATTTTAATGACAATACATCTATACTATTCTATAAAAGGACAAGCCATTTTTCGTTAGTGATCACTAACCGCCAAAAACTACTGAACAAATCTGTAACAAATTTTAATAGTCCAGTCAATAGGGAATCACTCCCATATTAAATTTACTAAAAATAAGGGCTGGTAGCAACCCGCACAGAGTTGTTGAGGGCGATTAAAGAAGTATTTCTGTCAAAAGTGCCCCAAAGATTTGGTGAGTTTTTCAGAGTTAGGGGCACGAGAACATGGCCAAAAGCAGTTTTTTCAATTTATAAGCAAATATAACGCGGCTTTTCATAAAATGTTGTATATAAAAGTTGTAGATAATAAAAATATCTACAATTTAAGCCTTTGATCGTTCGATTCTGATGATTGGTTGTCGTAAAAAGTGCAAAAAACCCTCTAAAATGTCCCTTTTTTGCATAAGAATTATTATAAACAAAAAGGGCCTTTTCAATACTTCTTATTGATGAAAAAGGAAGCTCTTTAAACCCAAAGAAAAATAGGATTTACCCCGTCCTCCTATCTTTATTATTTACTGAGATATACCTTTTGTTTATCTCGATATCGATATTTTCAATGCAAAACGGGCCGTTCGTGATTCACATTTTGAACTTCGGATGACCGGGATATTATTCTTAAGGGCTTATATTTTCATTATGAATTGCTAAAAAATCGATTTCTTTGAAAAAACATGCAATAAAATCGATTTGAAAAAGCGCCCGTTTTACAGCTATAAACAATTGAAGCTAGAGCGTCCGGTATTGAACCGATTTTGTTATAAATATAATAAATTAAAAACTTACCTCTCAACGATTGATTTGAGCTATTCAAAGTGTAGCTACCATAAATAACAGCCGAGTTACGATTTTTTTTTTTAAAAATCACTACGTCATTTCTTTTTGCAATCTCCAGATCTCTCCGCGTGATAGAAATTTAAGACAATGAAAATGCAATGTAGATACTGGAGAAACAACTGTGCAGTAGGTCCATTCGATTTGAATGTTGTAAACTGACTTTGAAATTTAGAAGAAATTTGTAAGAAATTAACATCGTTACTGATATCTTCTTCATTGAATTCATCGGAGTTCATCAAGTTATCCAGATAACTTTGTTCATCGTCGGTAAAAGAACATTTTTCTAATATTCGTTTGCATATAGCAACAAAATTTAAAATATGTCCTCGAATCGCACGTGAAAATGCATGGCCAGAAAGAATTTTTTCGACAGAGTTTGCTGCAAATATAGTTGTGAAAGCTTCTGTTAAGCCACTGCCATCCATCAAATATGAAATACTAGAAAGAAATGACATCAAAGTATGAAATCCTCCTAACCGTACAATTACAGATTGAAGCCCGTGTGGATCATTCAATGGATCAATCGACGCTATCAATTCACGTGCTTTCCAGTAAAGAGGCTGATCAAAGGTCACGAAAGCAGTAGATTGTTTAAGAGCTCGGGCTCGTGCTGACGCTTCAATCAACACTGTGAAAATTGTATCGTACTGGCTAGGAGGATTATTCGCAAATTTTAAAGGAATAATTTTGGACACATGATACTGAAAACTTGTCGAGTAAGTTTCCCGAAAGCCCATCCACCCTTTTGTACTATTTGGAAATTGATTTTTTTTAATTAGCCATAACAATGACGTAGTGATTTTTAAAAAAAAAAAATCGTAACTCGGCTATTATTTATGGTAGCTACACTTTGAATAGCTCATATCAATCGTTGAGAGGTAAGCTTTTAATTTATTATATTTATAACAAAATCGGTTCAATACCGGACGCTCTAGCTTCAATTGTTTATAGCTGTAAAACGGGCGCTTTTTCAAGTCGATTTTATTGCATGTTTTTTCAAAGAAATCGATTTTTAAGCAATTCATAATGAAAATATAAGCCCTTAAGAATAATATCCCGGTCATCCGAAGTTCAAAATGTGAATCACGAACGGCCCGTTTTGCATTGAAAATATCGATATCGAGATAAACAAAAGGTATATCTCAGTAAATAATAAAGATAGGAGGACGGGGTAAATCCTATTTTTCTTTGGGTTTAAAGAGCTTCCTTTTTCATCAATAAAAAGTATTGAAAAGGCCCTTTTTGTTTTTATAATAATTCTTATGCAAAAAAGGGACATTTTAGAGGGTTTTTTTGCACTTTTTACGACAACCAATCATCAGAATCGAACGATCAAAGGCTTAAATTGTAGATATTTTTATTATCTACAACTTTTATATACAACATTTTATGAAAAGCCGCGTTATATTTGCTTATAAATTGAAAAAACTGCTTTTGGCCATGTTCTCGTGCCCCTAACTCGGAAAAACTCACCAAATCGTTGGGGCACTTTTGACAGAAATACTTCTTTCATCGCCCTCAACAACTCTGTGCGGGTTGTTACCAGCCCTTATTTTTAGGAGAGAATTTTCTCTATTGACTGGACTATAACCACACCATCTTTATAGTTTGAGGAAGGCTTAAAAATACTGAAATTGACTGATCAGATTTTAGAATTAAAATGAAATGATCTAATAAATAAATAATTATTATCCAATAAGAAGCAGTAAATAATTAATTGTGTTTTAACCCTTTCTTCGCCCGATATTGTAATATCTTCTACTCTTTGATTACTTCCTAATACAATTTATAATTATTTTATTAGTATGGATTGGACTAGTACATTATAGAACTGTTAGCTAAGTTAAGGAAGGATTAGAAACCCGTTCTCAACATGTACTTCACCTCTACTAGTGAAAGTACAAGCACAAATTTGTGTTGAAATAGATTCGTCAAGAGAAATTTTTTTTTTTTATTATCCCAAAGTGTTTTACACTAAGTCATGTAAATTACACTTGTATAGATTTTGCATAATTATTTTGGGAGCAGTATAAAGATCTTCTTTTCTTGCTCCCATACAGCTCAAAAGATGTTCTGGTGAGGCTTCATCCTTGTTGCAATGGGTGCAGCTAGGGAACACCTTTCGTCCATTCCGGAAGCAGATAACTCTTGTGTGTCCAGTCCGAAGTCGTGATATTCTTGTAGCATCTTGACGAGGTAGATTTATTTCTAGAATTTCCCCAGGTTTAGTTGCCCTATACCACTGGTGATTAATCATTTCAGAATTTCCTTTCTTGAGTGCTCTTTTTATCTTTGATTTATAGTAGTCAAAATTTATATCATCATTTGGTAGTGCAGCTGCTTTCGCTAAAGTATCTGCTGTCTCATTCCCCATCAGCCCTACATGAGATAGGATCCATTGGAAGAAAATTTTTGAATCTTCATGTAACTCATTTATGTTCATAGCGATATTTTTCAATATTTTGTTGCAGCTGGTGTAGCAATTTTTTAGCTTATGTAGAGCAGATGCAGAGTCTGCAAAAAATATTAGCCTATATGGTGTTGTTTTGTCCAGATTTTTTAGTGCTAAATTAATTGCAGAGAGTTCTGCATTTATAACAGAGCATCCTAATTGATTTGTACATCTTAATTTTATGTCAATATCTTCTCCCTGTATCAAGGCTCCGCTACCCGAGTTACCTTCATCATCTTTTGAGCCATCCGTATAAATGTTTATGTATTCTGGTCCTTATAGATTTATTCTTTGAAGTGCTAGTGATTTTAAATATGCAGGGTGTTCATTTTGTTTACAGATATTGGCTCCTATGTCAAAGTTAACTTCGATTTCCTTTCTCTTACAATTTGGTGGAAATGCTGGATTCTTTGAAAGTTTATTCGGACATTTTTTGGGGATAATACCAATCTCCTGGATGGTATGCATTGTGGATTCGGTTTTTTGGTATCCAGTTCATTAGTAGTTTACTTGTTCTGTGTTTTTTAAGATTAATTCTTCTCTCTATGAATGTCATGAGGCTCTCCTTCCATCTTGTATTGAGTGGTTCTAGTCCAGCTTCATATTCTGCTATTCTTCCTGGAGTCGTATTTCGTAAACCCACAAATGATTCTAGCAGCACTATGTTGTATTTTTATTAATTTTTCCAAATTTGTATTATAGATATGCATCCAGATTGGTGAGGCATATTCCAAAAGGGGTCTGATTATTGTAGTATATGTTGTCTTCAACGTCTTTGCATCAGCACCCCAATCTTTCCCTGATATACTCTTAAGTATATTCAATCTTGTTTTTGTCCTATTTTTTACATTGTTTAGATGTTGGTGAAATGATAGTGATGGGTCAAGGGTAACCCCAAGATATTTTGGGTTTTCATTGAATTTCAGCATTTGTCCATTTAATATTATTTCTGGTCTGTAGGATCTTAAATGATTGTTTATAGTAAAAACACATACTTCAGATTTTTGTGTGTTAATCTTAATTTTATGTTCTTTTGCATATTGCGTTAGTCTCTCAAGCGTCTTATTTAGATGATGTTCAGCCTGTTCTAGTGTGGGATTAGACGTTAACAATACAAGGTCATCAGCGAATAGAGATATTTTAGTATGATTGTTTATGACCTCATTTAGGCCTTCTAAGTATATTGAAAATAGTATTGGACTTATTATGCTTCCTTGTGGTAGACTTTGTGGGATTTTTACTTTCATTGAGAGTGTGTTGTTGTATCTGACCCTAATTGTTCTGTTTCTAAGAAAATCATATATCCAATTTAAGATTTTTCCATTTATACCAATTTTATGTAATTTTGTTATAAGTTTCTGTCTCCAAACCTTGTCAAATGCATTACTAAAATCTACAAATGCAGCAATTGTTGAGTAATTTGGTTTCATTTGAAAGTTGTCGTGAACATTTTGAGTTAGATATAAGAGTTGATCTATTGTAGAATAGTTTTTCCTGAACGCAGCTTGGTAGTTAGGAATAATATTTCGTTTGTTAAGGAAATAATTAAGTCTTTGTAGGATCATTCTTTCCATTAGTTTTCCAAGGAGGGATGTGAGTGAGATCGGTCGATAGCTTCCAGGCCGATCTTGTGGTTTGTTTGGTTTTAAAATGTGGCGGTTTTCCATTCCTCTGGTAATTTTCCTTTTATCCAGCTAATATTGATTATATGGAGTAACCAGTCTAAAGCTAGCGATGGTAGATTCTTGATCATTATTCCATGGATATTGTCCGGGCCACATGATTTGTTTTTATCAAGCCTGTTTATAGCATCATTTAGTTCTGGATATGTAAATGAATCATTAAAGATGGTATCATATTCAGAGGCCTTGATAGCATTTTTACATTGGTGAGATTTCTTTGAATCTTTTCTATCAGTCTTAGGATTCATTTTTAATGTATTAATCTCTTGGTAGTGTCTCGCTAGTAAATTGGCTATGTCTAGGTCATCTGTTATATCATTGCCATTTTGGTCCTTAAACGCATTGGTCAAGAGAAATTGAAACACTGCTCTAGTTCTGAACTAAAATGCATTAAGCCTAAAGTTGAAAGCTGAAAACCTATATTTATTTACATTATATCTATATCTAAAGCTATATCAATCAGGAATATTATATTTATTAAGTTATGTTCCGTAGGTAGCTATAACTTGAAAAACATGACTATAGCTTTTTGATGATACTTAAAGCAAGGGTAGTAAGTTATTTATCAATATATAAGCATCGTAACATAGTCCAGTAAAAAGATATTTTGAATTATAAACTATATGGGTAATTGTTTTTTATGGTTTACTTTGTATTTTTTGGGGTGCTGAACACGAATCTCAAGTTGTTCAACAAAATATCCGTTCCTTTAGCGTTGTGGCATCTGTATTTCAAGAGAGCCGATTAAAACTTCATATATAGGGTCCAATAGTAAATTTGAGCACCTTTTAGATAAAAAAAAAAGAAATTTTGAGTCGGACGAATAGTTTCGGAGTTATAATGACAAATGTGCAAAAAAAACATAGATTTTACAACAGTACGGATATTTTTAGCGTGCTATTAAGGGGCATTATTAAAACAATATTTAATAGTCTAACAGTAAATTTAATCAGCTTTAAGATGAAAAAAGTAATTTTGAATTGGACAAATAGTTTCGGAGTTATTGAAAAAAAAGTGCGACAAATATATTTTTGCGGAGAAGTGGGACTGGCTCCTAGTTGGCCAAAGTCCCTTGTGGATACCTTACGTCTGACAAAAAAAAACATAAGGACATAAATTTTAGGTCATATTCTCCTCTTTATTTTAATATAAAGAGTATTTGGCTTAAAATGATTACTTTGCAAGTTACAAGCAAAATAATCAAAAAAATTAAAGATGTTTTACTTTTCTCATATTTGCCGATGAAAATTTTGTTGGACAACTTCAGGTTCGTGTTCAGCATCCCAAAAAATATAAAGTACGCCATACAAAAACAATTACCCATAAACTTTCCACTTCAACCCTTATTTTAAAACCATTTGACTGGACTAACAACAAAATCCAAGCCCTGATCTAATAGCTACACTTATGATATATTCTTATATCAAACAACAAATAATAAATAATTGCTTAAATATAATAAATCATTGAACCAGATACAAGCTGATTATTAACTTCGCGGATGAAGGATAACAACCATCAAAAGAAGGTGAGGCGGTTAGGACGGCGCGCATGAGTGAACCCTAACCTTGGCAGGTGAGTGCTTTCCTTTACACAATCCACTGCCTCCTGTAATCACTTGCATTCCTTCTTCTATACCTGTTGAATCATATGTAATCCTAATTAGAATAAACATGAATCACCAACTACCGTTAGCTCCTCATATTTTCTCATAGAAAATTACGCTGAACACAGTGAAGCTTTCAAGCTGGCAGACTGTTCCAATGATACAGGAGCTGTTTGCCAACTGATACCTGCCATTATCCAGATTTGGCCATTCCATTATTTCGTGACGTCGCTAAATAACAAATGACAAATGATTAAATTGTCTTCAACATGTTTATACCAAACTGGCTTAGTCGCCGCAAGTAAAGAACTTAATTAATTATAACTAACAATTGAAGTTTTATTTATTTATCAATAAAAAATCTTGTATTGTATAAAGCATACAAAAAGAAAAAATAATAAATTCATAAGACATCCGAGTACACTACACTTTCAGTTTTTTTTCCCGATAATATGAGAATGATTTGATTGTTAGGATTTCTGAGTAGCCCTACATATAATTGACTGTGAGTCCAAAGACCCCCTACAACGTTTTGGTAACCCTCGCCTTTCTTCCGATTTGTTACTTGTAATAGTAAAAGAAACCTTATTTAGAAATTTTAATAATTTGAATATGAATATCAATAGGAATACTAAGGAAGTGGGATACTAAGGATAAATAGGATTTCTCTAGTCCTTGTTCCAGTGAGAATTATTGCCACGATGATATTTCCAAGCAAACCTGTAATTTTTAACCTGCTACCATTCCATAGATTAGCAGGTTGAAAGTCACCTAAAAACATAATTGTACATTTATATAACATTTCCTTTTTTTTTTTTTTTTTTTTTTTTTTTTTTTTTAAATAAATTTATTGATATTTACAACTGTATAAACTATAAACAACAAGTAAATGTGTTGAAAGTGAATACAATGGCATGTAAATAACATGTGAGGAACTACTCACTAGTAGCACTTCAATAAATTCTATACTAAGAGGTCTCTAGGCCATCTTCTTTTCAGACGCCTCGGAGGATTATCAGGAATGGAATAGGAAGCAAGTTGGGACACTAGTGGATTGGAATGGTTATGTAGCTTACTATGAAAGTATAGGTATCTGGTTTGGGCTAAATCAGCAACATATGGAACATTAAGATCTTTATGGATAAGTTTATTGGTGACAAAGTAAGGAGCATTAAGGATTTTTCGAAAGATTTTGGACTGTAAGAATAATTATAATACTAGAAGAATTAGAAAGTTTAGTTGAGCCCCAGAGTTCAACTCCGAACGTCCAAATAGGTCTAGTCACAGTCATGTATATGAGTCTTTTGTAATTAATTGGGAGCTTTGACGTTTGCCTAGTAAATGTTGAAGTAGCCTGAATGGAATGTATGAATTGTTAATCCAGATGGACAGAAAATATTTCCTACATTGTTAGCGATATATCGGTTAATATTCAAACTTCACTCGGATCCACATGTCGTTCTCTTTTATACATATTTATCTCTTTTTTAATCACAATTCAATTGAAAATGATTATAATTTGTTATGAATTTTGTAATTTTAGATAACACCATTGTAACCTCTCTTGCATAATGGCGCTCGCCACCTATCGGTAGATTTTTAAATATAACTGAAATCCACAAATTTCTCGCATCTTTAATATCAATTTAATTGAAAATCAGTACATTTTGTTATTGCTAAAAATTTTTTAAACTATTGAAATGATGTACGAGAAATGACTTATCCTTTTATATATTAGTAAAGATAATATATATAAGTAAATGATAAAATTTACTAAACATTATTTTATGTATCAAGTATCATATTCACTGATTATGACCTTAGTACGAGTATTATCCGATTGAAGAGCTATATTGAGTGTTTGAGTGAATAAATTGAAAGAGATGTTGGGTGGATCAGTAAAAACTTTTAGGTAATGTTAACAAACATATTTTATTTTATTTGCCAGCGTTTCGGCCAAATCATTGATGGTCATCATCAGGGCAAATGGAAAATTGGAAAACAAAAAAAAAACCTAAAAAACTTAAATTAACATGACATTCTGTCTTAAACTTCATTTCAGGACAGAATGTCATCTTAACCCTTTAACAGGCAATGTATCTTGGAGGATACACATATTTAATGCCTTTAAATATGTATGCTGCTGGCTAGTATATTATGAGTACTCAACACACACAAAAAATATTATTTGTGAGTCTCTTCTCCTTTTTTAAAATTTATGGCCATAAAAAGTAACGATTTTTAATTTTTTTTCCGACGTTTTGAGAAAGAGTTTGATTATTTTTCTTGCATGATAGGAAAATTAAAATAATGTGCTTTTAAAGGCCATTTCATGCTGAACACACTAGTTTTTAAATTATTCTGATATCTTTAAAAATGACTTCGCAATTAAATTTTCTGCAAATCCCGTTTTTTCATAAAATTCACTAAACCATCATTTTAATATGGCTGTCAAATAAAAAATATGGCGTGTAAATTTTTTTTAATTGGAGTTTTGTGAATGCCTACCCAGAGGGAATCCATGATAAAAGGATCAGGAAAATTAAAAATGTTGAGCAATAAGTTATATTTATATTGGGTGATATGAAATGGATTGACCCTATAGTTTTAATGAACGATGAGTTGCCCCAATATATTTTAATCTTTCAATGTAAGACAGCCTTGTCTTGTTGTTATTAATGGTGGATAACACGTTACTTCCCATTTCAACAGCTGTTTGCTAATATGTGAAAAGGAAATATATAATACTCAGGGTCTGCAGCATATTGTGTCATAGATTCTCACCCAGCAGCCATTGTTAATAAAAATGAACACTTTGACTGCTGTGAGTAGACTGTTCCAAACAGTCCCAAATTCCCCACTCACTGTCAGTTGGAGTGACGGTCTTCAAGAATTCCAATCACTCCTCGTCACTCCTAAAATTCCTAGTGTTTTTACACTGACGGTTGTTCCACAATCTATTTGGTATTGAACAGTTTTTAAATTTAATCATTATTGTTCTTAAACATTTCTCAGCTGTTTTCCATTATACTTTGTAATGAATTGATAGCCGTGGACTGAAGGTGGCGGTGGGTGGTAGATTGTTGAGGACGAACAGAGAGAACACTGTTATCGACAAAGCCATCGTACACCTACCCCTCTGTATCTCCCCTTCCTCCCTACCTTAACCTTCCCCTCCGGTAATGAAGGAAATGTTGGGGGAGGGTCTCTCCTCCATTCTTGAGGAAACCTATCATGGAAACCGTGTAATGGAAATAGAAAGTCTCCAATAAGTAATGCAGTTCAATTTAAAACAAAAAACACAAAATAAACAATCGTTGCTCGTATGTTTTATTAAGATCGAACAGCTGTTTTTTTAGAATTATTGGTTCATTTAGGAAATAAATAAATAATTTAAATAAAAAGGAGAACTGAATACCTCTTACAATATAGTTTAGCTGTCAACAATACATGATTAAATCTTTTCGCATTTCCAAAATTGTGCTTTACTTCCTCTCAATACCAAATTAAAATCAAGAGGTATTGGGAATTGGAAGAGGGAAACCGTGGATAGGGAGTTGTGGAGCAGAATGAAACCATATTATATTACCAAAAGAAAATTGAGGTACGCATGATGATATAGAAGGATCAATACAATTCAGTGTTTTAGTTACCTCGAAGGTGAGTGCCTATGCTTGATTTCTTGTCTTATCTTTTTTAAAAAACTTTAGTATATATAATCTATGTAACATAGTACTGATGTGTTGAAAATTTTATTGTATGTTTTAGAACTAAAGATGAATGTTGAGGCATTCGAAACTAGTTTTCAAATAAAATAATCTCAATAGAAGTGGCATTTAATTCATCAATCCTAATTGTATTTTATAAATGTCTCGTAGATAAAAAACGTTTATTTCCATGGATGAAGAAAATCACCATAATATTCTTTACGTATACTTCATTCCACAAGTAATAACTAACAGATCTCTGCCACAATAGAGGAGGTAGCTTTCAATCAAAACGTCTTTTGTCACAGTAATCCCACTTTTCAGAAATAACAAAAAACGTATATTATAAGATGTAATTAGCCTTCAGAAACACAAAATTCCTAATTAAACTTATAGCATCTAAAAAACCACATTACAACAAGGATCAGAAATATTCTTTACACCTAAAAGTAGAATTTTTAATTTTAAATATATACCTAACACGTTTTGAAGGAACACAGCGGACAAAACACGGTTTGATGAAATAACAAAGGGACAAAACACTGCTTGAAGTGGCTATGTTCAATTTTACAGAAGTCTTTGCTCAAAAGTACACAAAATAAAAATTATAATTACATAATAGATGATTTATGTTAATGACACTCATAATTTCGGAGGAGTATTTTCATTTTCTTAACAGTCACTAGTTATTAAATATGCCGTTCACATCTTTCATTTTCTAAACAGTCACAAGTTTCATTATTTTCCATAACATTTTCAACACTGGGAGAGTCAAAAAGTATAACCTTGTACCAGTTTGAATGGATTGAACTAAAAACAGGCTGTGGACGAAACACTCTATGCTTCAAAACCCTGAGTTTGTTTACTAATTTTGGATGGGACAAAGCTTGTATTGATGGCTAACAAGCTATACTCATCACATATTGTAGGGTTCTGATAAGCAAATCTAGTGATAACAAAACCTCAAAAAAACTTTTTTTGTGACAAAACAGGTTTTGAAAGTTCCCTCCTCAATATCTAGCGCATTAAACTACTTCCAACGCCTGAACACTAAAAAGTACTTGGTGTTTATTTACTTCCTCAAATATAAATAACCAAATAATCTAACTACACAAATAAACATGTCCTCTTGCTGGGAAGCTGGGTAAAAAATAAAAAAAGCTGTCGACACAGCCGTCTGCTCCTTATTCAAAATGCCTAATTGAACTTCGCTTCAAAAATTTATATTAATTTTAAGGATTAATTTGAAATCGACAATGAAAACTGAAAAATCACAACTCGATATAGAACAAAGTCAAAGTACTCCATGAAATATTGCACGATTAAAATGAAAAGATACACAACAGAAAAGTATATTTTATATATGATTTGCATATATATAAACCTAATGGGTTGTTCATGTCACAAGAGATGTTGCTATAAATAACAAGATCAATCAATTATTTTGTTAAGAAAATTATTCATGAATACTTTAAAATAGTAAATGAAAATATTTAGAGACATTGCTTTCCAGATTTTTAGAAATAAAACCAGGTCTATAAGAATAATAAGTGGACGGAGTTATCACTTATTAAAATAAATTGTATTAAGTCACTCATCACGAAAGTAGAAACCGGAATACACTAAGAGATCTCTAAAAATTGTGTTAAAATTCAAATATTCCTACACTGACTTATAATATAAGTCGGTTTGAAATTTATATTTCTTACTCAAAACTTTTTTTTTTTTTATAAAATAACATGACACCCTCAAGTTAAATAAACACGACTTAGGTGTCTAAGACTTTTTCGCATATACGATCGTTCGTTGCAAAAACTAAGCCAGCGTCTAAATTAATAAACTTAATATGGTCCATTTTTACTTAATGGGAATGCCAAAGAGCTCATCAAAAAAAATTAGAAATATTAATGACAAACACTGAACAATTGCACTTTCTATCTGCTATGTAAGTGACCAGAATACTGCACTGGGGCATTCAGTTATCCAATGTACAAAATCACATTTAGACAATCTGCATAATATTTGATGACAAACTATATGACAAAACCAAGAGACTTATTAAAAACTAAAATGTATTTGGATGAGGGACCATCTTAAATAATAAATTAGCTGAAGCCAGGAAGAGGTGCAAAATTGGTTTCCATTGTCCTCGTGGTTTGGTTATTTCCACTCTGATTAAAGGGCTGAAAATATACATATAATAATAATAATAATAATAATAATAATAATAATAATGTATTTCAGTAAAAGGCTGATCAATAAAGTTGGTGAGCCTGTATGTTTTGTAGTATATTTATGTTCCCAAAAAGAAGTTTATAAATCAGGATAGGAATGGAAAACAAAAAAAAAGTAAAATGAAAAAGCCGTATAATTTCAATAAAGAAGGTGGTATGGTTTTAAACAATACTTAGAATAAATATTGTTTAAATATTTACACATTCACATATGATACAAATATCATTAAAGCAGTGGCATAAGAAAGTACACACTGAGCAGCGGCTAAAGAAAGGACGTCTCTAAAGTCCTCTGGAAGATTGTCCCAAATTATAAGACAAAATATAGGCACCCCTCTCCAGGAGATATAAAATAGAAAACCACCAAATAGGAGCGCCCAAAGAAGAAATTTAAATACTACCAAAAAACACAACTTTACAAATATTCAAAATGTAGGCTATCAGATAAATAAAACTAATCTCGGAGGCTGGGGAATTAGGATGAAAGTTGATAGGACCCAGGTGAAGAATTCGCAATATTTGGGTCAGAGATCTCTAACCGCCCCCCCCCCCCAGTGAATACATTTACTATTTAGCCGGGTTTCAAAATCTGGATTTCTCTCATCTGGAAAGTGACAACAAGGTCATTAGAAGGTCGCTAACTTTCTTAACTATCCAATGAAAGTTTATCCGATGCGGGCACAACCAACCTCAGACTTTCTGGGCACGACGTGCCTCGGTTTCTAGAACAACGGATGAGAACTCCCAGTGATTCTAGAGGTAGTGGTAATCCGCTACAATTCGTAAACCGATGAAAGGTTATGAAGTTATGACAAGGATGCAAATCAACCTGAAAGTATAACTACAAAATATATTTTAAGTTTCACTCCAAGGAGTAAAGCATCTAAAATGAATTCAATCCGATCCAAGGGTAAATAAGAGGTATTCGGACAGGTTAAAGGTTACTACAGTACGGTAGTTTACTTCAGAGTGTACGGTTTTTGGGATAAATAAAACGGCTTAGCTTATTCTGAATGATGGATAAGTTCCACCGCACTCCATCAGGGTCAAGATCTAATAATACAACCCTAATATATATTCTCTCAACTATGTCTCGGTCTGCCCTCGGATATTAATAAATAAATCATCCATAAATAATAAATAAATCTCAAATTTATCACCGATTACCTTTTTTGACTTATCACTCATTTATTTCAAAAGTGACACAAGTCAAAAAAATGTAAAATTCTCATAGTTTTGTATGAAACATCAGTATGAAACGGAAGTTAGATCTACCAGGTGGGATTTGAAGTTAATTCGATACATTTTTGTCATTTCATAGACGACCATTGAGCTTAAACATGATAAATCAAAAATACAGATTTTTGAGTTGAGTCACTTTTGAAATAAATGGGCGGGCGATATGTTCATTACAATCCCAACTAATTTGTACATCACGTAATTGTGCAGCCTTCTAAATTCTCAAATACACTAATCTTTCTGCAAAATATTTTAAGGCCCATATTTGTTTTCAAAGGGTAAAAAACGTGCATAAGCGGCTACGTTTCAAAATCGTCAAGAATTCTAGTAAGAATACTACTCCTGTTAATTCTAATTTTTAGGTTTCTCCACGTTAGGTAAGAACTAATTATATTTCGTTTCGCCTTTTTGGCATATTTAAGCGCAATTCCTGTATACTAATGTAAACTTTAAACTTAATTAAATTATATAATATTATTAACTTCTTGGTAGAATGTAGAATGTCTTACCAAATCGCCTATCTATTGATAAGATTGATAAGTAAGCTGTGTAAAATGTAGGAATCTATTCAAAATGGAGAGGATCGCTCGATAAACTGTTTCTTTTTACAGAAATTATCACAGATACAATTATTACAAAATATTTTGTATTAATTTATAAAACTATTTCTTAACCAGCATTTGAGAGCATTTCTTTTAACGGTTTCCGCTTTTTCTGACACTTCATCCAAAAATATCAATATGAGAACACGAGTGGTTAATCGCCAAATTTTCAGTCTCTTCAAGAAGAAATTACTTTCCAAATGATGCCGTCTAGAACTGAAACGTAATCTCCTTGTTTGAAACAAACGTTAATAATTTCAAACTGATATTATTCGGAAATGCAATAAATAATATACTATGTGTTATTATATTTCTTATTACATATTTTAATGGCTTTGATAATCATCGATCGACATTTCGAAGAACCTTGAAGAGGACGCACGGTGTAAAATCAGCGTTGCAGGAATAACCTTGAAGCGATACCTTTGTACTATCTCATGTCAAGTGGCGAGGGGATTCGATCCATCTTTGGGGCAAAACAACTCCACGGCTTCCGAAATCATCTCACGGCCTTTTGTATCATCTTTACGAGAGAAAAAAATGTATTTAATAGTTAGTATAACAATACTTATAAATTATTTTACAAAATTCTCATAAAAACTCAATTTCAGTCTTTACTAGGACTTTTTGAGTATTTTTAAGACTTATTTCGGTGGATATTTCGTCATTAGTCCTATAAAGTACTGTATACTATGAAAATGTAAACAATTAGGTTTAACTAAACATTTACACGGTAAAGAGTTATTATTAAATATATAGAAAGCTGTAAATAAATAACACACTGTTTAAATAAACATTACATTATGATTAGGTTGGTATTAGAAGATCCTAAACCAAAGCCTCCCAAATCGCATTTGATAAATAAACGTTCAACTGTTTCGCCAACCATAAATAAATATATTAAACATAGTAATAAATAACATTTTAATTTAAACCATTGACAAGTCATTTATTGATTGCGATTAGGGAGACTTTGGTTTAGAATATGCCAATATTCTATCTTAACTATAAGGTAAATAATAATTATAGTATCGGCAGATTGTAAACCAATGCCACCCAAATCGCGGATCATAAATAACGGGTCATTGGTTTCGCCTATTCAAGATGAGAATCGCAATACAGCAAAATCCTCTAAAACAAAAGTTTTATCTTTATAATTATAATTAATTTATTAAGTAATTATAATGTTTGGTGTTTTTTTCAAAATAAACTTTTAAATAATCAAGTTCTCTAAATTTAAAATAAAATAAAAATGGAGCCTTCCATATAATTAAAGTTAATTATTAAGCTTAAATAACGAAATAATGAGGTGGATAAAATAATGTACGCTCACAAGATTAAATGTTATATTATAGTTATGAATTATTTAAATATCTTAGATTCGGGCGATACTGAACAGTTTTTCAAAAAACCTAAATCTGTATGAAAATAAAATCGTAATTTTAAATAGTGTAAAAAAATAAATTTCTCTGTGACTGAGAAAAACATATCAATGGATATGCCAACCTATATTCTACTTATTGCTTTTCCCAAATTACATTTTAGAATTAAAGGAACAAATTAATTAAATTAAAAATTAATGATTATTCGAAATAAGCAGAGTTGAGAGAAAATATGAGTTGTTTTTTTTTAACTATTTAGTTTTTTACATTCAAAGAAATATAGCTCCTGGACAGTAGGTCCTAGGGACAATTGTTTATGACAAAAAATATTATTCAATGAATTCCTGAAAGTTCCGATCCGAGCAAAACCAACAGAGCTAGTCAGTATCTATCTTACATTTTTTAAAGTGGATAAAAAAATTACAAAAACACTATAGACTCCCAGCTAAAAACTATATCCTTGTCAAAAAACCAACAAACTTTGCGGTATGCACAAATTAAAAAATAAAAAAGTTTAAAATACTTCATAGCTTTATAGATAATTGAATGGGTCCGCCGAAAAACGTTCTAAGCGACAAACATAAAATTTTGAATAATCAGTGAAAGAAATTCATAATCTAAAGTTTTGTTAGTTTTGTAAGTTAGATTTTATACAGGGTGAGTATCTCTTAGTGTAAAAAAAAAAAGTTGGGTTAAACTAGATCAAAAATGTAGCTAAATGCCGCAAATCTCACCTTTCTATTCCAATCAGTTGCAGATATTTGATAAAAATCAGACTTTTCTGAGGAAACCACGTTTTTTCCCCATAAAAAACGTAATATTTCTATTTTGCTTAAATATTTTTCAAATTTTGACCACATTTTTGGATATAGCATTAGATTTTCTATAAGAACTGAGTACCTTTAACCTTGAATTTTACAAACTTGGTAACTAAAGAACATCTTGATCTTCACCTTATTTGGAAAAGTCACAATGTCTTATTTACTTTAACGCTCACCGTTTGCTCACCGCAAAAAACTATCCACAAAACGTCAAATCTCACAAAAACTTGCAAATTTAATCAGCTTTCGAATGATATGTTAAACGTAATGATTTTGTTTCAATTTCATGGAGATATTTACTTTTGAAACCGAAAAAACATGGTGTTCTCATTTGGCACACATATCAGTTACTTGTGTAAATAAAACATTATGACAATCCCTTAACAGAAATGTAAATTTTAAACATAATAAACTGTTCATTGGAATAAAAAGCAAAAAAAAAAATTTTTGTTTAATAGAAAATAAAGGAAAACTATCAATAAAGCGACACCAGATCAGAGGATCTCATGTTATTACATTTATTTATTTATTAATATTATTTAGGATTTATTTTATTAGATTTTCAATGTAATGTTTAAAATCCAATGATAATGAACATAGACCTTAATTTTGCCGTTAGCTTCTGAATGCAGATTGTGTCTAAGAATACTACTTTTTGAAGTGAATTTTATGGGCAGATGAGTCTGTTTTTACAGGGGATGGCATTTCTACCAATCCATGTATATCGTTATTACGAGTATGAATGGTCGAAATGCCTGCCTCTGTAAAAATGAGACTCATCTAACCATAAATCACATAATAAATAAATAAATGTAATAACATAAGATCCTCTGATCTGGTGTCGCTTTATTGACAGTTTTCCTTTATTTTCTATTAAACAATAATTTTTTTCTTTGCTTTTTATTCCAATGAACAGTTTATTATGTTTAAAATGCACATTTCTGTTAAGGGATTGTCATAATGTTTTATTTACACAAGTAACTGATATGTGTGCCAAATGAGAACACCATGTTTTTTCGGTTTCAAAAGTAAATATCTCCATGAAATTGAAACAAAATCATTACGTTTAACATATCATTCGAAAGCTGATTAAATTTGCAAGTTTTTGTGAGATTTGACGTTTTGTGGATAGTTTTTTGCGGTGAGCAAACGGTGAGCGTTAAAGTAAATAAGACATTGTGACTTCCCCAAATAAGGTGAAGATCAAGCTGTTCTTTAGATACCAAGTTTGTAAAATTCAAGGTTAAAGGTACTCAGTTCTTATAGAAAATCTAATGCTATATCCAAAAATGTGGTCAAAATTTGAAAGATATTTAAACAAAGTGGAGATATTACAGGTTTTATGGGAAAAAAACGTGGTTTCCTCAAAAAAGTCATTGATTTATCGTACATCTGCAACGGGTTGGAATAGAAAGGTGAGATTTGCGGCATTTAGCTACATTTTTGATCTAGTTTAACCCAACTTTTTTTTTTACACTAAGAGATACTCAGCCTGTATTTACATATTACTTTGTTATATTTACATATTACTTTGTTATATTTACATGAATAATGACCATGAATAATGGAGTACTATATCATACTATGAACCTTTGAAATCGCCACTTCGGAAATTTTGTCGCTTAGAACGTTTTTCGGCGGACCCATTCAATTGATTCTGCAAATATTTTACAACTAAGGTTATTAATAGGGCACTTAGCACAAGTCCTCATTATTAACGTTTAAGTTTTACAAGGAAATTTTGAGCGGTTGTTGAAAAAGTAAACGATGAAAAAATTACTGGTGTTAACAGCTGAAGAGACCTCAACAGCCGGAAGTATTTACAAACCTGAGCGCACATACAAACTTGTTGATACTAATACCTATTAGGCATAATATTAATTAATTAAGAATAATATTTTAAAACTTATTCACCCACAATATTAATTAATTAAGAATAAAATTTTAATACTCATTCAGCGACAAAGAACGAGAAAAATGAGGCCGTTGAGGCAGCACGTCAGCATTCTAGAATCAAGAGCCGGTTTGAGGATTGACTTTTATTTCGCGGTGAACCCAAATACTGAACCTAGGCTTTCCCGTTCTAATCTATAATAAGTTGGTAACCTATAGGATAAATCGTCCTTCCTGTCCTATTTGGAGTAAAAGGACGTTAAACCCAAATCAACAAAAAAAAACCTAATGATTATAACAGTGTAGAAAGAAAGATTTGAAAACTTATCATTAGCCAGTAACTGTTATTGTTAATAACAGATAATAAACAATAATTATTCGAAATTAGCAGTAAAAACAATTCCTTTCATGGAAAAAGTAGTTCACTGTCAGGGTAACAACTTTTTCTATTGCTTTATCATGACTTGATATTTAGTAAAAGTAGTATACTAATATACTTAAAGAAAAATTTTAATTTTACTTGTTTTAAAGTATTTGGCACTTAAATTTGGTTATAAAAAATGAAAAACGAAATCAAGTTAGTAAGTTTGTAAATAAACATTCACTAGCATTTTAGTTCTAGGGGGGGAAAAAAGAAAGAAAAAAAAAGTAAAAATATAAGAGGTCCCTTTAAAGAAAAGAATATTACTAAAAATAATATAATAAACAAAAAAAAAACTAATATATCTAAGATTGGTTTAATATGAGATCCATCATGTTTCAAATTAATATAAATTTATATTTAAAACAAACTTTATAAAAAATCAGCTGATCTGAGCAAAGATCATACATAAAATTATTATATAAAATATATTGAAACTAATGTTTAATAATTTTTGAACCAATACTATAAATAGTAATAAAACAATTGAATCGTCAGCAAAAGAACAAGCAAGAAATCTTTAAGAATTTCACTTGAAAATATTTGACAACAGGATTAATGATCGCAACACACCTAAGACATTAAACCGCGTATAGATAGTAAATAATAATAAATAAAACAATACTCTGTCATTAACATTGCAAACATTGTTCAAACATACACTTAAAGAATATAGATAAAGATTAACTTTCACCTACCTTGAATATAGAATATTATTCCAAGTACATTCCCATACAGAAGGTAAAACAAAATGAAACGCTTCAAACAAACGACACGAGAAACTGTTCGTGAAATATGAGGAACAGACCTCCTACAACGACCGACAGAAGTAAACTGAGCGCCTAAAGGGAACGAACACCAACACAAATTAGAATCTTGTCAAGCCAGTCTACTTCAGCGCTATCTGCTGGCTGCCTCTAGCACATCCAATAGGTCAACTTAGCAACTTTATAACTTCAAACATAAAAATAAACAATCGATTTATTAAGTAGACAATAAACTATTGATTTATTATAAACAATAAATAATTACTTTATTAAATTTACTTAAAACAATTAAATAAATAATATTTTTATTTTATGTGACATGCCTCTTATGTGAGGTAGATACTTGCAAATGGTAGAAAAAAATATATATATATATTTTTTTATACATTAAACACATTTTTTTTATAAAATAGAATTATTAATTTATACAATTTTTATTTTTATTTAAAAAATCTATGTTTTAATAAGATAATAATAAAAATGAGCCATCTTTTAAACTTAATACATGTTTACATTTACAATTTTAATGACAGAGAGGTTATGTTGTTACATACATGTATTTTTTTTCCTTTTACTCTGCCCAATATGCCTTTTTGTTTTATTATTAACAAAATATTTTTTTCTAAATCATGATAGTATTAACAATTTACTACATCACATATAAACCCCCTCTCTTTTTTGCATTAGATAATAAGTATTAGAATAATTAATTATATGTGATGAAGTAAATTGTAAAGTTGTGGTAAAGATAAAATTATTTTGTATTCATAACAGAATAACGTTTTGACAAAAAAACACATACCAGAGGGTGGGGAAAAAAAAACAAAACAAAAAAAAAACACTCTGTCAATTAACTTATGTCCAAAAGATTTCTTATTTTGATGTTTTATCATCTTATGAAAACATTAAAATAAATATTACATTAATTTTTTTTTAAATTTTTTTTTTTTTTTAATGTGTTGAATATATATTTTAAAAATAAAATATTTTCCACCATTTGCATATATTTACCATACACGAAAGATATGTCAAATATAATAAAATAAATTTAGATTTAATCTTTAGTTTTTACAATTATTTTAGCTGTTTACTGTTTCACTTTTATCTAAGTTATTTTACAGTATTTAATTTTTAACCTCACTTTTCATACATTTTATTTATTTTCTATATCATTGTATAATTTAATTAAATCTTTTTTTATTTTTATTTTTTATATCATTTCAAGTTGTTTATGTTTATTAACATTATTAGATTTGATTTGATTTTATTTTAATTTACTTCTGGTATATTTTTTTTTATTTCATTTGTATTTTTTTATTTTACCAATTACCTATAATCTGAATCACTTCATCTAACATTTTGTCAGTAAGAGAAGTAATCTAATTTTTACTAACCATAGCCACTAAAGTGATAGATGCATTTCTAATCATAAATATTAAACACAACTCATTGATTTTTACATATTTATTATCTAAAAATACATATCTTCAGTAAACATGATATTGTGCATAAAAAATTCACAAGGAATTAAAACCTAAATTTAATAATAAAAACTTTAACAAATGATGAACAAATATTTAATAATTTTATTTCAAATTTTATAAAAAAATAAAGCTTGGAACTAGAAATAAATTGCACATTTTCAAAACATAACCAAATATCACTAATAGAAAAAACAATATTTGTGCTGCATTTTTTTCAACTAGGTAAATAATACTCAGAATATATAACAAATAAACAATCCATATATTAAAAAGTGATTTGTGCTTATTATAAGTGGAATGGTATAATAAGAATCATATGTTTCATTTTCACATTTCTCACCAATATATGATAACAAATAGTCAAGAAGAACATATCAACTTGTGCTTCGTACAGGTAATTTAATTTTTAATTAATTAATTAAGTAATTACTTAATAATTATATTAACTGTTAATTTTATACAGTAGAGCACCAATCGGTTGAGTAATCAATGCACACAGATCAGAGGCATAAGCTTTTTGAAAGCCTCAAGAAATGGATTTCTGGAAAGAATAATCCTTAATTGGATTTATGGCACAGGGAAAAGTAATTTGACTGGGTGAAGGTGAAGGGGTGGGAGAAGGTTAAATCTAAGTTAATGAGCCTAAAAATTTAAAAATTGTCAAGCTCCGTAGGGTATGCTGGGTAGTCCATGTTGCCAGCACATTACCGTAAGAAGTCCTGAAGAAACTTCTCGATGAAGACGTACAAAGCATCTCACCGAGGCTCCTCAAAGCTTCCATTGGTGAATGATGCAGAAGTTTAAAGAACTTTGCTTTGAGGAGGGCAGCTGCACTCAACCGATTTAAATAGCAATAATAGCAGCTTGCGTAGACCTTAAAAGACAGCGATGAATTGTCATACAGAATGAGTGAGCAACTTTAGGTCCTTAGTAATGTCCATTTTCTATAGAATCTCTTTAATCAATAAGTATTTATGTGTGTTTGTGCACATATATATTCTTTACTTTTTTATTTATTTTTTTCCTCTTTGGCTCCGTAGACCTTATAGATCTTTGGCCACCCTTAACCCGCACCCAATTTCAACTTGTTGCATGTAGTAGTTTGGCATCTCTATAAATTCTATCAATCCATCTGGTTTTTAAGACTCCCAGGAGTTGTGTGTGTATGGATATATATGTATGTGTATAATAAATGGAGGTGCGGTAGATCAGTGGGTAAGGGGCTTGACTACCATGCTCCTGGGGCCGAGTTAGAGTCCAACTGAAGGCAGAAAATTTATATTCTGTTATTTCGGTCGTGGATCGAATTCAAGGTTGGGAGACCCTCCTGGGGCACACCCAGCCTCTAAAAAAGTGGGTACCCTTAACTGGGAAAAAAACCAAACCGGCGGTTGAGCGTGAATTCTAGCCAAATCACCTCCTTTCACAACCGTTGGCTCAGAAACAGTACAACCTACCTTAGTACTGAACCCGAGACCCTTCATGGGTTGTATATGGTACAGGTTTTTTTTTTTTTTTTTCAGTTGTGTGTCATACTTCTGTATTACTTTGTAATTATAACAGTTGCTTGCTAGTACATAATAAACTTATTTCATGGAATGTACAAAATAAACATTTAAAAAAAAATTATTTGATATGTATGAAATAAATGCTTAATAATCTATAAAAATATTGTCATTACATATATCTGTAAAGTTGAAAAGTTAATTATAAAAAATATTTTTTTTTTTTTTAACAATTAATGCTATATGCATGATATTTAACAGAATTGTATTCATGTTAACAACAAATATTTAAATTTAAAAATATTTTTAAAATATATTCTTCTTCTTTAACTCCCATTTTGTGCCTTTCAGCATCGTGTTGATAATAAAACAGTTTATTATATCTCAATATAATTATTAATTGACATCACAGACAAATAGATACCCATGTATACATATCACATATCAATATTATAGAAGATAAAAAGTTTAATTCATTTAGCATCTTTTTCAAAATCAATAGTTTCAGCCCTCAGCTTAGAAATTATGTTGTCTCTTATTTCCTGTTCGACATCTTGTGAAATATTCTGACAAAAGAAACAAACAAAATAATTATAATAGTCATTATTTTACTTAAATTATAAGATACGTAGTGAGGTCCAAAAGTTTTCGGCCTGGGATAGAAGGAAATGTGAAAGAAGAAAATTGGTCTTACTGTTTTTATATATATTCTCTTCTAAGTTCAACACACTTAATACAATGCTTTGGCACATTTCTATACCATGAAAAAATTATTTTCTTCTTTGTTAAAAAAATGTTCTTCCACTACTGCTTGGAAAATTGCAGCAGTGAACTCGTTCCTGTTTTTGAGCAGCTGAAAGAATTTTTGGAACCTTGATTGCACTAACCTTGATCATATGCAGATGTTCTTTGATGATCCTCAAAACACTTGTTTTTGAAAGCCCCAACCTTCCTACTATTTCCTTGGTTTTCAGTTGCAGCAATCAGACATCAATTCAGATTCCATAAGTTGGATTGTTTTAGAAGTGACAGCTTCCAATGGGCGACCGGGACGCGGGTCATCTTTTAGAAGTTCTCTCCCTAACTTAAATAATTTTGCCCATCCTTTCACAGTGGAATACGAGGGGGAGGACTGCCCTAATACACTATCCAAGTGCTCTTTAATTTTCGCAGGAGTAAGACCCTCTTTACAAAAAAAATTAATAACCGCACGGTACTCGAGTTTTAACATTGTAAAAATGGGGAGTTTCCTTCAAGGCTGGACACTAACTGATAAGACTGAGGGAGTGCGGGTGATGGGTATGGAGTGAGCAGGCATGGACCTGCATAGGCATGCACCTTTGAAGGAGGGGAAGCAGGACAGGCCGGAAACTTATGGACCTTACTACGTACATTATTCAATAACTATAAACTTAAAATACTTACTTCTTTTGAAGAAATACTTTTGGGAAGTAGCGTTTGTATTTCCCTAATGATCTTCTCATACGATTCTTTACTTTCCTCCCAGCTTTTTATGAAGGCATTATAAAGTTCCTAAAAATAAAATCAGGAAAAACTCTTCATGATAAGATGAATTTATTAAAGACTATTCACTGTCAGTAGAATAGTAGTATAAGTATAAAATAATAATAGATAAATGAAATATAGCATAACCAAGGTCGTTTCAAAAGTCCTGTAGTTTTTTTTCGGATAATTAAAAAATTCAATAAACCAATAACTATACAATAACTTTATTCATTAAATTATCTCCATTACAACTAATAACTTTATCGCACCGCAATGCAAGATCACAAATACCATTTTTTCTAAATGATTGATCTTCGCTGTTAAAAAAACTGGTTTAATTCAAATTCTAGGGTTTGCTGGTTATCAAAACATTTCTGCCGGAGACAATTGATCAGAGACCTGAAAAGGTGATAATCAGTGGGTGAAAGATCGAGAGAATATGGAGGGTGGGGCAATGTTTCTCATCCAATTTCCATTAATTTATCCCAAATCAACTTTGCAGTATGTGGCCTATTATTCGCCTCTGATAACTTTTGAAGGACCTATTTGTCCAGTTTTTTATTTTTATTTGATGTAGGTATATCAAGGCTGTTGCTTGTGAAATATTTAACTGCTTACCTATGTCCATGTACATGTTTGATGTGGGTCTGAATAAATTAATCCTCGAATTTCCTGTTCGTTGGCAACTTGAGGTTTTTCAGAACGAGCTTCATCTTGAAGCATTTCATCGCCTTGACGAACTTTGGAAAACCAAAATTGAGACACTCAGAGAGTACCTTCTCACCAAACACAGAGCATACTTTTCGAGCAGGCTTGGTTGCCTTCAAGCCAAGTTTAAATTTATATAATAAAATTGATTTCTACACTCACTATTTTAATATATTTCTTTAAATGTTTAGCAGTGACTGGATTAAAAGACAATCCCTATTTGAAAGACAGTAAACAATATTGTTTACACTCAAAAAGGTCAAATTGAAAATAGAATTATAACAAAGATGGTATAGACCAAATAAATCTTAATGAAAAAATGACAAGACTTTTGAAATGGCCATATACTTAAATATTAACATTCAAAACTGATAAAGAATAAATAATATGGCAATGTATATATAAAAAGTATTAACTTCATCAAAACTAGTTTCTCTTTATCTGGGCCTTAGTCATCAAGGCATCGATGTATGTGAATTGAAAGTAAGTGTTTTGGATGATTGGGTGGCGCAGTAGTTCAGTGAGTAAGGAACTTGAGTGCCGAGCCCGAGTTTAAGTCTGACTTCGAGATGAGGAGGCACACCCAACATGTATAATGTGGGTACCCTTAGTTAAGGGAAAAACCTAGTGATTGAGGGTGGTTTCGGTCAAATCATCTCCTTTCACGACCGTTGGCCCAGTAACACTACAGCCTTACCTAAGTACTAAGTCCAAGACCCGACCCTTCATGGCTTGTAAGTGCTACAGGTTTTATTTATTTTTTTCTTATTTTGTATAATTAATGAGAAATGAAGTTTATACATAAATAAATTTCAATTTCAATTTAAATTATTTTCTGCTCAAGTTGTGCAAAGCAACTGAGCAACATGAGCAAGACGCTGAACGACTGCCCTGCTCACTATCCCCTCCCCTTACAAGACACTGAACGACCACCCTGCTCACTATCCCCCCCTTAACACCACCACTATTTCAAATATTGGGCTACAATTGAATGGGTCCGCCTAAAAACGTTCTAAGCACAAACATAAAATTTTGAGTAATCAGTGAAAGAAAATCATAATGTAAAGTTTTTGTTAGTTTTGTAGGTTAGATTTTATATTCAAATATTAATTTGTTATATTTACATGTATAATAACATAATGAAGTACTATATCATACTAAGACGTACTATAATACATTTTAAAAACTTTAAAATCGCCACTTCGGAAATTTTGTTGCTTAGAACGTTTTTCGGCAGAGCCATTCAATTATTGAGACATCTAGTTACCTAGCAACACAGGTTGTTTTTTGTTACATAAACAAATAAACAAATTCAAAATTACAAATAAACTAAATTCAAAACAAATCTAATGGTTTAAATATTTATAAGATTACTTACTTCAGCACCTTCATATCTTAATATAGATAAAATGCTTATTTTCTGTTTCTTTAACGTCCAATAGCCCAGCTGCTTCAGTTTTCCTGCAAAGACAACAGGTATTGACCTTTCTTCTGCTAAAGTTTGAATTTCATTTAAGGGTAATCCTGACGGGAGATCTGGAATAGTGGTTAATAATCTATAATTTAAAAAATATTTTATCAATGTAATAGTTATCAAAAATGAATCTCAGCTAACATTCAAAGAACTTCAAATTCAACTAGCTACTCTTTATATAGAATTTTATGCAGTTACAATGCTCCCGACCCAGAAACGTACCTTGCATTCAAAGTTCATATAAAGAAATTGAAATGTGTCAGCCAATTAAGAGTTGCTAATTCAGAACATATCAGAATCAATAGAAAAAAACACAACTTTTTTGTTCAAGTCACAAGAAACCTGTATATCATGCAATCAATTTATCTACAATAGCCTACATCACATTCTCCTTCACTGCCCAGCACACAATGGATATAGACAACAATTCCTTCAACACTTGATCTTAGAATCTTCTGATAACCAAAGTACCCAAGCTATACTCAATATCGACAGTGTAGATAAATTACATAAAGTGTACTATTACATGATGGGAGTCCAAAATGTGCTAAATTATTTATCATAGACCATTTTCTATTAAGTGTCTGTTTTCAGTTTATCTTTAAAGTGATATTTTGTTTATTTATTTTTTATTGTGTCTATCATAGCATCAGCAATTGTTTATTCTTTAATCTGTTATGTATGTTTTGAAAACCAGAATATGTTAGTAAATTTTATTTTATTTTTATTTTTTTGAAATGATATGTACATAAATTGTAATTTATAGCCAAGCTAGGCTCCATTTGTATGGGAAAGCCCCCAAAGACAAATACAATTTCTCTCTATCTATCTTATCAAAAATATAATGTTCCAATTTCATAATTAATGCATCCCATATTTTCTGTCTCAAGGCGGAATTGAAACCTGCCCTCAAAACAATAAATTTTCAATTATCATTTAGAAAATGTGGTCCTGGCTCAATTTAGGAGGCGTAAAAGTACCTTGCTCATCTTTTGTAGTACAACATGAGTGTTCTAAATATTTTAATGGCAGTTTGTTGTTTGTTTTATGTTCAGAAATGATAAGAAGAAATTATTATCTTTATAATAAAAATAAAAACGACTAGGAGTTATTTTAAAGTAGAGGTTGGATAAATAATACATCAGTGTAATTAACATAATAGGTTTAATGCTCCAGATTTTCTAAATATGCTGTGGAGGGAGAGGACTCAATTTTATACCACTAGGACTGCGCATTAAATATAACTTTTCATTATTATTATTACTATTATTATTATTATGTTGAATATTTAATGAGATCGCTATCTGGTGGAACAACGACGTAACTGCGAAATTCGTTAAAAGAAGAAAAAGAGGTGAGAAGTGCTCTCAAAAGCTCTATTCATCGTTAAAAACATCGACTGAACTGTAGTCTTCCTCTAGTCCGTGTAAAATTGATTTTTACAAACCAATCGAAAAAAAAAGTTACAACGTGATTTTTTTCATTGAAACCAATATATGTGCTAAACGGTAGGTATTAGCGACAAATGTTCTTCCATTACATTACATTACAACAAAAAATATTCTTCATTAAGTTTCTCATTAGGAAATTGTCGTCAAGTTTTCGATCAGAGTACGTAGTAAGGTCAATTAGGTTCCAGCCTGTCCTGCTTCCCCTCCTTCAAACGTGACGGGACCTGCAGGTCCATGTCTGCTCACACCATACCCATCGCCCGCACTTCCTTAGTCCTGACAGTTAGTGTCCAGCCTTGAAGGAAACTCCCCATTTTTACAATGTTCAAACTCGAGTACCGTGCGGTAATTAAATTCTTTTGTAATGAGGGTCTTACTCCTCCGCAAATTAAAGAGCGCTTGGATAGTATATAAGGGCAGTCCTCCCCCTCGTATTCCACAGTGAAAGAATGGGCAAAATTATGTAAGTAAGGGAGAGAACTTCTAGAAGATGACCCGCGTCCCGGTCGCCCATTGGAGGCTGTCACTTCTCGAACAATCCACCTTGTGGAATCTGAATTGCTGTCTGACTGCTGTGACTGAAAACCAAGGAAATAGCAGGAAGGTTGGGGCTTTCAAAAACACATGTTTTGAGGACCATCAAAGAATATTTGCAGGTGAACAAGGTTAGTAACACCAAAAGAAGTACAGACCCTAGGCAAAAGACATATCCATTTCAAAATACTATCAAAAGATATGTGTTGACAAGATTTTGCTAAGAACTAACATTTGGTCAATCCACAAGTATATTATACTTATTATGTTGGCCGGAACTATTTCATTTCAATTTTTTGCTTCTCGTGTAAAATTTCATTTTTTACTGTTGCGCCTTTGTCCCACCGGATGAGCGATATGATCGATAGGAACATCCAGTTCCAAAGTATAAAGTCATGAGAAGATGTAGATTGTTGGGGGAATGTAGTCATACATAGATACACAGCAATTAAAAAGTAATTTTTAATTTATTGTGCCGACGTTTCGACTTGCATTGCAAGCCTTCATCAGGGTTAGAAGAAAAATAAAACAAACACAAATGTAGAGAGTATAAAAAACAAAAGTATGAAATGAATAACTGTATGAGAATAAATACAATAACATAAAGGCAATGCCTAAAGGCCATGTACTATAATACATAGAGGCTATTGGATTAAAAATTAAATTGAAAAGAAATTAATATGAGTGATTGATAATTAAAAGTTAATGAGTAAAGACAACAATTTAATTAATTTAACTATCACTCATATTAATTTCTTTTCAATTCAATATTCTTTATGTATTGTCTTCATGGCCTTAAGATATTGTCTTTATTTTCTTCTCTTTATTCTCACACATTTATTTTTTTCATACCTCTGTTTTTTATACTTTCTGCTATTTTGTCATACATTTTTGTTTCTTATCTTTTTCTTCTAGCCCTGAAGAAGGCTTGCAATGCAAGTCGAAACGTCGGCCATATAAATAAAAATAATATATTTAATTGCTGTGTATCTATGGCTGCATTCCCCCAACAATCTACATCTTTAAATACTTCTCAGTCAACTAACTTTAAATAGTCCAATCAATATAAAGTTATGAACTTCGCGATAAGACACCGACCGCCATTGAAAAGGACCAAATGGCTGTTTGCTATAGTGTCACCGCTAATACTATCATCTGTAACCAACATCACTTTGTAATACGGTCACTAACGATAATGCAATAAATTAACAATAAATAAAATAAATTAGATTTTCAATTATAATGTATCGAAAACGTGTGTTTTCAATAACCGGTTTGAGTGCCCAAAGTGACTCTTGTTGATGTTTTGAAAAACTGACTCGTGTTTACTTAGGTTACTCAGCGATTTCAGTTCATAGTTAACCTGTGTTTACTGTTTCAAAACAATGTTGGGAGCTCAACAGTATATTGAAATTTATATCTTAACTTTATCAGGAATTGAAAAAGCATTACCCAATAGAGGGATAAATATATGTCATAACACCAATTGTACTTCATCATCATAGGTGGCACGACATCCTGTCACCGAAACTGGGCCTCCTCCAAAATCTTCCGCCAGTTCGCTCGGTCGCTTGCCACAGCTTTCCAGTTTCGGACTCCAAGAAGGGCCCGCGCGTCTGCAGAAACCGAGTCCATCTATCGAAAGCTCGGTCGTCCAGCTCGCCGTTTCCCGTAGAGCTCCTCTGACAGCATCATCTTCGGGATCTCGCTGGCAGCCATCCTTTCCACATGTCAGGGCCATCGAAGTCGTCTGAGCCTCACGAACTTGACTATGTCAACATCATTGTAGAGGCTCTCTAGATCTGCATTACTCCTTCTTCTCCAGACGTTGTCCTGTCAAACAGGCCCGAAAATTCGTCTGAAGATATTCCTTTCGAAGACAAGATGCCTGGACGCATCCGCCTTGGTGAACGCCCAAGCTTCTGAACCATAAGTGACGACTGGGCGAACTAGTGTTTTATACAGCTTGATTTTGGTCCTCTTGGAGAGCATCCTACTTCTAAAATATTTGGCAAGGCTAGGTAAAGTAGCATAGGTTGGCGGCTGCAATACTCTTTTTTATTTCCTGCGATATATCGTTTTGGGAATTGATTTCTGAAACTAAATAGGTGAAGCTGGTTACCCTTTGAAATCGGTAGTCTCCTGCTTCAAAATAATCAATTCCTGGTCCGGCACCTCCAATACTCATGTACTTTGTCTTGGCCTCATTAACAACTAGGCCAAGATCCCACGAAGAGTCTTTCAAAGCCAGAAATGATTCCCGTAGGGCTCGTTCCGATCTGGCAGCTATATCGAAATCATCGGCATATCCCAGAAGCTGGACTGTGCCGTTGAATAGGGTTGAGTGCAGTTGATTCCCAGACTTCCTCACAGCCTTCTCCCCGGCAAAATTAAATATAAGACAAGCCAAAGCGTCTCCCTGCCTAACACCACAATTTGTGACAAAGGGGTAGAAAACATCAGCACCTACGCGCACCATACACCTTGAGTTTGCCATTGTCATCTTTATCAGTCTGACTAATTTCATCGGAACGTTCATCTCTTTTAGGGCTCGATAAAGCTCCGGTCGGTCGACAGTATCATAGGTAGACTTGAAATCGACAAAGAGATGATGGATTACGATTCTATACTCTTTACATTTTTCCAGCATCAGTCTCAATCTAAATAGGTTTCTATCTGCATGAAGAACCAGTCTCTAGAAGAGGATATTTGAGAGCACTTTGTAAGCAGATGAGGGAAGAACAATACTCCGGTAGTTGCTACACTTCAGACACCAATTGTACAATTAATATAAATATTAAAATACAATAGTTTACTTTATCTTTTTTTTGTAAACAGCTGTTGAAATTAGTATCCTATTCCCCTTTATAATAATGAATAAATTATAACTGAAATGGCCAAAGGTATATATTTTTTATTAAGTTGAGCAGTGTAATGGAAAGTAATTTTCATATCTCTTACGTAAAGTGGTTTTCGGTGCCGTAAAACTGGACCTCGCGCCGAAAACGCCCATTTTTCATCCTAGTAATAAAATTAACTATTAAAAAAAGAAATTACTTTCCAATAAATTGAAGAGCCTCGAAAACCACCTGGTTTGAACACCTGGTTTACTCCCGAGTCTTTATTAAATACTACATCTTATTAAAAATACTACATCAAGTAGAAAATAGCCTAAAATTAAATATTTATGAATCATTAGAAATAATAAAATCGTTTAAAACAGGTCCAGATTTTTGTTTAAATGATCAGATAAACATATCCAATAGCCCCATTTTAAATTAGTTTCCAATAGGAACCGAAAAATCCGATGAGACATAAGGGAAACCCCATAGTAAATCAAAAATTTAACCTACCTGCCCCCTTCTACTTCTCACGAATTCAGTGAGAAGTCCATTTCTGTTTTAGTTACCTCGAAGGTGAGTGCCCATGTTTGATTTCTTGTCTTACCTTTTTAAAAAACTTCAGTGTATATAATCTATGTAACTTAGTACTGATGTGTTGAAAAAATTTCGTATGTTTTAGAACTGAAGATGTTTAGCATTCGAAACTAGTTTTCTAATAAAATAATCCCAATAGAAGTGGCAATTAATTCATTAATCCTAATTGTATTGATCCTTCTATACCATCATGGTGTGTAGTTCAAGTGAAAGGCCCTATTGTTAATAACTTATCAAACATCTGACTCGTTTCGAAATATTTTTAATAATCAAGGATTTAACCACATGTAGCATGAAATGAAATGAAAATATTCACTTTTAGTGTTTTAGTTGAAGTTATAAAAGAGATAAATTAGTTTCTAAACAAGAACAATGAACAGCTGGGAGGCAAATGATGAAATTGTGAAATTAAACCGAAACCAAAGAAGAAGTACATCCACTACAATCAATTTTCATGGAGGAACTATAACATCATGGAAGGTTTTAAACTTAGAACTACTTCATTTGAGTAACGATACCAGTTTCGATAAGATAAATCCTATAATGGGAGGAATCCATGTAATCTTTCCCAACTTCAATATGAGCCAGGTAAACATGCCCAACAATGGATTCGCTAGGTTCTGCAGGTGGGAAATAAGGCAAAACCCTTACATAATGAACAATAACATAGCCCTCGAAATCGCTCTCAAAGAAAATGTCATAATGAAAGGACTTCGTTGGAATCACCCTTTTTATTTGAATTTAAATATTATATTAGGGCTGACGACACTCACTACAATCGTCGGGGTTTACAACCCGAGCGAAACGATTAGTATGCCGTTCAACATCGCGCTACAAGCCTGCCTCTGTTTGAGTTCCATCGAGCAGGGAGAGATCCACGGACTGTACGGGTGCAACTACATCGACAAGGTCAAGTGCGAGGCGGGAGTAGATAACTCCTCTCCGCTGAGGGTAACAGAGAAGTTCGATCGCATTTATCGCAATTCCAAGGATCAATTGGTGGTGAGGGACCTAGCGGACGAAACCAGGATCAAGCTCATGAAGCTCAATTTGCCCGACACTTCGATCGTGAACCCGTGGATCGGCGACTACAACAATATGATCTCTATTACACCTGGTTTTATCACTAGAACTTATACTTTGTCTCCCCACTCCTGGTTCTATGGAGGTATCAGGTTGGAAGTACAAGCGTAAATGTTGATAATAAAAATAGCATTGGCTCCATGAGATTTAACGGAATTGAGATTATTTAAACGATGAATAACTTAGTGTTAGGCGTTCAATTGTTAAACGGGGTGGAGTCCCGTAGACGCCCCCGTTTTCCAATGCCTATTTCTTCCGTGTCAATTAACCAAAACATAATTCCAATTAGTGCTATTTAATCTACATTTAACCAACTTTCTTTTCATACTTAATTATTTAAAGTGTATACAATTATTATGTTGAAAATATTAATTTAAAAAAGTTAGGGGCGTCTGCGGAACTATTTACCAAGGGAAAAAGATCCACAGAGGGCCCCAGGCCTTTTCTAAGTAAAATGGTGTTGAAATATTATCGTAGGTTACAACTAAAATTCAAGGGCATTTTTGTTTATTGTTTATTGCGTCATATCAAAAAATAATCCTGTGAGTAAAAATAATCATTGTGACTCTTATTATCACTGTGGCAAAGAAATATAATCGAGGAAGAATTGTGGACGGGAGTTGGATTGTGGTGATGATAGAACGGGATGGGCAAAAGAAGTTCCGGATGGAAATTTGCCCACACAATATGCGTAACACATCTTTGCTGCCTCTGATGATAAAAAATGTCAAACCGGGAAGCACTATCATTACAGACGAATGGAGAAGCTATACACAGCTTGAGACATTGGGACACAGCCACTAGACAACGAACCATAGCTTGCACTTTATAGATCCTAATCCATTGTCCCACACTCAAAACATAGAATCTCCATGGAGATCAGTTAAGCGAGGATACATGCGGGCGGAAATGATTCCCAAAATTTATATTCACACTTGTGATAACACTCTTTGGAGACGAGCTACTAGAGACCCTAAACCCTAATAAAGATCTGTTCAATCAATTTAATTATAATCCAAACTTGTAAATAATATTTTCCCCGGGGGCGTCTACGGAACTTTTTCCCTTGGTAAATAGTTCCGCAGATGCCCCCAACTTTTTGAAAATGGGGCGTCTCCGGAACTACACCCGTTTAACGACCATAAGTACTACGTAGTATGAGGGATGAGTTATCCTTAGGGCAGTGAAATATTTGCATTTGAAAAGTCCACGGAAGGAAGGAGGGGTGTCATTTGGAGTGCTTTCCGAGAAAATCGAGTTTTTAGGTTTGGATCTTTAATTACTTAAGCATGTTTTATAATTTTTCTTCAATTTTTTATATGCTCTTTTCCTTTTTGTTTTGCGTGTCAAAATAATAAATTTGCCCGACAGACATAACACGCCCTAAAAAAAAAAATGTATTTGTAAAAAAAAAAAAATTTCAACATGAAAGAAAGGGGGATAGTCCTGGACGCTTCCCTGTTTTATTGATGAAATGGTGATATTAATACACAATCCACACTAATAAAAATAATTCCACTTGAGCGAAAAGAGGGTAAGGATTGAAAGGAATAAACATGAAAACGTTTGAACTTCTAAGGCTAGGTTTATACTACGGCGTTCGGACGCGACGTTTTTTTTCCGCGGACGCTGACGTTAAAAAAACGACGGATGCTTGTGTTTATACTGTAGCGTTTCCGAACCCCCATCTAGGTGCAATAGCCAAGAATGTGCGTCGAATCCTAAGTTCCTGAGGCGTCATGGATAGAAGAAGGTTGTTACATATTATTATTGTTACAACTACCTTCCAGGTCTTTTCCTTCTCCTCTCTATCTTTGAACAGATCAAGAGACTGATCCCACAGAACTGGATGCTGCTCGAACAGTTGGATCAAACTATCCTGGTCTCCCATTTAATTAGCAAATATACACTCAAAATGAATAAAATAATTTAACACAAAGAAAGATCAAATATAAACAAAAAATAAAGGCCGGGCGCAAGAGGAGCAGTTACCGCTAACGTCGCAATAACAACACTGCCATTGTAGTCTATGTGTTTCATTGGTGACTTTGGACGTCGAGGTGGGGCGTCCGAAAGCCGGTCCGCCGACATGCGACGTTAGAAAAATATGGACGATCGTCCCGACGTCTAACACTGGACGCTAACGACCCAATAACAGCATTCTCATTCTAACCACGTGTTGCCAGCTCCGACGGAAAAAAACGTCGCGTCCGAACGCCATAGTATAAACCTAGCCTAACATGACTCTCCCCCATTCAAGGTTTTTCCGCGTGGACATTCCCTCTTTCTTCCGAGTACGCGGTTCTTTCCTTCGCTTGTAACCAACCGACTATCACTTTTTTCTGATTATTTCTTTCACCAATATATTCTACTCAATTAGACGAACAATTATATATATATATATTTACATATATATATATATATATATATATATATATATATAACTACAATTCGGAAAAAGAAAATGACTCTCCCCCTTTCTTCCGTGGACTCCTCATTTGCGTATTTCTCCTAGCCAATTAAAACATCTAATATGGTCAAAATGTATATGTTTTGAGCGTTGGGAATCAATTTGAGTTATTTTTATTTTGCATATTTGTGCATATTTTGAAATTCAATTGCATATTTATCTACATATATTGCATTTTTATTTTCCATATTTGTGCTTATTCTGTCATAAATACATATTTTGAACTATAATTGCATATTTAACTACATGTCTGGCATATCAGCATTTGAAGTTTTCAAAATTGAGGCTTTTAAGTGTGATGGAGACGTTTTATATTGTGTTTCTTTTGATACAATTATGTCAATTATTGCACATAAAAACAGCAAAGTACTAAAGACATAGGCAAGAAATTAAAATTTGAAAAAACTTTTGTTATACAAACTGGCACTGGATTCACAAAATTCTGGTTTCGACACTGATTTATGCCCAGCTGAAATACCCTTCCACACATGTTTTATTTTTTAACATTCGCTTTATCTTTTTGTTTTTTATTAGTCTTCTTCGAATTGTTTTCCTTTTCAACACAGTTAGTTACTTAAACTTGAGTTTGTACTTAATAAGTAATATAAATTGTTGGATAGTTTATCCTATATATTTGCATATATATGTCCATATTATTGGATATAATTCACAGCCCTAGTTATCCTACATTCAACTTAAAAATGGAAGCTTAAGTTTAATTCCGTTATTAAGAAAGAGACTCGAACCGGTGGACAGTGTCAAAAAAAAAAAAAAAAAAAAAAAAAAAAAAAAAAAAAAAAAAAAAAAAATGAAATATCTTCTACTTGGCTACCACTCCTACCATGTTTCTCGACGCAGCTCTGTTGTTAATTTACCTTCCAATCCCCAAAACATTACCGAATTCGCCTTGGAGCCTATTTCTATGATTCTCTAAACATTTAAGATTTTTAGCTCCTTTTTTTAAAGGCTGTGTTGAGGCGGAGCAAAGGGATCGGCGCGATAGATATATATCGATAGATATAAAGGTAGAACTATGCTATTTGACTGGTAGTTGATCGGCGCGATACATATACAGGTACAGCTATGCTATTTGACTGGTAGTTGATCAAACGTTCATATAGGTAAGGGTTCTGTTAGTGAATTTAACCAGCTTTAAGGTCGAAAAATAGAAATTTGAGATTTAACAAATGCTTTCGGAGTAATAGCCAAAAAAAGTACCGACAAACGTGTTTTCGTCTAGCCAATCTACACTCGCGGACAAAAAAACCGGCGCACCAACATTTTTACGTATAAAATGAATACAAAAAGGTAAACGATCAAACTTTTCTTACCTTTTTATCAGGAATATATTCTCCAAGAAAAATACACTTATAAAAACACAAATTCAATGGAAAAAGAAACCTTTAATCAAAAATAAAGAAAAAAAGTTCACTTTTAGAAAAAAATAAACACACTTTTAAACAAAAAAAAAGCATTTATCCCTCGATATCAAAGTCTTTAATACCGAGTATTGCCTCCTCTTGCTCGGATGACATCCTGGATTCTTCTACGCATACTTCTTATGAGGTTGGCAACGCGGTTTTGAGGCATCAGATCCCATTCACGGACAAGAGCAGTCCTCAGCTCTTGGAGGTCCCTTGGCGGGTTTAGTTGTCGCCGAATCGATGTCCCAAGTTGGTCCCAAAGATGTTCAATCGGGTTGAGGTCAGGGCTGCGAGCTGGCCACTCCATGGTCCGGATAGCGACCTCGTCCAGGTAGTCCCGTACTACGTGTGCAACGTGTGGCCGTGCATTATCATGCATTAAAAGGAAATTCGGGCCGATGAATGGGGCAAATGTTACCACATATTCCTCAAGGATGTCCGTAATGTACGTGCCTGCATCAAGGGTTTGCCTCCGGAACACATGGAGCTCTGTCTTAGCCTCTAAAAAAATGCCTCCCCAAACCAACACCGAGCCTCCTCCGAACTGAACTCTTTCCGTAATATTGAACTGAGAAAATCGCTCTCCTCGTCTTCTCCACACTCTAGGTCGGCCATCTGCACCATATAGGCTATACCTGGACTCATCTGAGAAAAGAACAGAGGCCCAGTCGTCCACTGTCCAAGCAGCATGTTCACGACAGAAGTTGAGGCGTGCTCTACGGTGCGCTGGGGCGAGTTGAGGGCCGGATGCGGGTACTCTGGAATGCAGGTTGAGTTCAGCAAGCCTTCTCCTTACTGTCCGCTCGCTGACCTGTGTACCCCTTGCCTCACGGAGTCGGTGGGAGGTCTCAACCGCTGTTTGGAATCGGTTTCGCAGGGTCTGAAGAGCAATAAATCGGTCATCTCTTGGGTCTGTCGCCCTCGGACGGCCTGATCCGGGTCTCCTGCCATAGCTACCAGTTTCCCGGAACCGTTGGACTGCACGGCGAACGGGTGTTTCGGGAATACCATAAACTCTGGCCGCATAACGTAGACTTCGGCCGTCTTCGATTAAGGCGATAATGCGGGCGACAACCTCAGTCGGCAAAACCATTTTTAAGCAGAAGAAATTTCCTATTGATATTGCCGTAGAAATTTGAAGTATTGAAAAGCACTAGAAAGGCACTTCAAGACAAACTGAATTGAACCCCATGCCTTATCTTTCTGTTTTAATCCCTAATCTTCGAGGGAATTAGGACCTTTTGTGTATATGTATAGAGGATAATAATCTGTTTTGACCTGGCTAACCAGTTATTAATTCACGCACCAGAAAAATGCTCTAATCTGCAGTTTTCACGTAGAATTCTAGGTGCGCCGGTTTTTTTGTCCACGAGTGTATGAAGGCGTGCGGTGGCCAAAACGCTGAACCGATTTAAATGTTATATAAGATCAATCGACGCAAAATTTAATAATCCTTAAAACAGAAAAGTATAAAATAATTGCATGTAGCAATAACTGTTTTCAGGATAAAATGAATAATTTCTCTCGTAATTCCTATCATATTTACAAGGTCACCATTTTGTATTCCATCGGATTTAAGATGGCAGATATCCACTTTTCATACCAGGCTAGTAGATATATTTATTTTATGCGCACAGACCTTAATTGAAATGAGTCACCTTTTTTGTCACGGGCTTCCGGGGCTATAGGAATTCCCCATCAACAACAAAGTCAAAGGTTTTTAAATCAACGTTCATTGGAAAAAGAGGAAGTGTGCAACTTTTACATGTCAGTTTGATGTTTCTCAATGGCTGTTTTTCCATTTTTGTCATTTGTGAAACGTTTATTCAAATTCAACTAACAAACGTTTATTAAATATTAGTACATTTATTATCATTATACGATTTTTAATAATATGAATAAAAGTTGTAACTGTTAAAAAATGTTGAACTTTTGATCCAGGTAAAAATAAACTAGCAAACATACATATATATGTATAAAATTAAATCAAATTTAATGTTCACCAAATCTGTCTGATTGTTTTTCTGAGAAACAGTCGAGGGAGGCACTTGAAGCAAATGTTTGACAAAAAGTGAGGTAAACATTTTTTTTTTAAATCTAAAATAATCGATTTTCAATAAGGTACACATCTAAAACCGTTGGTAGTTCGACAAATATGTATAGAAACAATTTTATAGGAAATTTAATTAGCTTTCATTTTTATTTGAAACATAGTTTTGAAGATTCCACTGTTTACGAGATATAATCCAAAAACTCAAAAATAGAACCTTCTCCCCTCCTAATTTTGGCAGACGTTTTTTGTCATACAGAGGATATGCAGTTCCTTTAGTGCTTGAAATAAATCATCTTCAAATAATACCATTTTTTGATATTTGTTACCTCCTTTCAGTGGTTGCCATTTTGAAACGCCACCGCTTTGAGTTGGCAGACAAGTGCAATTGATTGCTGAGGGTGGATATTTCATGGCTGTTTGACTAAAACGTTTTTTCAAATAGGTCACTTAATTTGGCCTCAGCTCTCGAACTTTAAAATATTAATGCCTAGATTGATAAACAAACCTATATTTGGGCTAATCACTACATATGCCCATACTCAGAGTTGGGCAAAATTTAATATCAGCTATTTAACAATTAATTTCCTGGATACAATTGCCTAATTTAATAATGATTTAATCTTTCAGTCAAATAATGATCAGTCCACTAAAAAATAACTGAAAGATTTAATTATTATTAAATTATGTGATTGATTCCAGGAAATTAGTTGTCAAACAGCAGATTAAAGTTTGATTATATTTTAGCTATGATTAAATTTTGCCCAACTATGCCCATACTGACTTCTATAGAAGGAAAATAGTTAACCTGGTTTAGAAATGTTAAAAGAAATATATTTAAAATGTTATCAATCTTCAAATCTGGGGTAAGAATTAGAAGAAATAGGGAATTAAGAAAGACCAATTTGGAAAGATGAAATGGACTAAAAAGACACAGTATCAAGGTATAAACATCAATTGCAGAAAAAAATTGATTAAAGGAAAGAACATAAGCAGAAAATTTCATATGACCTAAATTGAAATTAAACTGATTATAAATTTAGATAAAGTTATTTATTAAACTAAAAAAAACAAAACACATTCAACAGATTTAATACAGAATGGCAGGAGAGAAAATTTTACCTTTATCAATTTCAAGATCTGTTGCAACAACGACTGCTTTTACAGTTCCACATAAAATAAACCTCTTTGTCTCTCTGAAGCCGCATAAGTATCTGCGTTTTGAAAAAGTTTTACTGGGGTCTTTGGCATGCTGTTTATTTTGTAAATTTCTTAGCCTCACAACTAAATTTTCAGTATTTTTTAAAAGGATAGGAGAAACCAAATTTGTGCAATACCTAAAAAAATAAAAGTTATTGAAAATACATCAGTATATTGTCAATAAAAAGTTATTATTTTTCTTAATGAGCTTAAACTTATTGATAATATGTTCCTTGGATTTGTTGATTTGGTTCCTGGAAAAGCAACAGGAATTATAATTCTCTAAATTATAATTAATTTCTGATGATGATTCCATTGTTGACTGTGAGATATAATTTAAGTAAAGAAATCGTCAGGGGTGTAGTCAGGTAAATAAACACATCCGAGTTTTTAAATAAAAAACTTTATATTTGGCATGGCAACGTTTCGACGTGCCTTGCAGGTCTTCATCAGGGTGATTGTTGTCTGGATAAAGGCTTGACTAACAATCAAGAATCAAGTTGATTTTTAGTCAAGCCTTCATCCAGAAGGCTTGTTTACTGAGAACTGTATACTTAATTAGACCATTTCATTTTTTTCTCTCAGTATCTTCCTAATCTCAAAATCTCACCGTAAGTATTAAATTGTTCTTTGTGATAATTTTTTGTTTTAAAAACTACATCATCATCCATGCTAACAAAAAGGAGACAAGAGCTCTTTTCATTTAATAAAGAAATGGAAATCACGTGGCTAAAAAAAAGTTAATCGGGTCAGACATTAGCTATCGATTTCAAGGTTGGTAAATCGACAATAACGGGAATAAAAAATAATTCTAAATCAATCATCAAGTACCCCACAATAATTTTTACAGTGAGACGAGCAGTTTCAGTCAAAAAACTTTGAAAAAAAGTGAAAAGTGAACTGTTGGAAGATGCTGTATACACATGATAATTTTTTTTAATGAATTTTGATTATCTGAATTTTTGATTATCCGAACCACCTCTGACAACATTAGTTTGGATAATCAATGCTTTACTGTATTTGGGTTCGCAGAAAAACTATTAAAGATATGTTGGGAGTAAGACAAATACTCATATATAAACAGCTGGTGAGTCAAGAGTGGCTTATCATATCAGTCTTTCTATCTATACTAATAAGAAACGGGAAGAATTAGAAAAAGTAGAATGGCTGAAATGAGAAGGACAATAAGATAAATAGAAAAGTTAGAACGAGGATATGCTTAATGGTAATATCGAGAAGAAATATTTAATATTCTAAATGTAAGGCAAAATAAAAGTTCAATAAATGAGAAAAAATCTTTTTAATGTTTTGACTCCTATTTTTAAAATTATAAATTCCACAACACAAGAATAAAATTGTTGTACTAAGTAAAAGTAACTTACTTTGGAAATTTTCGGGAATGAAGTAAACTTTTTGCTATTTCGAGAGTAGAAATTTCAGATTGAGAACTGCCTTCACTGCACTTGTTTTTACATCCTTCAATACTAAGTAGCTCGAGTGACGACTGTAATCTTTCAATATTAAAATCATTATTGACTATATTTGGTACGAGGCATTTAACTTTAAGGAAGGATTCATCATAATCATCTTTCTTTTTCAAAGATCTCGATAATATTATAACTTTTTTGTACTGAGTTAAGTACTTTTTCTTAACCAGATGTGATTTGCCCTTCTTCCTCACCGGTCTATCACTGTCTAGTTTATTTCCACTTAGTATTTTGTTCTTAATAATAATCTTCTTACATAATGGTTTGTTTTTAGGAACAGGGGGCTAAAAAATAAATATATAAGCTCTTAAAATATATAACTTTTCTATCACATTATAAAATAAAGAATTGATGTAATTTATTGACTTAAAATTGTATATAGATTATTGATTTGGGAAAAAAATTCAAAAGGTTTTTAAGATTTAACTCTTACAGAGTAAAAGAAATAGAAATTAAGAAACAGTGTCTAGAGCGATTCCTACTGGCTGTTTACTAATTCATAATTAAATTATTTAAGGATGGAAAAGAAGATGATGAGGGATACAGTCAAAGAGAAACACCACGTCTAAGAAGAAATCTTTAATACGTGCCAACGTTTCGACCTGCCTTGCAGATCTTCTTCAGGGCGAACCACACTTGTGAGGAAACAAACGATGACTCCTTGCATCCCTGATCATCTTCTTCTCCATTCATCATAACAGTCAACTATACTTTTATCATTAAATTATTTAATTTTCTCATACAATATAAAACTACCTATCCAGGGTGCAATTCTTTGTATTGTAAAGTTACTTGAAAACTATAAGAAGTATTAAAACAAGAATGATTTTTTAATTTTAAAAATTGGGTCGGCCTAATAAAAGAAATAAATAATTCAATAAAAAAAAAAAAAAAAAAAAAAAAAAAAAAAAAAAAAAAATCATAAAGGTGTAAATCCTTTATTGTAAAAAGTCAGAATCATTAAGAACAAACCCAAAAAAGAAATAAAAATTCGTAAAACATTCTGTGACAATGTATGATCAAAATTGTTTTGATATTCATAGTTATAATCATGATATGATTCTGTAGAACTTTATTGAAGGTGGTTCAGAAAGTTCTCATAATAATTTTGATATTATGGATTTTTTAAACAAAATATAAGGTTCTGCAAATTCTGAATTTTACAAGAATTAAACCAAAGAGTTCCATAATAGCAGTTAAACTATGTTTATTAATTAAGTTGTGAGGAGTCACTGGACCAAAGTAAAAATCTCTTAGATTCACAACATTATTAACTTAAGTTATTTGCATGATATGCATTCCTTAAAGAGAATTTAAGAATCATCTACTCTGGATATATCTAATTTAAATGAACAATCCCATCTTGCACCAGTTCCTTGTAGAAATTGCCCACCTTTCAACGGTTTATGGAAAAAAGCTAGTTTTGATTTAGATCAATTGCAAAGCGGAAAACTACGCTTGTAAAATAAATCACTATACTTAACTCCAAGATCGTAATTTATGATTTATCTGGTTGATAAAATTAACCTTTCAACCATGATAATAAAAGTGTAAATTAAATAAGTAAAAAAGTGGGTAATGGACTAAACGAAACTTTAATATTTCAGATAAATTATATAATATCAGATAAAATAAAGTTTCTTCTGAATTCTCACCTTTATCAATGACGAGAGTGGAAGATTGATTTTATTTCTAAATTTTGGAGCTTTGATTCTCCTTGAAGCATAATTTTGTTTTTTAGGTATTTTGCTAAAGTCAGAATTTGAGGTATCATTCTCTGGAATGTTTCTTAATACTTTTTTAATTGTAACTGATTTTGAAAGCGCAGGAAAATTGTTTTCAATTTGAGTTTGGTCCTTAGGATCAATATTTTTAAGTGGTACTATGGGTTCATCATTTTCATATCCTGGTGAGGGGTCCTGCTCATGGATGGCCAAAGAATTTGCACTCGTGGTGGCCTAAGAGAACATTAGGAAAATAGATTTAAAACCAAATAGTATAATAAAAACTAAATAAATAATAAAATACCCACAGATGGTTTATTTCTCCTTTTAGGTACTTTATTGCTTTCATTAAGAAATGGCCATATTTGATTTGCTACTTCGTTTTTACCAATAACTGCATTTCTAAAACCAAAGTTGTTCATGGCTCATTATTTAAATTAATTGTGCCCTTTTATGTCATATCACAGCTATCATATCACTAAGTTGTCAACTGAGGTTAAAAGCCAGGTAGGTTACAAATAAACTCATGACATCCAGAATTACTGACATAAACCTGGCACATCTTATTATGACGGGTGTTTAAAAAACATTTTGTATTTGGAATAACCACTTTCCTGTTAGTCTTAAAAATTATTAAGGTTTTTCATGAATGGAATATATCCATCGTTCATAATTTGAATTGTTAATTACAATGCAGGTAGGCATTTGACAAACGTTTGGGAGACATACAAAAAATAAAATGTTTCTTACAATTTAGTAATAAATTCCATTCTGAGCTTAGCTTTTAAATGGACTAAAACTAACTATGAATGAGGAGCTTTAAATAATAAGTGCGCGAATCACTAGACCAATGTATAAAATACATATTATTGTTACAATCATAGTATAATTCAAATTTTAAATCTTGAAGAAAATGGTGGAGAGAGCCTATATTTTTTCATAAATTACTTTTTTCTAGAATTCTGTTTGAATGGTGTAGTTTTGTTGGTCTTCTGAACTTTTCCCGCCCATAGTAAAAGGTTATGATTTATGTTTTAGAAATTTATTGAAATGTCTTTTATTAGTTCACGGTTGCACTATTTTTCCATCCCTGATATCATTGCAAATCAAGAAAGAATAACATGCAAGTTTAACAATAAAATTTCATTCCTAGGTGAGTAAGAAAATTTCTTTACAGATATGAACCTCACTGTTGGCTTTACTTCTCAAATGCTGTTATTTGTTTAAGTTTAATTAATGAGAAGTATTTATTTTTATTATATCTGTTATTATTTTGATTTAGAAATAGTTAATGAAGATTTATTTTCTTGTTTATCGTTCGTAGTTGGCTGTTCTGGACTTTAAAAACTAAGGGGTAGGTTTCAGTTATCGGTTAATGTTGTCGCCAAGATGAGGATATTTTCTGCGTTATATCGGAAAATGCCCGAAGTGGGTGAAATCACAAAAAAATATGCCAACTTGCCCGAGGCTTACATTAAAAAAAGTCTTGAACAAGTCGAATGGAAAACGCCCAGGGGCTTACCTCAATATTTACCACGTACAAGATCCTGGAAAAAAAGATATTTTAATGTTCATAGACCTTGGACTGCAGGTTTTCAACGTGAAAATGCACCGGGCACTTTCCACAGGAAGGTGTTTTTGGAGCCTTATAGAGATTGGAGTTTTTTCAAGGGCGATAGAGTAGAAATTTTAACTGGTCCAGATAAAGGAAAACAAGGTATCATTTCTCAAGTTATCCAAGAAAGAAACTGGGTGATTGTAGAAGGACTCAATTGTAAAATGGTAATGATTGGTAAAACAAAAAATTTCCCTGGATTAGTTCAACAGCAAGAGAAACCATTGCTTGTTCAAAGAGAAGTTAAACTTGTTGATCCAGCAGATCTGCAAAATACTGAGATTGAATGGAGATATACTGAAGAAGGAGACAAAGTGCGAGTTTCACTTCGTACTGGTCGTATTATTCCTATTCCAACTCAAGCTCAAGAAACCTACGATTACAAAACTAAAAGAACTTATAAAGAATCACCCAAAGATACAACTTCTGATGATTTGTCAGAAGTGACTTTCTCACCTAAATTAGAGACTTTTGAAATGAATATTATGAAATCGATGGGCATAAAGGAGGAAAGAATACCAGTTCAAACCTATTGGTACTAAGAACAATCTTATTAGATAAATGTATATATGAATTATTAAATAAAAGAACAATTTAATTTCATTGTATTGTATTTTACCTTAAATTTTAATTGGTATGGGCTTTTTTAATAGATGGTTGTTTATGATTATAAATGTGGTGCCTTATTTTGTTACTAATTATTATTTATATCAATGTTTTGGTCATAAATTCGTGGACCATCATTAGGCCTACAAAACAAATATGTTAAGAGAAGTAGTAAAAAGACAAGTATAAATACCATATTTTATATTTGCAAGTTTGTGGATTTTCTTTCATATCTTTAGTGCAGCCCTAATAATGAAAATTCCATTAATATTTGACTTTATACTCTTGTTTCAGAGGATTAATTTCTTAAATTAAGAATAATCTGAGATTGACCTTTAACAAATAAATGCCTGTAATTCAATTTGTTCTTATTTATTTAAAATTTAAATAAAATAATTAAAAACCACTGTGTACTAAAGATATAAAAGTAATATATTTCACTGTATAATAAACGATTAATTTTCAATTATTGAATGAAAAACTTAAATATTGATATTTCCGAAACATTCATCTTTAGATTCCTAACTAAATATCATCATACATATAAGAACAGTTGTATCTTTATGGTTAATAGAACATTTAGTCAAATCTGGTTTTTAAATAAAATTAAATCAAGGTTGATGTTAATTAAAAATGTTTCAGAATGATTTAGCTAAAATTGCTGATTGTTAGACAGAGAATCAGAAAAATTGTATATAAATTATAATCTTATATAATCTTCTTCTTCTTTTGCTACCTCCTCAGTGCCGTCAGCGTGGAGGAACAGCCTCGGCCCACCTGGTCCACCGATCCCTGTCACTGGCCATCCTTTTCATGTCGACCATGGTGTTTACCTCTGGCTCGCCCGAGTCTCTCCATGCAGTCCAGGTACATCAGCCTGGGCCTGCCTCTAGGTCGCCTTCCCTCTGGTCTCGCTTCCATGCACCATTTCGCCTTTCGGTCATCACCCATCCGGCAAACATGGCCAAACCACTTCAGTTGGCGCTCCTCAAGAACTTGTTTTACAGGCCTAACCTTCAGCTCTTCTCTTACCCTCTCATTCCTCCAGCGGTCCCTTCTTGTTTTCCCCAGAACTCTCCTGAGGTATCGCATTTCTACCGCCGTTATCTTACTGACATGTTTGTCTAGGACCGTCCAGCTCTCTGCACCATACATGAGGACAGGTAAAAATATTGTTTTAAACAGGACTATCTTGGTTTCCTTCTTTATCTCCTGCTTCCCTATTATCGTTGTGCAGATGGAGTAGAACACACCATTGGCTTTCTTTACTCTATTCAGCACCTCCTGGTCGCCTTCCATCCCTGCTGAAAATTGTGCCCAAGTACTGGTAGGTATCCACCTTTTCCAGTGGGACACCATTGCATGTAATGAGAGGATGGTCTTCATCTTCTCGTCCCACAAGCATCACCTTGCTTTTTGTAGGGTTTATTTCCATTCCCTTCCTCAGGAGTTCCTCAGACCATTCATCGACAGCGGCCTGTAGCTTTTCTCGGGTGTCGGCAATCAGGACCACATCGTCCGCATAAAGGAGAGCCTGTGCCCGTACTGGAATCAAGTTCCAGTATCCCATTGTTGTCCTGGGAGTCCTTCGCTTGCAGACCTTCCATACTTCATCCATGCAGACGATGAATAGTAGTGGGCTTAGGCTATCGCCCTGTTTTACTCCCTTATAAAACCTATTATATAATCTAATATATCATATTATTCATCTGGTTAGACACTTCAAACCAGATATATATATAATCTTGTATGAGAGCCATGATTTAGTTAAAGCTTAATAGAAGAGGGTGCATGGCCTCTGCAACATGTAGCTTCATACCAGAAATACAAAAAGAAACTGCTCGAGTACAATAATAATTTAAAACTGTAGCAAGATTTAATTGAAAAATTGTGAAGAACTAATTTTGTGTTTCTACCTATTGACACTCAAAATTTCTTTTCTTTTTTTTTTTTTTTTTTTTTTTTTTTTTTTTTTTTCAATTTTTGTTTTGTTCCTTTTTTGTTGAAAGTTAATTAATTTATCAAATATTTTATTTATATTTAAAAAAAAAGTTTTATGAAACATTGTACGCATATAATATACTTTTATTTTTTAAATTGTTCTGTAGGTTACAACAGAAGAGAAACAAAATATATATATATATATATATATATATATATATATATATATATATATATATATATATATATATTTAACTATTTATAAAGACCTAATGATATTAATATAAACCAGTATAAAGTAATTATTTGAGGTAAATTAGAATGGAATTCAATTCTCAACAAGATTCAAAATAATTTAAAAAGAAGTAAAACTTTATTCTGGGAGACAGAATAAAATAAATTTTATAAAACTATCTAAAATAAATTCGAACAAAAAAAATAAATAAACAGACTTGCCACCAAATAATTCTGTTAATTGATGTCTGACTGGATTGTGGGAAGATGTTGAAATGACGTTAGCTTAGGATGAGCCTAGGAAGGAGCATGTCTGATTTAAGTGGGAGAGAGTTCCATAAGGCTGTGGAATAGTGAAATAATGCACTTCTATCCCAAGAAGTATAAAGGTGAGAAAAATAGGAAATTGTTAGGAAATAGGGCAATGATTATTTTAAGTATGATGAAGAAATGTGCAATCATATATTATAGATATATTTTCTTTCTTTTTTTTACTTTATTTTTTCATTCACATCTGTCAATTGTAGCACATAAGTAAAAACCGGGCTAAGTGCCAAAATGTTAGTTTTGTGAAAGCTAAAAAAAATGTAAATCATCTTGTAAATTCATCTTGTGGCATTCTGTAGAAATACTTCTGAGTATTTGTGGAGTTAGTCCACTTTATACAACATTGGGCTAGACACATAACACACTTTTAAGCACTAAAAAATAAATGATTGATATTTGGCAATTAGCCCGGTTTTTACTTATGTGCTACAATTATATTATAATCAGTGAATCTGTTGAGTAAAAATATACATCTATGACCCGCTCTTCTATTACAATATATTGCAGTAGCTTGTAATCGACAATTGAAGGGTAAGTAAGACGTGTAAAGATGCAGAGCTTCCGCAGTGTAAATCTATTGTTTAAAGTATGATTCATTTTCTAATAAAAAAATAAGATAGGTGAGTGATTCTTGACTTGACCCTCTCTGTAAATGTGATTCAACAGTCAAAGACGGGATAAATTAACATTATAATGGTGTAGGTTAGTTGACTTTGGATATAGAGGAAAGTATGATTGGGATTGTGGTCAGGTTGAATGTTTGGGCCTGCATTGAATGCCTTTTTCAGAGCCTCGATAAGTACCGCTTCGTTGGAAAGAGGAAGTTAAATTACTATAAAAAAAAATTATACAGGAAGGTAAGGGAATAAGTGAAAGCATACAGTGATCTAAAGAATTTACACACAATTAATGTGATAAAGAATAACAACTACTAATCTGACTACACCCACAACCATCTTCTCTACGAGAACATTTTTCTTCCAATCGCTCAAGAGACCATTACTAGCCCCTGGCATCCTCCAATAACTTCTACCAGTCTGTTAAACAACTCCCAGGATCCTCCTAGCATCCTGTGATACACTGTCTATCCATATAAGACGAGATCTCATCCTCTGGCATACAAGCAACATGGCCAGCTCTCTTCAGTCTTCCAAGTCTGGTGTGTCTCATTATGTCTGATTCAACTGGGAGATTATATATTCCGTGATTAGTTCTGTGAAATGCTTGCCTAACTCTCTTAGGTCCATAGATACGCTGTAGAATTCTTATAGATGCTGTAGTTTATAAATGGTAGTCATATTCCATATATCAACCATGTGTTATTAGATATGCCATATGTTAGTACTGGTTTTACCTGCATCTTATATAGTCACTGCTTGGTATGCTTTGGCAGAAATTTACTTCTGAAGTATCTTCCCATTCCAAAGTAACATAAGCAGGCAATGAGTTTTCTCTTTTCATGGGGAGGTGCTGGAGTGCATGCTATTTAACATCATGCTGAAAAAAGCAGTACAAGATACAAAGATTCAGACAAGAGGCACAGTTTTTAATACAATGATCCAGACCTTTGGATATGCAGATGACCTGGATATTATTAGGATTGATGAATTAATTGCCACTTCTATTGGAATTATTTTATTAGAATACTAGTTTTGAATACTAAACATTCATCTTCAGTTCTAAAACATAAAATTTTCAACACATCAGTACTATTTTACATGGATTATATATACTTAAGTTTTCAAAAACGTAAGACAAGAAATCAAATATATTGTTACTCACCTGAGGAGATCTAACAGAATCTGAAATACATCCATCATGGAAGGGGGAAGGGCAGGTAGGACCTACCTGTTTTATTCCTTGTATGTTTTAGAACTGAAGATGAATGTGTGGCATTCAAAACTATAATAGTATTATAATAAAATAATTCCAATAGAAGTGGCAATTAATAATTCATCAATCCTAATTGTATTGATCCTTCTATACCATCATAGTGTACCTCAAGTGACCTGGATATTGTGGGATGGTATCAGAATGCAGTGTGTGATGCCTTCCTGACCAGCTGGACGTCTAGGACTATGGTATGGTAATGGGACAGACAAAATATATGACCAGCACCCTTAATCTCCCAGCAGAGGTCTGTTCAGTTTGGCTGACATACTTTTGAATAAGTGGAAGAGTTTATCTACTTGGGTCACCAGGTCAACATTACTTTTATTTATTTAAATTTAGTTGTTAAAAGTCTATTAAATTTTGACCTTTCTTAATAACTCAATCTTTTTTATTTTTTTATCCCCAATTTGTGAAGTAAATCCTAAACATTGTTTCAGGAGTGTTAGATCCTAGCGCTGAGAGTACAGCTCTAGAAGAAGGAACAAATCTTGAACTACCATATTGGCTTGTGAGTGCATTAATAAATGATGATGCAGTGAGCATAGAGTTACCAAAAGTCTACAGAGATTCTTACAGGTTAGTCCGCAGTTTCCAACAAAATAATTTTCTTTATTAAGAAATACTAAGTAAAATTTATTGTTTCAGGGATATCTTCAAAGCAGATGCTAATGTTGTTGATTTATTCAGATTATGTAAACATTTTTATGAATTCGGGAAACTATTATCAAATCTAATCGAACAGAGAAGCTCCCTAGAACTTTGCAGTAATCTAATTCAGGTAAAATGTTGGCCATGAGCTTGTGAGTACGTTCATTTCAACTTTGAATTATAGAATCTTAATTTAACACATATTATATTGATTTAGATAAATATCAAATTTCACTCACTTTATTGTGCAATGAAATGAAACAAGACAGTCATTTGGCGTGTTTCCACCTTTGAAAAAAATTGTAAAATGTTTCTTTCCTTTATAATCAAAGCTTTGCCTTATTTAAAATTTTTATATCCACTTATATTGGAATTCTTTTTATTTGAAAACTAGTTTTACATTCATAGCTTTACTCCTGATCAGCCTGCTATAGATCTTTATTCTTTATTATCTATTCTTAGGTGAATATCTACATGTTTGATTTCATGTCTTACATTTAAAAAAAAAAATAATGTATGTATAATCTATGTAGCTAAGTGCTGATGTTTTGAAATTTTTTAAGGTTTTTAGAACTAATGGTTAAATGTGAAACTAGTTTGTTTGTTTATTTGGACCTTAACGTCGTTATGTACTCAACAAGGGTAAAAAGGACGGGTTATCCTGCAGGTTACCTTATCTATTCTAGCCATGGTGGGAGTGCAAAGATTCATTTCGTGGGTCCGTCACAAAATAAATTTTAACCCGCCCAGGTGGGATTCGAACCAACAACTTTCAGTACCGAGCGTTCTGAGACCCTCGCCCCAACTTGCTCTGACATTGAGTCCCCAATTAAAACTAGTTTTCAAAATAATTCCATTAGAAGTGGGTAATAGTTCACCAATCCTAATTATATTGATCCTTCTATACCATCATGGTGTACCTCAATTCCTTTTATTGTGTAAATATTAGAATCTAGCTCACTCAGAGGAAATAAGTAACAGCGATGCTAATGAATCCATTTATATAACATATACAACAAAATAAAACATAACAAAAATGTATGAATAAAAAAATAAAATTATAGAAAATAAATAACATAAAAAAACAATACATAGACACACTCAGCCAAGATAACTCCATCCATCTCATCACTTCTGGGATTGGGGGTAAAGGCGGATCCCAAGATATCTCAGTGCTGCTTTCAGCTGTGTCAAAATCCATTTGAGGCTGAGAGCACTAAATTAGATAGTTATGTCTCAAAGTCATGTTTTATTTATTTTATCGTTCAAAAATTTCATAATTATTCTTTAAAAATCTTTACCATTTGGAAAAAATTAGATAAGTTAATTTTTTCCACAATAAGATAAATATTTTGAGCAACCCATATTAGTGTCCTAGACATCTTGCACAAGTAGGCAAGTTGTAAAGACAATGATATCCTATTATACCATTGACATTACATCTTCCCTACTTTTACTTGGTGTAGGACACCAATAATTTTTCCCAAATGGTACATGTATACAAATAGAAATGTATGTTTTAAGTAAGATTGACAGATTTAAGGAACTATAGATATACTTCACTCTAGTGAGGCTACCAAGACAAACTCTGGAAATTAGTTATTTATTACCTCAGTAAACAGTGTCCAAGATCTCCTGCCTTAATTCTTATCATTTTCTTTTTTTTTTTTTTTGATACAGCTATTCTTGTATAATTTAAATGTTAGATCCAAACATATGCCTTTAAGGTTTGTAGTCACACATTAACTATTACATTGTAAGTACTGCAGTTCTGTTATATTGTTACATTTTTTGTAACTTGTGACTTAACATGCAAGTTTAACATTGGGTCAAAGTGGTATTAGGATGGGAATCAATCATTTCATTTTCAGGAAAATTTATTTTTCAATTTATTCATCTCCTTATTTACTCCATTTCGTTGAGTTTTTCAGCTGTACGGCAGTGGGTCAATTCTCAATTTACACAATATTGTACACAGTTATACCATCGTAATTCAAACCATCGTTCAGAAAATTATTATTTCTAAATCTATTTTGTTGTTTTCAGATATTTATTGATAGATTTCGGAGATTGGCTGATTGGGCACAAAATTCTGAATCTGAGACTGGAGCTACAAACAAATTTGACAATTACGAAAAAGCACTGCTACAAAGGGGGAAAACAGCGCAAGATACGTTAACATCTTGGTTAAATGAAGGTGTTGGAACCATCACAACTTCTGTATTGGTCGATAGCTATAAAAAAAGAAAACTTTTAGCCAAAGAACTTTCTTCTTGATGAGAATATTATCTGCTATTTTTTATTGATTGATTGTTATTGATTTGATCGAAGTATAACATTGTATTAATTGTTGTGTTTTGTTTTTTAAACAAAGAATGATCCTTTTCATTACTAAAATCATTCCTAATTATATTTCTTTCACTTTTGCAAATATGCTATCTATATATCTCCATATTGAATATGAATACTGATTAAAGAATAGAAAAACTATCTAAATGACCTCATCGAGTTTAACTAACCTTTAATTTGTTTTGTAGATTATTTAGAATAAGGACTCTTTGTTAAATGTTATATGAATTAACTTTTAATATATGTATATATTTTTAAATGTATTTAATTTAAAAACATATATATTCAAAAGGAGTGGTTATTTTTTCCTAAAATAAAACTTTAAAGAATATATAATCACCACACAACACTTGATAACAGTTTACATCATGAAAAATATATTAACGATACCATAAAAGATATCAACAAAGAAAGTTTACTTCATAGATATCTGCATTTCAATACTTTTTTATTTACTTAAACATAAATAATTTACTTAAATTAAGAATACGTTATTTTAAAATTAAACAATTGGAGAAATTATGATTAATTATTAAACCCTTTCCTTACCTCACCTCAAGAAGAAAATAAATTCATTAAGCCACAAGCAAATTCTAAAAACAGCTTAGCAATGAAATGATATCATCATCAACATTAAATGAAATAGATGTGATAAATACTCCGATTTAGTTATTCTAAATATTCAAAAGACTTAAGAATTCTTCTTCCCCTATTACCACAGTTGTTTAATAACTAGATATAGATTCTTATAGCTCCAGAAACCATTAATTTAAGATAAATGTCTAATATTTAAAACTGGTATAATGTTCTAATAAACAATATACCAATAGAAATTGCAAATAATTCAATTCCTAATGGTATCGATCCTTCTATACTATCATGTCTCTTTAAACTGATTAGAAGTTTTATGAACTTAGATCCTCTCCTAAATACTAATAATAAAATTCAAAATGTATCTTTGTAGGAAACAGGAGTTATATATCTCTTCCAAAGCTATTAAATAGATTTTTATCTATACAAACAAAAATATGAATTGTAAAGACCGACCAGAACTCATCTATCCTACCAATCCAAGCCATGGGCGATGGCCCAGAGCGTTGCAGAGTCCTTGGTCAGGTTAAAGAAATGTTCTCAGGTAGCATATATTTTGTAGAATAAGTACGGAAATCTGTATAAGAAGGATTAGTACCAAAATATAAGGAATCTATGAAGATATAAATTCCTGCGGCTGCTACTGACTACTATATGAGTCGGGCTGGTTTGATGCCAGACTGCTACTAACTCATATTGTAGTTCTTTTTCTATCGCCATCTGTGGACTGTTTATAGAAGCTGCAGTGCCTCTTAAAGCCAATAGATGGCATACAACTTCACTTTTGGCATATCACTTCAATTTCACAGACCTTCTGTGTAACCTGCTTCGACCCTTTTTTACTGCAATGTACCGTTTTTCTTTACCTAAAATTTTGCCTGCATATCCTTCAGTATATTTTCTGCTACTGTAGTGAATAGTTAAGTTTAAAATTTTATTCTGATGAAGAATTATTATAACTTTTGGGGGGTGCAAGTGAAAGTGAAGGAGAATCTTCTTCAGATCATGAGGATTTTTTTTATCAATCCGGTAATGTATCTAATGGATAAATGCCGGGAATTAGTGGAATATCAAATTTAAGAGAAAAGGAGGATAGGAAACAGGAATAGAAAATGTAGAATAAATAAAGAAAAGGAAAACGCTAAGCGTAAAAAGTACGGTACACGGGGCTCTGCAGCTGCCTAGACTATCTCGCACCACAGTATCCTCCCACTGCACGAGCATGTCACAGCCAAAAGGTTAAACTAGGAAGACAACAAAGGACAAGCCATGCGAATCATATGCAGTTGTCACCTTAGAGGGTGATAAGCAGGGCAATCAGTGATCTCCTAATGGTTATAGCCACTAAAATGGTCATATCAATGAAAATGAAGCTCTACTAAAATTTTTCCAAGAAGATATACAGGGATAAAGATAAAGGGAATGCCCAAGTCTGTTTTGAATTGAAGGAGAGCGTTGATGAAGCTGAAGGTAGACATTTTTTTAAACAGTGCTAACTGAAGAAGTGGCAGTGAACTCATGCTTCCAATTTCTGAAATTGTCTCAACTTGGAAATTTTTATACATTCAATTTTCATGATTAATGTGATAGCATTTCGATGATTTTTATTTATTTAATAAAATAGCTGAGAAGGTGGTCGAGAATGTTTTCATACGATATCATCAAAAAACCTCTACATTACAATTCAACAGTCATCTATATCCTCTTTCAATTTAGAAAACAATATTATTTAAGTTATATTATAAAAATAGCTACATACATTCTACTTATATTACACTTACAAGCCATTGAAAAAGTAGGTAAGAATAAAAATAACAAACAAATTGGTCTCATGTATAATTTCATTTATATTTTATAAATCCCTATTAGTCGTAATATAAACATCTCAATATCACAAAGGGAATTTTATTGCTTAAGAAAACAAAACAAGTCAATTAAAATCTTATGATGAAATCCATATAATTTTAATAAGTTAATTTTGAATACAAAAACAAAACAATATTAATTACATGAATTGATAATATTTTAATTTATTACAAGTTCTGGCCATGAATATCATATACATTATAGTTGACGGTATAAAATAACATACAAATTAAGAATAAAATTTATTTAAGCTAGCTATTGTTAATTGATATCAGATCTCGATGAGCAACTTCCCTAATCAATCAGGTATAAAGGTAAAGGTAACTAACTCTATAATCATAGCCATATCATAAACAGAAAGGCGATCGATCAAACATGATAACTTTGTGATGAGCCAGCGATTTCCATTGAATCAAAAAACAAACACGATTCCTTAGACACGACACAATTGACAGAAAAAAATGCTTAAATTTTACAATAAAATTTATATAAACCAAAGTATCAAACTATCTTTATACCTAACATTTATTAAAAATAGCAAATTTAAAACATTAAAATTTTACATTTTCTTTAATTAAATATACATATATTTAAAGAAAAAAAATATTGTTAAGTAAAAAAGATATTTCAAGAAGTTAAAACATTCATAAATTAGTGACAATGATTTAACTGGAGGTAATATAAAAAAGGCAAAATGAAATCAAAATATAAATAGTTATCACATGTTTTTGAAGTCTTTTTATTTCTAGATAAATATATAATACCTCTATTATATAACATATTTAAATTATCAATAAGTCCATATTTCAGAACTTAAAATTATAAAATGGGAGCTGAATTATAAAACATTCAGCAATATGTGATTGAAGTGTATAACATAACCTAACGCTACCATAGCTCTCCGTCCTTCTCTTTGGCAGGAACTTCAATGACGCGAGGTTTATCGATGATTCTTGCCGTTCTCATTCCCTTTTCGACGATTCCAATAATCCACGCTTGATAGCCTTCTTGCTTTTCGATATCTTTGCAATAGGCAGCAGCTTGTTCCCGAGGAAGGCATATTAATAAACCACCTAAACAAAAAAAAAAAAGGAAGTAAAATGAGAATAAAATCCTCTTCCTCTTATCACAATCATTATCAACATGTGAGCCAACCGTTCTCTAACCATCTCATCTCTCATCATGCTTTGGCGAGTGCCAATACGCCTTTATTTTCTTGTCTTAACATAATCAAATTGATCATATCTTGAATGTTATTTTATTTTTTAGAACTGAAGATGAATATATATATTTTTTTAAACAATGTTTTAATGTTTTTGTTTTTTAATAAACTGAATATCATTCATCAATTCCATATTGAGCCTTTTATACCCTATGACGGCATTTTAATTTTTATTCTTTTTATATCTTGATAAATTTGTGCAAGGGTTTAGATGATTAAAAATTCCAGGTTTTAATAACATGATTAACTGTCTCCAATATCATGAACAAAAGAGACACAGAAAATTTTGAAGTTTTTTCAATTTGATTGAAATACAATTTAACTAAATAAGACAGTTTCAATAATATAATAACAAGAAGAAAAAGAAGTTAATTATCACCTGATGTTTCAGCCGAATGCCCTTGGAGGAGCTGAAACATGTTCCCACAAGCTTTGGCGACAGCGGCCATCTTGGCTATCACCGGAAGATTGTGAATGACAAAGGATACTTCGTTCTTTTGATGCTTGGCTAACGTTTGTGCGTGACCGAGCAGTCCGAACCCTGTCACGTCGGTAGCTCCATGGGCGTTATACTTGTGCATCAATCTTGCAGCTGCAACATTAAGTCCACATTACTTTTACAATTTAAGACTTTCAGTAAATAAAAGTGTACCTAATAATATTTTAAAAGTAGCTGCAGAAACTAGTGTATTTGAACAAAATAGTTTCTATTGATACTTGGAATAAGAAATTGTAAAACTAGTAAGTAGAAAGAAATATATCAAGCATGTTAATAATGCACTATATAATAATACATTTCAGGGGATTTGAGAGCACTCCTGAAAAATAAAAGACGGGATGAGATTGTTTGAAGACACTTACCAACTCTATTGAGCCTAGCCATTGAGTCCATCGCACGCTGATAAGCTTTCCGAACATCATCATCTGAAACGACCAGCTTTATCCTGTTCCACCTCTCGGGTATATCTAACCACTGGTGGGCATTGACCGCTACCTGAGTACCCAGCGGTTTAGTTAAAACCAATACATCACCTACCACTGCATTGTCAGGCCTATATTAACAGAAAAAAATATAAGATTAACACTGGTGAAGATATATCATGGATTTAGTTAGAATTAGTAATAAGTTTAAGTATCTGGGCTCTACAATATTTTTCTGAAACAATATTCAATGAAATAAAAACTGCGTTAAAAACTATTCTTTCGACCTCTTCTTGGGTCTTGTTATTCCTCAACTGTTTCTAATAGATTATCATTTTGTAATTACTAAATTACTATATTCACTACTGTTCAGATACTAAAAAATTACAATCCACAGTACTTTACAAACGTGAAACATTTGTGCCTTCTTGCAACTATAGGAAGGCAAACACCTAAAACCTTGAAATTTTAGAAAATAGAATATAGCAAATATTTGTCCTAAAAACGATGAATACAATACAGAATTTATCTAGACATTAACCAGGTCAATACAGTTGAGGTAATAAACATCATATAAACAGTTAAAATAGAAATTTAACGTCTAAAGGCTAGACGGAAGGATTGCGTTATATTAATAGCTCTAATGCTATGCAGTAAAGCGCATTTTCCTATATAACTTACTATGTTCGAAGGTTTAAAACAAAAAAACAATTCCATAGGTTGAGTGATGACACCAATCAATTGTGATTGGGCAAACTCTTTTCAGCCAATGTAATCTTGCCATCTTTTTTAATAATAAAAAATAAATTAATTAAATTTATAGAGCAATTGAATGATGTCTGGTTTATTTTTACAGAATCAGATGTAAGCATGATGGTACTGAAGGGTTAATAAAGGCCAGTGCACTTTACTGACAAATCGGAGAGCAGCGGATTTTCCGACCCTATAGATTAAGTTTGTTAGGTAGGGGAAAGCCACGCCACACTATGTTGGCACACATGCAGTAAAGCGCATTTTCCTATATAACTTACTATGTTCGAAGGTTTATATATAACCTATACAATCTACTGAGCTGTGCTGCGCTCTGTCAGTAGTGTTCGCTGGCCTTAATACAATCAGGAATTGATGAACTATGGTAGGTTAAAATAGTTAACACAAAAGAATATTAAATCTATAACTATAATAATAAATTTATAGTTTCAAGGTTCATACAATTTGCATGTCAGCAGAATTAAATCAACCTGACCTTAATGCATTTACTAAGATTATATTAAAATAAATAATATTTATCTTACACTATAAATTCATTAGGTTGGCAAACAGTAGACGCTACTCCACCGATGGTGCACCAAGGATTAACTACAGTTTGGCCACCATTTATCGATGTACCAGCTTCCATTGCAGAATCCTAAAAAAATATAAATTATTATTTTTTATTTTTTTTAATGCATAATCAAAATACTTTCACAAATAAAATTTTGTTGTAATGAAGAAATGATGTTATTGTTGCCAAAAATAACATAAAAACTAAACTAAATCATTTATGAACTGAATATTAAATTTGATTTAAGTAATTAGTAAATTTGTTATAATTTCATAACAAATAATAAGATGTTCCTGGTCATATGATGGTCACATGATATTTGCCAAATCAAAAACCAACTTTGGTCATCCACAACAAATTTTTTTTTTAAAAATATTAATGGCTTTTTATTATAAAAAATATTATTGATAGATAAGTTGAATTATATGGATATATTTCTTGACTGTTACTATTATACATAAATTAAATTATATATATATTTATTTATTTAGTATCATAGCATATCCACCAGTAACATTGGCATGATGAATAGTTTTTATTTATTGACTGAACCTCAAGAGCCTTATTAAACATCTAATAGTAAGAGCCAAGAAATACATCCAATACATCCATATTAGCTCATATGTGGAGAGTCAACACTGATTATAAAAATTAATTAATAAAAATAGCAATAATAGTATATAGTAGATTGGACGATATACCTTGAACCCTCTCATTATTAATGGCGTCACAACATCTCTTTCCCTTTCAGTCATTTTTGTAGAAACGGCTAGTAACATAAGCATATTATCACATTCTGTTACACCCATTGCATAAAGGTCACTTAGTGTATTTGCACAAGCAATTTTACCTACAAATAATTCATAGAAACCAAATGTAACAGAATAATTAGATAAATTCACTTAAATAGCAATAATATCATACCCATCATGTATGGATCGTCAACTAAAGGATATATAAAATCGGTAGTTTGAACAAGGTAGAGACCACCGTGCCTTAGTGGTGTAACACATGAGTCCATGCCGATACCTTTAAACAGAAAAGCAATAAGAAAAACATAATATATTGCTATAATTTTTAACAAATAAGACATATATATCATCTCCTTGGAGGTAAACGTCACTAAGTGCAATTTTTTTCCAAATTCGAGAACAAGTCATTGTCTGTTGATTGTATTATCATTTCCCATAAGTGTAAAAAGTCACCAAGTGAATATAACTGTTATATATGCACATTAGGGAATGAGAAAATTCACTGAATAACTATCTGAGAAATTTTTAATGAGGATATTCCTATTTTTTTCCTCTCCTAAAAACAAAAAAAATTGATTTTGTAACTAATGCCTTTTACCTCGAAGCAGACGTTATATATTAACTTGCATTATCAGAGGGTAAGGTAAGGCAATGAAGATTATTTAACTTAAGACGAAGTAGGAACCTTACAGAGTTAATTTTGCAACAAAAAACGAAAAGAAAAAAAGTTAAGAAACAATATCAATTGAAGGAGCAAACTTTCCTTTAGTCACCACAATCTTATACTTATAAATAGCTAATACAGGTTGGTGAGCCCGAAGAGTAGAAAACCAAACCAGCGACCTCTGACCCACCCTCGGCCTTCCTTCATATCATTCAACCATCTACATCTCTCCTCTCTGCCAGTCAGGCTTTTACCCAATGGCTCAAAACTTTAAACCTTTTATAGAATCTCTTTTTTACTTAAACCATAACAAATCTATGTTAGCTTATAAGCTGCTATAACCTTATGATAACCAGCTATAACCTTATGATAACCTGCTATAACCTTATGATAACCTGCTATATCCACTGGATTAATTCTGCAATTCAGCATTGAGGGGACTGCCATCATCATCAAAACATGTCTCTAACACCACTCTAAACATATTCCAATTACACCAGACATCCAAGCAACAGCCATAACTCTTTACACAGCACAAATAACACTAACATTAGCAGCGGTGTACTGTCCTCCTCGGTATGCGCTGACCTCTGACATGTTTTGTAGCTTTTTTAAAAAGCTTGGAAGATGTTTCATAGCAGGAGGTGACTATAATGCAAAAAATCAACTATGGGGGTCACGGTTAACTACTCCAAGAGGTAGAAACCTCCATCTGCTCTCCATAAACTTTCTTTAAACACTATAACTCCAAATTCTCCGACATACTGGCCTACATCGAGACGTAAGACACCAGACTTACTAGAATCACTAAAGGACTACAGTCCGTACCTTACACAGTTAGAACTAGTTCTGACCTCTGTTCTGATCATTCCCTTATTCAACTAATCTTGTTTGAAGAGCCATGTATGAAAGAAGAACGCCTCACACTCATCCAAGGAAACATTAATTGGGACTGCTACGAAACAATTTTAAATAAAAAACTCTCAGTTCCACTTTCATTGAAAACAGGAAAAGAAATAGAGGACGCTGTTGACGTTTTCACAAAATGCATTCAGGAATCTGCATGGTCCTCATCAGTTCCCAAAACCAAGAAAAGTTACCAGCCAAACTATCCACAGTATATAAGGGATTTGATCAGAATCAAGAGAAGAGCTCGTAAGGTATGGCAGACTAACAGACTACCATCGGACAAACATACATACAACCAAATAAATAACGAATTAAAACGACAAATCCAAAAATTCAAACAGACCAACTATGATACATTCAAAAGCTTTTAAAGCATCATGAGGTGTCAGCACCACTCCGAAAAGAAGATGGCACTTGGGCCGAGTCGGAAAGGTTAATGTCTGAACTCTTCGCTGATCATCTATCAACTGTTTTCATACCTCATACAGACCTCACTGACAATGAACACGAAATTAACGTACAAGATACCCTTGACAACCCCTTACTACTAACGTTGCCTCCACCAGCCTTTAAGCCATCTGAAGTAATTCTAGAAATTCAAAAATTATAAAAAAAAAAAGCCCCAGGACATGACTTGATTACTGCTGAGCTACTCCAGCATATGCCCAGAAAAGCTACAGTCTTTCTTACAACACTCTTTAATGCAATACTCAGGACAACTAAATTCCCATTGCAATGGAAATATTCACACGTATTAATGATACAAAAACCAAATAAAGACCCCAACTCTCCTTCTTCGTACAGACCTATCAGTTTACTTCCAATTTGCTCAAAATTTTTTGAAAAATTACTGTATAGACGAATTCTAGACATACTAACGAACAAAGACATACTACCTGAACACCAGTTTGGATTTCGTTCACAACACTCAACCATACACCAGCTTCACAGAGTCACAGACTACATTTCAGTTGCATTGGAGAAAAAATTATATGCTACTGGGGTATTCCTGGATATAGCTCAAGCATTCGACAGAGTTTGGCATAATGGACTACTATTTAAACTTAAATCATTCCTTCCTTCCACTTACTATCTTATCCTTCTCTCTTTCCTTTCTGACAGATTTTTCTCTGTTCGACAAGGTTCGTATATCTCTTCTGTTCGACCAACTAGGGCTGGAGTACCGCAGGGATCGATTCTTGCACCTCTGCTATACATTGTTTACACACACACATACCCACTTACCCTAACACTATAATAGCAACATACGCAGATGATACTGCAATTCTGACTAGACACTCAGACATAAATCAGGCTTCACTGACTCTCCAACACTATTTACAACAGTTACAAGACTGGTTCAACAAATGGAAAATTAAACTAAATAACGACAAATCACAGCACATAACTTTTGCACTTCGACATAACACCTGCCCCAACGTTTACATTAATAATGTTCCAATTAAACAGACTGACACTGTTCAATACCTAGGACTAATGTTCGACAGAAGGATGACATGGGCCCCACATGTGAAACAGAAACGCCTAAGCCTTAACAAAAGACAGAGACTATTATATCCAATTCTACATAAACGATCTAAATTGAAAATGACACAAAGACTAAATATATATACTTACTTATTAAAACCTCTATGGACGTACGCCTCACAAATTTACGGAACTGCTAAAAAAACACACATCCAAAAAATACAGACTTTCCAGTCAAAAACTTTAAGACTCATTACACAATCACCCTGGTATGCCAATAACAAAACTTTACACACAGACAAAGGAGACTACCTTCTATACATACCTACAACTTTGTTTACTGAGAACTGTATACTTAATTAGACTGTTTCATTTGTTTCTCTCAATATCTTCTAAATCATTTGATTGGTAATAGATCTCACCCTAAGTCTTAAATCGTTCATTATGAAGTAAAAATCGCTTTTGTGATCACTTTATGTTTTAAAAACTACATGTCATCATCCATGCTAACAAAAAGGAAACGAGAGCTCTTTTCATTTAAAGACAAAATGGAAATCATTACATGGCTAAAAAGAAATTGAATCGGGTCAGACATTACCTATTGATTTCAGGATTGGTTAATCAACAATAAAGGGAATCAAAAATAATTCTGATTCCATCATCAGGTACCCCATAATCTTTATAATGATATGGGCAGTTTGAGTCATAAAAATTTGAAAAAAACAAAACGTGAACTGTTTGAAGATTAAGATTACACATAATACTTTTTAAAAATGAATTTTGACTATCCGAAACACACCTGACAACATTAGTTTGGATAATCGATGCTAATAAACGACTAACAAATATTTCATTACTGTAAAAAAAAAAAAAAATAAATAAAAAATGTACAATTAATGCTCATTGAAGAAAAGTAAAATACAAAAAATTATTTTTATAACTAAAATAATATAAGTAAAAATGTATCGTATTCAATCCATGAAGGTTCATGGGTTTAAATACTGTTTTAAGACAACCAGTTATAATATATGGAGGCGGTGTCTAGTGTCAATGCTCAACAAAGGGAAACCACTTTGTGGAGGTGGGTGGTACCGAACCCTCAAATCAATCCACAGCTGAAATAACAGAAAATAAATTTTCTGTCTTTAGCCCGGCTCAAATCGGGCCCAGGAGCCCTAACCATTAAGCCTCTCCACTCTCTATATTTTACTTCAATGTAATACAATATGCTATAAGAATAATAAATTGCTGGCAATACGATCTTAAATGGAAATAAAAATTTATTTTAAGTTAAGTTGTTCTTATAAAGGTAGCCCAGCCTAAGCTGTAAATATACCTAATATTTGGGCTCAATTTAGAGATACGGCTAAATTCATTTTTGTTACATCACTGAAACCTACGGCACACCAGCTTATGAAGATAATCAACGCAAGTGCGCTTGAGCTCGAGTTCTCACCATATCTTACTTTATTATCACTGGTCAAGATAACAGAACTTCTCTAAGGCTATTCATGGATTGTAGTAGCACAGGTTAATTTTTTTTTTTTTTTTTTAATTATTTAATCTTAGTTAATAATTTAAAAATAGAAAAGTTCTTAATTTATGTTTAACTTAAATAATCATACTAAAATTGTTTGTGAAAAGAAGAAATGAAGATTACTCATACACTTTTCTCATTCGTCAAGTTTGTTGATTAAAATAGAATTAGTAAGAATTATTTGGGTAACGGTTCGGATCAGCGACACCACCAAACTAGGTTGACCCGCGCTACACCGACCAGTTCGATCCTTATGCTTGACTTCATGTTTACATTTTTCGATAGTTCATTCCTATAACCTCACATGTAAACAATCACTTCTACAGTTTCAACTTAGATTGTGTTGTTTAGTTTGTTATATTGATATTTAGACTTCTTAAATGTAAATAAGTGAAACAGAAGTTAACAAAATGAGTTTCATAAAGGATTAAGTGTTTTTTGAATTCATGTTTTCTTATTTCATCTAATCTTATGTATAAAAGTGTTATAAAACTTAAGAAGATTAATTTGTACTTGGATTTGGTGTTTTACATGTTTATATTTGTTCTATCAATTTAAGTGATAAAATTTACAACTTGTAAAAGTGTTATGAAACTTAACAAGATTTATTTGTACATGGATTTGGTGTTTTATATATTTGTATTTGTTGTTTCAATTTCTGTGATAAAATTTCAGTATACATATTTTGTGAATGGATTCTTTGTCATCCATATTACTTTTTGTGCTAAAGTGAGACAGATTGTATAATTAATTCAATAAAACATATCAGTTTATAAATAAATGTGAAAAAGTATATCACAGGTTTTTTATGTTTTCTTATTTCCACTTCCCATGAGAAAATATAGCAGAAATTAATATCATCACTTTCAACTAGGATTCTGTCTTATATTATATAATGGCTTATAACATGGAGAATTGACAATGTGAAAATAATCACAGATTAAGAGGTAAATGACACATTACTATATAATTGTAGAACTATTGGTATAATGTTATAGATTAATGTGTTTTTAAAAAAAATTTAGAAGACTGATGATGAAACATTATCTCCGAAACATGTAGCTACAAATGTTCAATATAAATAAATAGGAGTTATGCCAAATAAATACTTAAGGATTCTGTCTTTTTTTATATTTATAATTTGTTATTTTCACTTCTCTGACAGAAAGTTCATCAGGAATTAACTTCACTGGTGGTTCAGTAGTATATCAATTGTTGATTAAATTAATATTAATTCAAAATTGATTTAGTGTCTTATATTTCGATATTTCCACTTCATTATTTGCTTATTTCTCATTTTAATATTAGAAGGTAAACAGAAGTTAATATTACTTTGAACAGGGATTTAGAGTTTCTCAGTAAATGTAGGAGAATAACCTTTCCCCTCTAAAAGCAGCGACTCGAACATCGAAATAAATCGGTACAAGGTTAGAATCTATAAAAGTTATTCTGAGCGGGTTTAGGGGTTGGTGTCGCCGATCCGAACCATTACCATTATTTGTTTAAATCATGCTCTATTTCAGTTCAATGTATATTTTACAAAAACAAAAGAAGAATTTACAAATAATTTGGATTCAATTAGTAGGGTAACGAATATGATGCATCCAAATATTTCTCAGGTGTGACCTGTCGAATAATTTATGTTTATGTCATTGCGTGTCTCTTTTGGCAGGAACAGTGGTAATCGATTATTATGAAAATTACATTTAATTAGACATGCTGCTGAACAATAAATCTATTGTACAATTTTTTTTTTTAATGAATCTATAGCATTGATAGACAAGAAATCAACGAAGAAAACATCAAAAGTTAGATTAAACAAACAAATAAAAAGACGTCCATAATTGCAATAAATAGAGAATAAATGATTCATCATGATTAATAAAAAATGAGAGAAAACTCTTTTAAATAAGGTTTATGGTAACGGTTCGGATCGGCGACACCAACCCCTAAACCCGATCAGAATACCTTTTATCGATTCTAACCTTGTTCCGATTTATTTCGATGTTCTAGTCGCTGCTTTTAAAGGGGGAAGGTTATTCTCCTACATTAACTGAGAAACTCTAAATCCCTGTTCAAAGTAATATTAACTTCTGTTTACCTTCTAATATTAAAATGAGAAATAAGGAAATATTAAAGTGGAAATAAGGAAATATCGAAATATAAGACACTAAATCAATTTTGAATTAATATTAATTTAATCAACAATTAATATACTACTGAACCACCAGTAAAGTTAATTCCTGATGAACTTTCTCTCAGAGAAGTGAAAATAACAAATTATAAATATAAAAAAGACAAAATCCTTAAGTATTTATTTGGCATAACTCCTATTTATTTAACATTTGTAGCTACATGTTTCGGAGTTAATGTTTCATCATCAGGCTTCTAATTTTTTTTAAAAACACATTAATCTATAACATTATACCAATAGTTCTACAATTATATAGTGATGTGTCATTTACCTCTTAATCTGTGATTATTTTTCACATTATCAATTCTCCATGTTATAAGCCATTATATAATATAAGACAGAATCCTAGTTGAAAGTGAAGATGTTAATTTCTGCTATATTTTCTAATGGGAAGTGGAAATAAGAAAACATAAAAAACCTGTGATATACTTTCTCAAATTTATTTATAAACTGATATGTTTTACTGAATTAATTATACAATCTGTCTAACTTTAGCACAAAAAGTAATATGGATGACAAAGAATCCACTCACTGAAATTTTATCACTGAAATTAAAACAACAAATACAAATATATAAAACACCAAATCCATGTACAAATAAATCTTGTTAAGTTTCATAACACTTTTACAAGTTGTAAATTTTATCACCTAAATTGATAGAACAAATATAAATATGTAAAACACCAAATCCATGTACAAATTAATCTTCTTAAGTTTTATAACACTTTTACACATAAGATTAGATGAAACAAGAAAACATGAATTCATAAAACACTTAATCCTTTATGAAACTCATTTTGTGAAGTTCTGTTTCACTTATTTACATTTAAGAAGTCTAAATATCAATATAACACAACTAAACAACACAATCCAAGTTGAAACTGTAGAAGTGATTGTTTACATGTAAGGTTATAGGAATGAACTATCGAAAAATGTAAACATGAAGTGAAGCGTAAGGATCGAACTGGTCGGTGTAGCGTGGGTCAACCTAGTTTGGTGGTGTCGCCGATCCGAACCATTACCAGGTTTATTACTAATAGACTGCTTGGAAACAACTCCAACCAAAATTAGAAAAATGATCTTAAAAGTTGAAAAAAAAAAAAAAAAAAAAAAAAAAAAAACTGATAACAATCAAAATATAAGATGGTCATAAAAAATGGTGGAGAGGCTGGAAATTACTATCATCAGAGTGATGTAGGTTCTCTGTTATATTTTTAAGTAACAAGCACAAAAATTATTAGTTTAAAAATACTACAAACATCACAGGGTTATAGACAGTAGTGATAACGTTTGAACAGAACAGTCATTTTTACAAACAAGGTTATTGCAGAGGGTAGATATGAAAAACTCTTCTTGTCCATAAAACACTAAAGGTGTTACTATATATGTTTCATTCAAGGAGATTATTATCAAGTTATTATATTAAAAAGGCATAACTCCTCATTTGCTTTATTCATTTACTACATGTTTCAGAGCTTGTCATGTTGCTCCATCTTCAGGTTCTTACACTGTTATATTCTCACTGGTCATCTCATCTGTGTAGATGAGATGACCAGTGAGAATATCACAGTGTAAGAACCTGAAGATGGAGCAACATGACAAGCTCTGAAACATGTAGTAAATGAATAAAGCAAATGAGGAGTTATGCCTTTTTAATATAATAACTAAAGGTGTAACAAAATCACCTAGGGCAGGTCATGGTCATCTTTAATTGTCGATACCATATTACTGACACAAGAACGGACAAAAGCTTCTTTTCCATAATAAAATATCAAACAGCAAGGTCAAAACTAAGGCGATATTCTATGATATCATGATAGTTGAAGACTTCTCAAGATTATTAATTACAATGTTCAATAATTAAAATTACCACATAGTTGAAAATTTAAAGAGGCTACAAGGGTACTCATAAATTTAGTACAACTATGAGGATAAAATTGGGAATCACTTCAGCACCAAACTAAAATAAAATGGAATATACTGTAATTTAACATTTAACTATAGTATATTAGCGTGTTTCTGATTTTTGTCATTGAATACTATGTTTACACAATAAACCATGATGTTATCTGATATATGATTTGGCATATGAATGTATTACACATATATGACATAATTTTAATAGTTCATGAAAAGATCTTAAAATACTTCTTGATGAATCAATTAAACTTTTTTATTCATTTCATAAAAATTGCCTTTCTTAAGGACACTAAAGTAAAAGAAACACAAATTCTCAGGTAATGACATGTGTACATCTAAAAACATTTATTGAGACATGACTGTAGACTAAACCTCAAATAAGGTTACAATTCTGATGTTGCCCTGACTGTACTATAACCCTATAATAGGTTATTGTTGACAAGCAGTTGGAACCGGGAAAGAGAACGAAATATAGTTGATTATCTAGTATCATATTAATAATTTTTAAATTGCAAAGATAACTCACCAATTCGAGTGACTGCTAAATGAAGAAAATGAGCATGTTCATGATCCTGTGCATTATTGTCATCTTGTTGAAGTCCCTCCAGGAGGCGCGAGAGCACCTCCTGTGGGACTTTACACCCTCATCCTTTTAAATCAGAGAACCTAGTTAGTCTAAAAGTAGGTTCTAACTGATGTTGCACAGGATCAAAAGGTCTCCTCAGGACCAAGGCATTAGCATTTCCAGCTAGTTCTAACTGAACGGCAGAAAATGCATCTTGGCTCACTGAGGAGGCCTGAAGCTCTGCCATTATTGGTGTAGCCATGTTAATCAGTCAAATGATATCAGCAGACTTAAAATGATATATTTACACACAACAAAACTATACCGCTGACCAAAGACACGCTACTACAACATAAGAATGTTACAGTATGGCTGCCTCACGAGGAGGTATGAATCTGATTGGCTAGGATTTCCCGGTAAAATTCCACAGGGAGCAGGCAAGATTTCGTTTTCTCCCTTCTCCACGCTGAAACAAGTAATAAAGTGAAAATAATTAAAAAACATTTCTTGTTTACTTTTTTTTTTTAATAAAATTTTTAGATCAATTGGTGATATAAAATACTGATTTGTTTGGTAATGATATGTAAATTAGTAACTAAATAAATTAATTGATGTTTTTTTAAAATTTATTTATCTATAACTTAATAAATTAAAGGTTAAGAATATTTTTAAATCAAATTAAGTTTTATTTTTCATTTCCTTCACTCAAAATCAAAACTTGAAATTTTATCCATAGATGTACCTACATAATTGTTGTTTTTTTCATAAACATTCATAATCTTTCAAATTTCCTCGAAATTCGATACAATCAGAGGGGCAGGTACAACTATTTATTGGGAAAGATAAGGGGGAATCTAAGATACCCCAAATTATTTGTAAAACGCGCAATTCAACCTATCGAAATTCTAAATTTCTTAAATAAAAAGGTATTGGTATAGATTTTACATTTTGGTAACACTTTGAGTAAATTTTTTTTACCGCATTTTTGCAAAATGAAGTAGGTTCTTAGCTCTCACCTTTCCAAACTATTTGGTTTCCAGATAAGACACCCGACAACTAATATTAGTCTGGATCCAAAAAGTCAAATCAACTATTTACCAAATCTTAATTGAAATCAAGGGAATATTGGATTTCTACATTTTACCTGTTCCTAAACTACCTTCATTCTGTAATTAGATTTGAGTCATGCAGTGCGATGGTTTAAAATTGACAGGGAGAAAATCTATTTGCCACGTAAGGACAACGTTGATGGACAATATAAACTTCATGAGGGTGCACAGTATACTTTCGAGATAATTATTTCACTAAAATAGAAATGAGATAGCCTTAATTGTAGAAAAAATGCATGAGATTCAAGTGTATTGTATGGAAATATACTTATATGCGCCAAGGTTAACGCTCTACAGGGAGACATGTTGCAAGAACTGAATGAAATTCGTAATAAAATACTGCCATAAACTTTATATTAAACAAGAAAGATTGGAAGTGCTAAGCTTTATCAAGAGGAGTTTGTGGCTCCTCACTTGGAGTCTTTACTTGATGCCAGAAACTGAAGCATTACCAAACATCAGAGAGGTCTTTCGGTCTACGATTGTGTAGGATTTGACTATACAACTGGGCAGTAAAGACAGGTAACAATAATTTGTGAAGCTGACATTTTATATGGATAATCCGACTCAAGAGAATGAAGTCGATACGCGTGAACTGCACACTCCATCTGTCTAGTATGGGACTTTAATATCTTCAAATATGCAGAGGAATGGACAAGCGCAAAGTTTAGAAGACATTCACTCAACAATAAAAAAAAATACTCCCTACATTGAAGGAAGGCGTTTGCCCATCTTCAATGACTCCTTGAATCAGGGATACTTTACAAAATATGGAAAATTCTCAATGTGAAACTTCTCTACAAAACTGGAGGCAGGATCAAGTAATCAAACTGTAGCAGAAAGATCATACTGAGGAAGAAAGGGGCTAATTTTTTTGTGGATAGCGATTTTCACTAGCAAGTAACAGCGGATCCCTACTTAATGTATTATGTATGATTGGAATAAACATTAAAAAAAACAGTACGATTCATTGGAATCCGATCGTTTAAATCAAGAAAAAAAAACAAAAAATATGCCATTGGAAGGTGATGATACCTATTTTGAAGTCTATAAAAATTAATATAGAAATATTCTAGTTATGGATGACTGACGAATTCAGCAAGTGGAACTACTGGTCCTTTTTGTTTAATCCAAGGAAACTAATGGAAGTCTATTCTTCTTCCTTAACCTAGGCGCACACCTTTCGTCATCGGACGGATTCGGATTTTCGATGTTACTGCGCACACCTGGCAGCATCGGAGCAACTGTATTTTCGTCGTTCCACTCCCCATTAGTCATAACATAATCGCCGTTCAGTGAAGGTGTAACTGCTCTTGTTGTGGGAATTGTAAAAAGTATTTCCTATGGATAGCAGTAGTGAAGAAGAAGTTGTAATTATTAGTTGTTTGTTAGCAGAAGAAGAAGAAGAGGAACATCGACGGAAGAACAGAAAACGAAAAATGTTGATTCATAAAATCAATCTGAAAAGGATGGATTACGGAAAGTAAAATAAACTATTCCCCGACTTGGTTGAAGATGATGCTATTTTTTTTTTTTTTTTTTTTTTTTTTTTTTTTTTTTTTTTTTTTTTTTTTTTTTTTTTTTTTTTTTTTTTTTTTTTTAATACAAACATACCTTTATGAAAATTCGAATATGAAAAAATCACAATAACTAGAAAGCACAATCTTATTGCCAAACTGCGTTAACAAAAGACAAATAATTACCTAATAAAACATGTAATTAACGTTATATTTCATTGTTTCCTTCCCAGAATTTGCCGATGGCGTCATCCATTCCGAACGGAGCCGTCGGCTTGAATGCCCCTCTCGAGATTCCTTTCGGCATTTACGAATGCCGATACGTACGATGCTGACAGGTGTGCGCCTACCTTTAACAAACTTTTTGCATTACCCGAAGGTAATTAGTCCAGAAGATTTGACTAATTTTTAAGTTATAATATTATTTTCATACATTGTGTTTTGCTTGCAATGGGTTGTATTTCAGCGAAATGTTTTAGTTAATGTTGCATACTTTAATTAATATTGAGGTCAATCAAAGAGAACTCCAGGGTTTGTAAACCTGACTGTCTGCATAGATATTCTCCGTTACACCTATGATAGTAGAACCTCTCTCTACAAGGAAGGTGGTTGGTTATATAGTGATATGTCCTCCAAATGGGGCGTTTACGTTTTCGAAAAAATCTTCTTTATAAATTTATATATTGCCCTGCTGAAATCAACATTTTTATTTTAATCGATTCCAATACATTATGAAATTGATTTATAATATTAAAAGAGCCACTAAACTCCTTGATTCGCCTTAGTAATTTTTAAAAAATGCGGAAATTTAAAAGTTTCCCAGTCATAATTTTCAGACATAATACTAAACTAAAAAGCCGTAAGTCTTTTTGATGAAAAACTAAATTTTATATATTTTTTATTAGAAAACTTGTAGGTAAATCTTAACAATGAAAAAAATCGATTCTACTTTATCAGATTTGTCATGAATTGTAAAAACCGATGTCAAAACTTTGAGGCCATTTTTCTCTTAACAACAATTTTCTTAGTATACCCATCATACCTGTTGAAAAAGAAAGAGCTTCCACCATTGGGAGGTGAAGCTGGCAGACACCCTCTTCCTCAGGACTCAGAACAACCGACTCCAGACTCCATTCTCCTTCCACCAGACCCTGTACATCCTCAGGACTTGGAACTAAGTCCTTCCAATCAAGGTACCCCTCCTCTATCCGTGGATCTGCCAATTTCAGATTCTCCAGAGAGATCACCCGCCCAGCAACCTGCGACTCTCCGCCGGAGTCAAAGAACCCGTCGGCCACCCTCTTACTTGAATGATCACATCACTTACTAGAGTGGGGGTGAATGTAGTAAATAGTGATAATACATTTGTATCTCTTTGCCTCATATGTTTTGTATAACCTCCTCAGTTCATGGTTACTGTTAAGTTGTTTATATGTCATTCTAATTTGTTTTTGTGTATGTGAAATTATGTTTAATAAATTGAAAAAGAAAGCAATACCTCTTGAAAGGCTTTATTAAACATAATTTCACATACACAAAAACTAATTAGAATGACATATAAACAACTTACAACAGTAACCATGAACTGAGGAGGTTACACAAAACATATGAGGCAAAGAGATACAAATGTATTATCGCTATTTACTACACCTGTTTAATCTTTTGGCGATCCGTTCTTGTAACTGGGCAAGTCATTATTTGAAGTCCCAACTAAAGTTGGTTTCACAAGCCAGCCTTTGAAACTTACCCAATGGAAGATCTCTTCTCCAGAGGTGTCGACTAAACTATAGATCCATATTAGATACACGTTATTATAGTAGACTATAATGTATATATATATATATATATATATATATATATATATATATATATATATATATATATATATATATATATATATCCAGTACATGACCTTTGTTTAAAAACCCCATTTCCTGCTTATAGCTCTTCTTATATGTCAGAATGTGTTTGCTGCTTGGTTTGGTTTAATGTCTGTAATATGGAGGCACAGAAGTTTACTTAGGATCCCTGATGAGAGATAAAAAACACAAAAAATATAATTAATAATGAGAAAGATAATGAAGCATGTAGTCAATGAGTAGATGCGGCTGTTCGACTGCATCCCTGATTATCTTCTTCTTTTTTCATACTGAACAGCCAACTATACTTTTATTATTATTTTTAAAAGGTTTTTACTGACAAACATGGTAACTCATGTTTCTGGTATGGTACACAAGTCAGCGCTAACAAACTTTTGTTACTGAGAGGCTACTTTAGAAACAAAAATGAATAATAATTTTTTTACAATTTCGTATTAGGAGAAATAGAGTCAAAAAGAGCTCACTCATTTATTATTATTTATTTCGTTTAACGTCACTTTATGCTGCTATGGCTAATCGGACGATGCTACGGTGGGAGTCCTAAATTTTGCCTATCCAGGTATAATTAGGATAGGGATCTTTAACGAGTACCTGACATCGCACAGGCTCGGGACCCCCATTTTACGTCCCTTCCGAAGGACGGCATAGCTAAGGATTTTTTACTCCCTTTAAAAAATCCTAAGGTCATCTGCCGGGCTGCGAACCCGTGATCTTGGGTTTAGTAGGTTGCTATGCTAACCACTACACCACAGGTGACCCCAGCTCACTCATTAGAACCTGCCTTCTATAAGGTAGTGTTATTTAGTATAAGAAGAATTGAACTCCTAACTGCTCCTATTTTCCTAATATAAAACAACGCGCAGCGCAACACTCTCCAAAAACGTATCGCTTTTGACCAACTAGGTCACTGGTAAAACATGCTTCATGTTAAAAAAGGGATCTAATTGATGAAAAAATAAAACTAGAGAAACACCAGTGATTATAATAAAACTTGAATTTCCTTTATTCAAATTACCACTCCGTTTTAATCCTGGGGTATTTAATAATATAACTGAAGCAATGGTGGCCTTGGTCTTCAATCAAAAATGGTAGCTTGAATTTGGACAGTTGGGTAAGCTGATTTCATGGTGCACACAAGTAATAAATCTAGACCTTCTCATACAGGCAGGTTAGAATAGGTTGGTAACCTGAAGGTTAGGTTAACCAGTCCTTCTTTTCTTAGTTGGAGTGAGGAATGGTAATGGAATAAATATTAATAACTTAAAAATCAATCAATATCAAATGTATCATCAATTTCCGGATTCGCTCTACTCCACTCTGAGCCACTAAACTCAAACAAGCTTGAGTATAGTGGCCACCAGTAACTTGGTGGACAATACTGGAAGTTAAACGGAAATAGCCCTGCACACAGGGACAGACTAGAGATTCTCAAGTTGTATAAAACAATATTTAAATCTTTAATGGTAGGTAATTATTGTGAATTTAAACCTTCCAATGCAATAACTACAGGGAGGGAAGATTATTCTACAGGTTAACAACCTATTACAATGTACACTGGCAAGGTTGAAACTTATTCTAAATTGGATAAAACAAAAACAATCGACCATCACAATCAGATTGGGTAATAATTCAATTTCAACTTTCAGACTGAGCAAAAAATATTAAAAAATAAAGAAAAAAAGAATACAAGTACATTTCTATTCTATAGGAGGCGCTCAGTGGGTGAGGCACTAAATTACCAAACTCTTGGGTTAGAGTTCAAGTCGGGCTAAAGACAGAGAATTTATTTTCTATTATTCCGGCCATGGCTCGAATATGAAATCGGGAGATCGTCCTGGGTCAGATCTAGCCTCTATTAAGTGGATACCTTAATTGTGGAAAAAATGTGTGACTTCGGCCAAAGCTCCTTTCAAAACTGAAACAGTACATCCTTACCTGATAGTACAGAACTCAGGATCCTGCAAGGGTTGTAGCGCTACAAACTTTTTATTTTACAGCTTAAAGCTCTAATAAAATTCTTTAACATGTACTTCAGATACATATAAATACTTCAAATGATATTTCCTAATAAATTAAAAGACAAAAAAATCTGGCGATAATTGAAATTGAGTAGATGTTTGTGGGTGGGGGTGATAAGACATAAACTAAATAAATCAAAGAAAAAAAATCCTTAATTTAATTTTTTTAATAAAAAAAATGATAATTTAAAATATCTTTAATTACAAACAAAGTAAAATAATTCAAGGCACCTACGTGAGTATAAAATTATAAGAAACATATTACTTTTACATTTTTTAATAAATCTATTATTTAATATTACAATAAGTACATAAATCTATAAACATATATAATTTAGAATCTTTCACTTAACCTGGATAACGATCACACTTTTCTTGGAAGACGCTAGCTAAAATTTTTGTTCCTATCAACAATTCATTTAATACAAAGGCACAATACAAAGCTAAGATTTTATTATTAAAGCACTTCAATTTCGATTTAAATATTAAGGTACCTTAGGTATTTACATAAGATATCAGAACACTGAATCAAAATATCTGAAATAAAATAACCTACCAAGCCATACTGTTATATTATACAAACATTTTAGCCAAAAAAATATTCAAAACAACCAAGTATTTCACCACTGCCCTACCCTGGCCGAATATACAGTTCAAATCAAGTTGCTGAGTTAATAGAGAATTAGGAACTAATCAATCATTTAGTCCAGTCTTGTAATGACTCAACGAATTGAGCCACATATGTTCTATGTTTCTATCTAAACAAACGCACTCTAATCGGATTATATACATGATTGTAATATAGCAAATAGAGCAGTGGCCCTAACAAAATAATTTTTACAGTAAATTAAACAACAAAGGTTTAAAATATTATTTACAAACAAAACTTGATACTAAATATCAAAGCTATTAACAAATATATTTGTTGAAATAGTAAATATTGCACATATCAACAATTATTATACAACATAAGTTATTAATTTAAAATAATGCATGGCAAGACAATACTTGTACTAACGTGTAGGAAATAACAAAATGCTAAATAGAACATGATCACTAGGAACACAATACCAAATTACATTTATCTAGCTACAAAACAAAAGTGAGAACCGAGTTACATCCTCTTAGATTCCTTCATATACATATTACACTATAATTCACTTCACAGAGTGTTTTTAGGTATTTTCTCAGAAATTAAACTTTATTAAAAAGGACAATAAAAGAGGAATCCAGGCGAACACAAAAAATCAAAATATCTTCTTGTGACGTTTTGTACTAAAAAAGAAATAAATCACAACAGGAAGAATTCTCTTTATCTCTGCTATCTGGAAATATTAGTGTCTTATAACATCCTTATTATTTATAAAAAAATAAATATAAATATATAAATATATAGAGGCATCACTTAAAGGCACTTTTAAAGAGGAAAGCCCTGTTATATTTAATTTTAATTTCTTCTGCCAATATTATTTATTTATACATTTGGCACTTTAAAAACTAGATAACCTTTATCTAGCCAAGGAAATAAGATCTCAAGAAAATAAAAATATATACAAATTACTGTATGTACATTGATCAGTTCGATAACTGAACACAAACTTAGCAGGTCACTTAGGGTGTTGGTGAAGGCGGAGGAGGGAAGTACGTAGAAGAAGAAGGAGAGAGCGAAGTAGGCGTAGGAGGGGGAGGAAGCGGCTCGCTGTCGCCATGGTAGTTGGAGTCGCTCTCGTGGCAGACGTCGGTAGAGCACGGCGTCGGGGGAGGCGGCCTGTAGAGGGAGCACTCCTTACTGGTAGTAGCGGGCGATGGGGGCGGGTTCTGGGGGTAGGGGTAGAGGAGGGAACCTGTCGAAGGCTGGCTCGATGAGGAGCGCTGTAGGGTGGACATCCTCACCGAGTGCTTCGGTCTGTACTGCTTTGGCGAGAGAGGATCCAGAGCTGGGTCACAGATAACACCGTCTACTGTACCAGGCTTACCGCTGAAAAGAAAACAAAAACAAATCAATTCATGTCCATAAATAATTGTAGAGAACAAAAAGGATAACATGGGCATTATCCTGTTACGATAAACTAAAAATATTTTAACGAGTAAATAGTCAAGTACTGGTTAAATCAAGAAGATGGAAGGAACTGTGGTCAAAAATAAGAAACATGCCACAAACCATAAAGGGTATTTTGTCGATGTCTGAAGAAGGCCAATTAAGTAAACCGTAAACCAAAACATTGACACACAATAAATAAATGTCATTCTTCAGAATGGAAACCGTGTTATCATTTAAAAAATTTTCACTTTAGAGTCATATTGTCTTGGTTTTAGTTTATTATTTTTTGAAATATTTTCTTTTAGTTAATGTGGAATTCAAGTTGATTCTATGTTGAAAAAAATGTGATACTCAAAGGCTTAAACAATTATTTTCCTTAAAGTTTCCGGAGATCAAAGAAGTAGAAATGCTTTCTAACCTTTCTAAAATCTCAGAAAGCAACAGGTGTTTATTTTCGATATAATTTACAATTTTATAACACATTTATTGAGTTTTAAATTTTTATCCTTCCTAATTTTCATTGACGGAAGATCTGGCAATGGGAACCATAGTTCTCTTTTAATATAAATGACTACAAGCCCCATGGAAAGTAAATGCTGGGAAGTTGAACACTAAGTATCTTCTAACATCTATGAAATAGATTTTTATATCTTAATATTTTATTTTGAAATGGTGAAATATATTCCATACCTCATTTTCCACCTGCAGATGGAATATAACACTACAATACAAAATGAAGTTATAAGAAGAGCAATCAGGAGAAAATATGGAGGAGAAGACGGAGGAGATTGCATGTGGCAGCCTGCTTCGTCGCTACCATCGAGGCAGTCTGACCAACCGTTGCAAACAACCGAAGCAGGAAAACACTTTCCACCGCAAGCATGGCCACCGCCATTGCTACAGCATGATCTTTCATCAGAATTATCTGAGCACTGAGCTATTCCATCGCAAACGAATCTCATGTCTGAAATAAAATAAATCAATATTAAAAACTTATCACTGCATCAAAATAATACTAAAAACTCAAATAAAAATTAATTTTTACCATAAAACAAACAAAATGATGATAACTAAAGTATAGCAATGAGAAAACCTTAATCAAATTGACATAGGTTTGATTTTTGAAAAATTAAATAGATTGATTATAACGTGTGTTATGAAGTATAAAAATTAAAAAGTTTATATTTTAAAAAATATCACCATAAGTAATTTAATAGTAAAACAAAACTATAACATTAATATAAATATTTAAAAGAATAACTAGATCACTTTCTATAAGTATGCCAGAATTATTTAATTTCATTGGTTCACTAAAAGTGCACTTGAGCTACTATACAAATAAAATATATAATTTTATAATCATTCCAAATAAATTCATCATATATATTATATATACTATACTCACCAATGCATTGGCCTGGTTGGCAGGTGAACTTATCTCCATCACACTGTGGGCAGTCAGCCTCGTCGCTACCGTCATGACAATCGACAGTTGAATCGCATCGCCACTTCAGAGGAATGCAGTCACCAGGAGACCTTGCGCATGGAAACTGGTCCGGTCCACACGCACCCTCCCTTCTACAGTCCATATGTGTATTGACTCTCTTTCCAGAGAGACATTCCCAAGATGTTTCTTCCTGAAAAATTAACGAATCCAAGTCAAAAAAACTTTTTCACTATATCATTTTATGTATTTACATATTTTAAAAGGCTTACCAATAAAATAAGCTTGTCTCAATGTCTTTAAAAAGAAAGAAAGTTTACTGAATCTATTTTCACTTGTTTTTTAAACTTCATACGAAATTGTACTAAAAATTGATATAAAATCTAATAACGATATATTCTTTCAAAAAAGTTTTTTTAGTTTTTGTAATTTAAGTAACATTTTTTAGTCAAGAGTAATGATAAAAACAGGAATGGGAGATTCTCCTCATCCTATACAACCTCTATAAAGTGAGTACCTATTTCTTTGTCTTTGTCTTAGTTGCAAAAAATTCTGGCAGTTGAGAATGGATACTTTGAGATATATCACCTTATATAACCATCAGCAACAAAAACAATTTCTTTCTGAGGACTCAACCTAAAGTAGTCCATACATTTTCAAACTAACTGCACAAAGTGCTGGGTTTTCTTTAAAATCTGTAGCGGTACAAGCATGATAACCATGTCCTTGAGTGATGTAGTATGTATTAACATCACGTGTTCTCAAGAAAAGGAAGCACTTAGCCACAATAGTGGGCACAATTATCACTGCCTTCAAATACATTAAATGAATTGCGCTATTTGTTTAATAGTGTATGGATCCATTAATAGTCATGTTGATCAACTATAAATTTTTTTCACAAATTTATTATCATCAGCCATCGCACACATTATCCCTTAAGAAACTAATATGACGGACAAAATGATTGTATGATTTATCAATCATACAAATATTATTTTTAATAGATAATCTATAAATACTTTTTCGTTATAGATTGGTTAAATGTTTTGGAATAGGTGATGGAATTCAGGACATAATTTAATATGATGGTCAAAAACATTAAATTTTAATTCAATTGATAAATGATAAATGATAAATGTACTCACCCTTCGTGGTAGTGTGTTCACAGCAGTTATCGCTGTAAGATGGTAATGAGAATAGAAGACATTCTTCCTCGCCCTCGTCTGCCTATCGTATTGAACCACTGTTTGAGGGTGCAACCAGTACAAAAATCTTCCAAAAACAGCGAGTCCATTAACTTTTAATGTAAATCCAGTAAATATTTCTTTCCTACAAAAATCAATAAAGAAACGATAAATTAAATTGTTTCAACTATCTAAATGATATTTAAAGAGAATTAAAAGAGAACATCTCTGCATAATGAAAATCAAGACCTCACCGAGTTGCAGATTCTGCAACAGGGAGGATGAGACGCCTTACCACATTATATGCAAGTGCGATATGTTGGCAAGGAGAAGGTTTCTTCACTTTGGGGAAGAAATCATCCTAGATCCTAGTGTGAACCCCATTAGCATTATAGGGTACATGAAAACACTAGGACTGTACTAATAATGGTACAGGATAAACGGCATAGGCACAATAAGCCACAAGGCTGAGGTGCCATTAAAGCCGGGGAAAAAAAAAAAAAAAAAAAAAAAAAAAAAAAAATTGTTTCAACTATCTAAATGATATTTAAAGAGAATTTTAGATATTATTAGACATACCTTTGTTTACCATCAATGTCAGCCGATTCGATAGACGAAGAAGTTGCCCAATACATAAGATCTCCTTTCGGGTCTACGGTAAACGCAGTGACAGGATGGAGGCCTGTAATGAGAACTGTTCTTCTAACGCCATCTAATTTGCATCGATAAATTCTATTATCGGATATCCCTTCGGCAACCCAAAATAACAATCTAAAAATAAATAAAAAAAAAGTATGAGGCTAAAACAAATAAATTAGTGGTAGGTAAGTAGAAAAATTATAGTTATAAATGAAATTGTTTAAAATTAAAAATTAACCAACATAGATGTAAACAGACGAATCCTAAGAATTCAAAGTCATGGACTGGAGGATTCTGGTCAAATAACTTTTTTTAAAGCTATTTTCGAAGCTTGTAACTGTATACAATATAATACAAAAATCATAAAGTAAATGCAATGCTATAAATGTAATGGTGATGCTAAAAATGTCATTACAATTGCTTGTAAAGAATATCCATTGGTACCACTTGTAAAATTCTATAATAGAGGGTCTCGAAACCACCTTCTTTTAGGCACCTCAGAGGGTTATCTGGAATAGTGGGAAGCAAGTTATGATACTAATGGATTTAAATGGTTATGAAGTTTGCTATGAAAGGATAGGTATCTGATTTGAGCTAAATCAACAACATATGGTACAATAACATCTTTATGGATGTATGTTTGCGATAAAGTAAGGAGCATTAAGGATGAATTTTTTGAATGATTTTGGATTGTAAGGATTGGATATGAGACAAATTGGATGGTTTAGTGGAGTCCTTAAGCACTACTCAGTATGTACATAGATAGTCCAAATAGATCTAATTACCGTCATGTAAATAAGTCTCTTATAATTAATTGGAAGGTTTGAACATTTGTCTTGTAAATGTTGGAGAAGTTGAAAATGGTGAGCTGTTTCTTGTCTTCTATGATCTTCTTCTAAAGAAAGCCAAAATGTTGGCACAATAAATTAAATACTCATTACTGTGTTGACTCACCATAGTTCTAACCATCATCCTATAAATAATATTTTAAATAATGAGTTTGTTTCTTTTGAGTAACCCTAATCCATCTTTCTTTTACAAGACATCAATGCTCAATGCCTACGATATTGACCAGGCTGGTGAATCACTGCATTGAATTACCAGCCCTTTCAATAGCAAACTTAAAGATTTTTTTTATCCCTCCCGACTTTGTTGAATATTATTTAGAATTTTAATTTTATGAATATATAAATATATATATATATATATATATATATATATATATATATATATATATATATATATAGTTATAAAATTTTATTTATTAATCAACATGATTTCTCTTATTTTATATATATATATATATTTCAACGCACTTGGTCCAACGTTGTTCAAGTTTGCTGATGCCCTCATGGAAGAAGGTTTTGGGTTGAGATGCGAGCCAGGAATGCACCGCTTCTTTCAATGCTTCGTCCGAGGCAAATCGACGGCCCCTAATTGCCTGTTTGAGTGGGACCAAACAAGTGAAAATCAGATGGAGCGAGATCGGGACTTATGGAGGATGATTCAATACTTCAAAATTGAGTTTCTGAAGCGAGCGTTTCTACAGTGTGGGCAGCTGTATGCGGACGGGCATTGTCGTGCAACAACACAAACACCTTTTGACAGCAGTTGCTCTTCTTTGGTGCAAATAGAAAGTGGAGCGGCCATTATTAACAGCACGACAGCGATAACAAAACTAACCTACCAGCTTGATACGCACATAAACATAAAACGAATAAAACAAAGCATGCGCCATCAAACCAAAAAGAAAGTAAAAAAAAAAAAATATATATATATATATATATATATATATATATATATATATATAAGAGAAATCATGTTGATTAATAAATCAAGATAGTCCAAGTCAAGTTATAAGAAAAGAGATAAGGATAGATAGGTGTGAGGGAAGGTTATACTTAATGAATGTTTGTTTACCCCCTTAGTGGATGAAGGGAGATGAGCTTAGGTTTCTCCCCATCATGGCTCCTTACAACAACGACTGGAACCGAAGTATTATCTAATTTTGTGACATTGATAGTCCCATCCCCTGGTGATGACCAAAACAGGGCTCGGAAATATGGATCAACAGCAAAAGATGACAGCTGATCATTTCCAGATATGAAAATGCTCGAACCATCACCTTCTTTCCATTTCTTCATAACCTGAGCACGACCATCAATCTGAAAATTAAAAAGAATAACTTTAGAAATAATAAAAGAGTTTATATATTTGTGTTTGTAGATATTAAGTAACGGACTTTATTAAGTATTATGTTTCAGTAAATCATGAATTACTCTTTTTCACATTTGAATCAATAACCAAATGTTATTATCATTCAATTTACAACATTAACTTACGATGAGAGAAGATCCCACTTTGTAAAACTGGGGATAGGATATACATGTTATTTATAATTAGATATAGAAGGAAAAGTAGTAATGTTTGGTTTTTTGAAGTGATGAAACTCTTATCAAAATAAATAGGCGTAATGAACTACAATCTTTACCTATATTCTTAAATGAACTTATCCTTCTTTGTAAATATTACATAAAATTTTATGAATATAAAATACTTGACCGTTACTATTAGACGTTTAATACGGTTCTTGAGATTCAGTCAATAACATAACACTATATTTTAACAATATAGATAGACAATATCCAAGATTTGTACTCATAATCGTGCTCTACAGAGAATAAAACAGGTTACAATAAAATTTTAGTTAAATAATTAAAAGTTTAGCAAATAATTAAAAGAATAAAGTTAACAATATAAATATATAAAATACATAAGTTGGAATATCTAACTATATATAATTTATGTAGTCAGAATATCTAGCTGTATTTAATTCTCAAAGGTCACCAAAATATTTATGCTATTTTATTAGCTGAACCTCAAAAACAGTATTGAACATGAAATATTTTATTTTCAAAAACTTACAGTGTTGTAAAGGGAACTGAGAAATTTAAAAGGAGAGAAATAACAAGAATTGCGGCCATCTAGATACTTTTAGTTATTTTACATATGACGAATTTATAACATACACACACTTTATGAACCATTATCTTCTAGAAATCCTTCCACTTCTCTTGCTAAGAATAAACAAAATAGCAATACAAGCAGCACATAATTTGATGTACAGCTCTACAACACAATAAGAATAAAAATATATAGCAAAATATATCATACAGTGTAGAGAGTATGCTGTTGTAGATCGTAGTCAATAGCTCTTATGTTTTTGAGGCCAGTAACAGGAAGAGCAGCGTCCGGTGCGTCTGAAGAGTCAAATAGAAGCCTGCTCACGGTGTTCTTTGTAGAGACGAGCATGAAAGAACTTGGTGCTACGATTAAAATTAAATAAAATTAAAATTGCTATACAAATACAATTTATATATAAAGTAAGGGTAATAGGAAATACATATACTATTCTAGATAATAAATATCTAATCCAAAGTTTTGATGGACTAATTTTATAATCTAAAATAAAAAATCCGGAAATCTCGGAAACAGACAGTTGTTTTTTTTGTAACAATCCCTTACTTATAATATTCTTTGTAAACATTTAGGCAACACAGAAATCGATTATTTTCCTAACCATCTTAAGTTAACTTCTAACCTCAAACTACCAAGAAATCAGTGGCGTTGTTAATTAAACATTTTAGGGTGGAGACAATGGTTTATAAAGGTAAGGAAAAATATTATTAGGCTCTTGTTCCTTGTGAGTCTGTCTTGCTTACCACCATGTAGGCGAGTCAACATCGTCATCCCCTGGTAACACCTTACTGAACCAAGATTTATTTAGAGGATTCATTAATAATTTCACTCCTGAAATAACATATCTTATATATAATTTGATAACCTCTAGTTAATACTTACGAATACACTTCCTGTCATTAAGAGCGTAGTGCGCCTGACAGGCACATCGACCGAGGCAGAGCTGAGAGCAGCCGCCGCCGTTGAGGCAGGGGCCCCACCCCCTCTGGCCCCAGCTGTGGTACACCACCACCGATGTCACCTGTTCCACCCTCGAGTGTAGCAGTGTTTTGTTCTCACCGGTGTACTTGTTCGCTACGTAGAGGCTTCCGGTCTTCCAATCGGACCAGTAGATCTTTTCCTGTAAACACAATTATAATGAATATCAATCATTAGGTTCATTATAATATTGAGCACAACCTATGAGTAGATCCTACATAAGTCAATAATTAATTATGTTTCATAAGCAATAATTAGTTAGGGCATTTAAATGGCAAATTTATTAATATAAATAAATATTAACCCTTTCCTCTCTGGTTTATTAACTGGTCTATCCCGTGGAACAAAGTTCAAAGTTTTTCTTTTTTCTTTCTACATTTGTATGAAATGTATAAAACGAAATAAAATGAAGTGATGTGATGTTAAGTGTGTGTTATACAATAGAATGAAGAGGAAGGATTTGTAAGTTGGATTATCCTTTTCCTTTGATGAATCAATCACAGAGCTTTTCTGTTTAAATTCAATTTCATGAAAACCAATTTTTTTTTTATATTTTTTTAAAAGCCTTTGCTTGGATATAATCATTGATATAAAAAGGACTGGTTTAAAACAACAGATATGAGTGATGATCTCTTTTGAGGGGGGAAAAAAAAACTGCCACAAAAACTAAATAGTGGATGAAATAACGGAAAACTTTGGTCATATCTGAGAATATCTGATTGAAATCAACCATTTTGAGTATCAACATTTCTTTTACTTCACACAATCTGTAGACGTTACCATATTTAGTAGGTTCTTTTTAGTCAAAATTGATTTTTTCAGAGGAACCTCGGATTGCAGAGCCAAACATGTAAACAGCCAGTTAATAATGGTACTGCTATATTTCAAAAATACTTGAAATTAATGTTTCCAGCAAGTTAAATAAAATCAGTGACCTATGATTTATCAATGATCTTTAACATAAAAGAGGTCAATGTCAGTTCTGATTCTACTGTATTCAAGATTCGAACTTTTCATACTGTAAACATAAATACTAAAATTAACAAATGCATGCATTGTGTGAGCAAAAAGTTTAATATCATATTAACAATAAAGAAAATAATCCTTTACCTGATACAAGCTCATGGTAAAAGGACATGCGCTGGTAACGACTATAGATCTCCTACTACCGTCGATGTTAGCCGACTCTATGTGCCCCTGAAGAGCACACCAATAGATCTTCTTGTCCGCTAGGTCAACGGTGAGGCTGTTAGCCCTCCCGACATTGCTGATTAAATTTCTGGGGCTACTGCCGTCCAGGTGAGCTCGATGGATTGAGCCCGCTCCGGCCCATTCGCTCCAATAAATAAACCTAACAAAAAAAAAAGGTTAAATATATTAGAAATGAACCTTATTTTATTTTATTCTTTTAATAGTTCAAGCAGAGCCTTGCCAGGTATATATCATTTCTATTAACATAGTAATATTAAACCTAGTATAAAATAATTGTTTGGTTACTTCATTTTTTATTTTAATACTAATTTTCTCCATTGAACCTATTAATCGATATTGTTTGACAGGGTATAATGTTTAAAATTATGTAAATACAATAATGTCATGTCAACTGTATAGTATTGTTTGAAAAACCTTCCTGTTACAATTTATGTTATGTTATATCAATAACGATAGAGACCTGTTATAGAGTTGGTAAACAGCTGATATTACTATTACATCAGCTGATAATTTAATTCTTTATCCTTCATAAAATGTATTACTTTTTGTCATTTAATTAACATTCAACATTTTTGAACTAATTATAGTTCATAGGAGGCATGGAATCCCAAAACCAACTAAGTCCAATTTCCAAGGTTTTATTTATTTTTATTTAATAGTTTTCTACTAGACTATCTTTAGGTGAAAGGTTTTCTCCCCAAATAAGTTAAATCACAAATAAAACGGCCATAAAAAAAAAATAATTGCCCTTCCTAATCCAGTCACACCTTTGCCTTTAGACCTTTATCGACCAGCTGCGAACAATTTTAAAAAATGGGCTTAGCGGGTTTTGGAATTCAAAGCTTCCTATATCCTAGATAAAAAATATAATTTATCTATTTAATAAAGTATACGGAGTGGAGTTGCAATGTGAGCGTGGCGCCCAATTCCTAAACCCCACACGGTCGCCCAGACAGAAAATTGTTGATGACCCTCTGGTAGTAACCCAGCTTCAATAAATAACATCAACTGTTCTAAAACTTGGCAGTCGAACATGGATCCTGAGCTCCTTCTATAACCACAGATAAAGAAGAGATACTTGTTATAACGGAGTATTGAATCTTAGACCATTCATAGCTAGCAAGTTTTTATTACTCTCCTTTTATCATAAGATTCAAATATGTGTTCAAACCGAAAACAAGATGGTCTCGTAGATCAATCATTAATCTTTTACAGAACTCTATTGTCTATTATAATCATTCGATATCTTTAGATATTTGGCCATGGCTTGCATCTTTCTTAAGCAACTGTAATTTGCCAAATATGAAAAATAAGTTTTTTGCACATTCAATATCCAACAGCTGAAATGACTATTTTATTGATAAATAAAGAAAATAAATGGTATAAACAATTTTCTATATATATATATACTGTGGTAATATTTTGAATTTGTAAACTTTTAAATTTAAAACATTTACCAGGTGGAAATGGGAAACTATAAGGAAGGCACACAGAGGTGGGATTTTTTTTTTTTTTTTTTTTTTTTTTTTTTTTTTTTTTTTTTTTTTTTTTTTTTTTTTTTTTTTTGGCCAGGTGGGATGGTTCCGGTTGGGTAATACTTAGATTTAGATACTTTCTAATACTTTAATTAGAATACTAAAAATTTGATTGAATTAAATTAAAGACAAATTAAAATGATAACAATATATACATAGGAAGAGTTGATTACCCTTGAGTAGGATCGACAGCTATACTCCTAGGTTCTTGAAGTTTCGTCCAGATGATCGCACGCCTATAATTGCCATCGGTCCTCGCTACTTCGATCCTCTTCGTACCCGTATCCGTCCAGTAGATATTATGAGCAAGCCAATCCACGGCTAGGCCTGAAAATTATTAAATAGTTTATTATTTATCATTCAAATAATAAATGATATTTCTGACTATAAAATATATATTTAAGCTATGGTATCTAGTACAGCAGTTACAATAAAAAACTTTCAATGAAATAACTGCTTTCATTCCCAATTCTTAGAGCAGGAAACATTGCATATTTTTCAATAAGTTATATAAATATTCTTTTGAATGCAGTTTTAAGATGACCACATGATTTTATTTCATTTTCAAGATATTCTTATGGAACCGTTTACAATGACTATATTACAAGTAAAGTTTAAAGTTTACGCATTGTGTACATCAGATATTAGATTAGCATACCTTCTGGAGATTCAAGACCAAACTCCACAATCCGCTCTACGTGTGATCCGTTGATATAAGCTCTTGTAATCGCTTTAGCCTTCACGTCCGTCCAGAATATTCTATCATCCTTGATATCAAAGTCTAATGCACTGAAACAAAAAGCTTGTCTTGAGAACTATCGAAATAATTAAACTTGGAATAAACATCTCTAAAGTATGCTTAAAGGACAAGAGAGAATATTAATAAATTGTGTAACAATCTTCAGGGGAATGTAAATCAGAGGTAAGAATTAAAAGGTGAAAGGTTAGGAGTGGAAACAGCAGGAAATCACACACTGCTTGTTCTTAAAAAATCCTAAATAGGTTCCATAATATCTACACCTCAAGTAAGCAGCACCACTTTCACTTTTCAACTGAATTTAGTTCAGAGAAAATTTGAAATTGATAGTGAATGACAGATATAAGCAGCTTGAAATAAATTAGGGTTCCACATTAACCAACTTTCCCCTATATTTTACAATATTTCAGAGTATAGAATACATTTTACTGTCAAAAACTTTCAAAGAGATAAATAAGCTAAACACTATCCTTATTATAAAGATGTTCCAAGTAAAATATAATATTATAAAATTCCAAAAATAATTATAATTAACAATTATAGAAAATAAAAAAAGAATATTTACCTTGCATCTTTAATTCCCGAAGCAGGAATTATGGCATCATTGAAAGGGTTTTCTATGCTGATACGCCCAATGTTTTCTTTACGGGCAAATAACAAAAATGCTTCTGGTACTATACATGTTTTCCTATTACTTTCCAGTTCATAACCTAGGATAAAAAAAAAAAAAATAAAAAAATAATATTAAAATACCAAAGAGAGCAAACAGGAAAAAATCTATGTTTATAAACAAAAAATACATACCCATTTGACAAGCACAAACGTACTTAGTTGGAGTGTTTAGACACAAATGAGCACAATCACCGTTATTGACCGCACAAGGATTTTCTACTGTTGAAGGAACAACAGAACTCACTGCCTTGAGACCCATTATATTAGCTAACTGATCCAATATAACCTAAACATTACAACGATAAAGTTAGTTATAATAAAATAATATCTTTAGGTTGATTATTGATTAATTAAAAATCAAGAGCTTCAGATACTATCAAACTATTCTAGAGTAACTTTAATAGTGTTGGAAATAACATTATCTATGGCTGTTTAAATTCATAAATTTGATAACTGATAAGCTTTATCTTTTTATTTTTAAGTTATGTCAATTTAACCCTTTGCACTCATTAGCCGGTTATAATCTGGCAAAATAAAAATGCAATTCCACTCAGATTATAAGTTCCACTTGTCTGGCACAGGACTCATAAGCCGGGTACAGACCGGCATTATTTTTTTCAAGATCCCCTTTTGAAGATAATATTGTTTTATTGATTTTTTAAAAATTGTTTGTGTTTGTATTATATTATTGTACTTGAAGTAATAAAAAAAGTTTCAACATTTTATATATATATTATTTATGCCTTTTAAAAAAATATTGAGTATCATGCTACAGAAAAGTATAAAAAATGATCTGAGTGCTGGGGGAGGAAAATAGTCCCAGCCAGATGAGTGAAAGCCGCGAAAAGAATTGCCGGCTCATGCCCGGCAAATGAGTTTTGTGCCAGGCATTGGGTTTGCGATTTCGGAGTGCAAAGGGTTAATAAACACTCATTCTTTGGCGACCAAACAAAAAATTCAAAATAAAGCAACATATCAAATTTAATTTATGATTCTTTATCTTTACCTTCCTATTGTTGCCAGTAATTTTATGAGCTGAATCTAAACTCCTCCTCTGCCAATCGGTCCAGTACAAGTAATCTCCAATTAGCGTTATCCCAAAGACATGCGGCAAATTATCAGTCACAACTTCTCTCCTTTCAGTACCATCAAAGTTAATTACCTGAAATCGATCAATTGTTATTGTTATAAAACTTTTAATGGCAAAATACAATAACTGCAATTTTAAAGGTTTTATTAACTAAAAAATGATAGACAATTTTTTATATTCTATACTTATAACAAACAATAACAATAATAATAATTACCTCAATGCTATCAGTTTTAGCATCACACCAGTATAATTTCTTAGCATGGACGTCCAACGCAATACCGTTCGGCCAACCAAGTCGCTCACTGACCAAAATCCCACGAAGTGATCCGTCCAATGCTGCCCTCTCTATTTTGGGCTTTTTCTCATTCCAATCAGACCAAAACATTAATCCTTCATCAGGAGCAACTGCAATAGCACGCGGTTCGACCAACTCAGTGTTTATTAATACCTGTAAGGAATTTAGATAAATTCATAATTATAAAACATTAAAATGTTTAATATTTTATAAACTCTTATTAATGATTTCCTTTATTTCCTCTTTATTAGTTATAATTAGAGACCGGATTTTCGTGCAGGAAAAAATCAAAAAATGTGCAGTAAAAAACTCAAAACATGCAAAATCGAGCTGTAAAAAACCCAAAATCATACATTAAAAAACTCAAAACGTGAATTTAAAAACTTAATACATGCAGTAATCCATTTATTTACACAAATATGCAAAACTTAACCAGCCTTGAATAAACTTAAGGACATTTCAACAAACGTTTCGTTTTAGAGTTAATTCAATCTAAAATACTTTAAAATTTAGGAAAAAAGGAGATGAAAAAAATTGTTAGTTAAAAGAAATATAAAATATCTTTATTAAAATTACTTTTTACATGGAATCAAAATATAATTAAATATTTTTGAAAAATAAATTAGTTTTAAAAGTTTCGTGAAAATGTACATTATAAATTTCAAAATATTTCTCAGTAAAATTATGCCGCCTGTTACTTAATAAAATGTTCTTTAGCAAAGAAAAGGAACGTTCTACATCTATGGACGTAAGGACAATTTTTGTAGCATGCGATTGTGGATGGATCCAGATTATCAGTTTCTATTTTCTTTCCGTTGATACAATAATTTAATATTTTTTTTAACGAATGTAGCCGATTTTTTTTCTCGAGGATTTGCTCGAATTTCGAAAACAAACATCTTCCCTTTTCATTTTTAATTTGTTTTAAGCTTTCTTTGAGAGTTTCAAACAAATATAAACCCTGGATAATCATTTGTCCATTGTTTCAATTTTTGTAGAAACACTCGCGGACGTTTTTGGCATTTTCAAAGTCGATAGTTTAAAATCTTGTTAACAACTAGCCCTTTGTGCTAAATCAGAAGTGGGGAATGAAATGGGAAGCGGGGAGTAAACTTTTCTGAGGAAACGTCTTAGTTGTAGGAAGTACGTTAATCCTCAATGTTTGCCTAAATCCTCAAAGCTCCTGTTAAAGCCCGATAATTTAATATCTCAATTCAATACGATCATTTAAAAGTAGTAGGACACAAATACATTTGATTTAAGCGACTTTTTACTTTCAATTTAAAACTAATTAACCTATTTAATATAAATAATTGTTATAAATGTTGCCTAACAATCTTAAGTAAAATTTTCAAAAAATGAATGTTTAAGTGAATAAAATTAGATGAATTTGATTCAATTGTGCAATTTTGTGCAGTAAAAATTAATGTTTGGGCCCCAATTCGTGCAATTAAGCTCAAAAAGTCAAATTTGTGCAATTTCGTGCAAAAACTAAAATTTAAGAATAAGAATCCTAAGGTCATAAAAAATGAGATAACCACTTGGGTTAGAGAGCGCTAAATCAAAGCGAACTAAATGTGCAATAACACAGAAATCCGGTCTCTAGTTATAATTAAATATAATTGAGCAGTTATTCCTATAATTCAAAATTGTTTAAAGGGAACCAACTCATTATTTATTTATTTATAATTCCAAATATATAGAAATTTTTAAAACAATAAAACCAACCACAGGACTTAGAAGGCAATGATTAAGGAACTTTATTTTAAGGGATTCAATTATTGATTTTAATGCCAACGTAATTTATTCTTGTATATAGCGGTAAGAACAGTGTCATAACTAAAATTGCTTATAATTTGGAAAACATTTTTAAGATTCGGAATTATTTTAAAATAAACAGTTACTTATCCAAATTGAATTAAATTTTGCACCCCCAACCATACTGTGAGGAACTACATTCAATACGCTTTTCTTCAATGAAGGGGGTTTATTTCCGTAATAAGGATAGTGGGTTTAACTCAATTTTGAGATGTGACAGTGTTCTTGCCAATGGGCGATATATTGATGATACATAGAAATAGGGAAAAAGATAAATACAATTTTGAAATCTAAATAAATTGATAATTAAATAAGTATTTTTTGTAATAAAATATAAAAATTGTACAATACCTTAGTATACGTGGTGTTGATCCTTAGAACTTGAATACGATCGGTACCAGTATCAGTCCAATAGAGGTTTTGTGCTCTCCAATCGATGGCTACCCCGTCAGGCACTTCTAGTTCAGTCGAAACAACCTTCTCTTGACCGGTACCATTCAGCCGTGCTCTTTGTATTACCTGAGCCTGCGAGATTTAAATAAAACAACATTTTTATATTATTATTAATACATAAATTAGTTTGGTTAATATTTATTGTTATGTAGAATTATTACTGACCATATCGTCAGTCCAGTAAAGGTAACCAGTCACAGGATCGTAATCGATTCCCATAGCGTGTTTGATTCCGTGCAAGTTGAGGGAAAAGCTTGTGTGGTCGGGAGAATCAAGGGAAATGAGACAGATCTCAGTCATTTGAACTAACAGAATCATTTCTTGAGGGCCTGTAACAATACATTATCAATTTATATTAATGAATAAAATAAAAATATACATAATTACAAATAACTTGCAGAAATAGGGGCAAGCGTAATGATAAGAGGTTAGAGTTTCTCAAGGTATAAACAAGATGTCTACAGAATTTAAGCAAAAATAATGAGTAACATTCTCACCGTTGTAAAAAATTGTCAGTTCAACATTCTGATGTTTTCCTAATGGAGGTTATCTCATTATAGCTTATTGGGTTAAAAAAACAATTACTTAACTAATAGTTTTCTTAAGAGTAGAAATATATAAACATGGAATTTTATATATTTATGCATCAACAAAATTAGGAACTGACTGATAACACAGGTCTGCAAAAAAATTTTGTTTGTCAGCTGCATGAGATATTTTAACTGAATTATACGTTTTAAAATGTGCTGATTTCAGAAGTGATGTATATTTTATCCTATCACATAAGTTTTACAACTTGTTTCATCAACCCCAATTTGATATGGAAAGGAGGAAACAAAACCTTTTCTGGTGGTACCAAAGTAGTATTGATAACATTTTTCTCTCCAGGCTTTAAAGTTTCTCGGCCTGGCCAATCACTTTTAGTCCAGTCCTGTTCTTTAGCTTTACTATCCCACAAGCATAAGAAGCATGGGCATTTAGTATAGCCTGCTTGCTGACCCAAAAGCATCGTGAGTAACATACATATAATAATAAACATAATACTGCAAAACACATAAAAACCTATGTGATAGAATTTGTTGAATATTTTGCCTGATTTTGGGAGGTCATAATCTATAAGAAAATGTTAAAAAATCCTATGCAGTTTTTTAGTCGCAGACCTGTGTAATCGATGTTAACTTATATTCTAAATCAATCTAAAAAAATTTGAATTCAACCAAACTCTTAAATTAAGTTGTGTACTTTCTACTTCGGTGATGAGATTAAATAGTTTGTATTATGTATTTTAAGTGAAAGAGAGGCACAGTAGCTCAATGGGTAAGGCACTTCACTACCAAACTCCCAGGTCCGAGTTCGACTAAGACTGAAGGCAGAAAATTTATTTCCTGTTATTCTGGCCATAGCTTGACTTCAAGGTCGGGAGACCCTCCTGGGCCACAGCCTATACAAAGTGGGTACCCTTCATAGGGGAAAACCTGAAGGTTGAGTGTGATTTAGGCCAAATCTCCTCCTTTCACAACCGTTGGCCTAGTAACAGTACTTCCTTACTAATGTATAGAACCCAAGACCCTTCATAGGTTGTTAGTGCTACAGGTTTTAATATTATATGAGAAAGCCCGTTCACTAAATTACTAACTACTATTAAAAGGAGGTGGATGTGAATTGATTTTATGATTTCTCAAGAAAACTAAAATACATTTGTTTCCCAGTTAAGCATATAGACATAGATTTAAATAATAGAATTGATTTATTTAACTTTTAAAGAAAGTAAGTTCCAAACAATTATTAGAGATTGCATTAAAAACTTTACTAACGTATTAATTGCCTCATTTTTATTCTCTTTAAATATTTAAACAATAGAAGTGTAAGTGACATCAAATCATCAATATCAGGATGAGCAGAACACTTAAAGGTTAAAGTATATTATATTTTAAATAAATATATTGGTTCTTACCATCGGCACAAGTAAAGTTATCCAGAAGTTTTACGCCAGTAGGACATCCGCAGGTATAGCCGGGAGGATTCGGAGAAAGGAGGCAAAGATGTGAACAGCCGCCATTATTATTATGACACGGAGTCTTTTTGAAGATTTGCCTCGATGGGTCTATGACTTCGATATCAATCGGCACGGCATCCTGGACGTGGAGCAGTTCTTTCACGTCATGCTCGGATTGACGATCAAACATATGAATGGACCTATTCAACATAATTAAAATCAAATAAAAGTAATACAATAAATTTAAATTAAAATTTAATCACTTATCATTGAATCATTATGAAGTAAAAAAACAAAAGAAAAAGAAAAAGAAAATTGGCCTCCTTGAATCTGCCTGCTAAAGCAAGAACATGTTCAATGTTCAATAAATTGAACATGTTCAAGGGGATCTTCATCTCACCGTCAAACCTCATAAGTTTTCTGTTTTTTTTGTGTGTTAATTGTGATACATTTTTCTGTAGGAGACAAATTTTCAAAATAAATAGCTTAATTCTGCTATAACCTTATGTTCTTAATTTTTTTCTGTTTTCCTGTATGATGTTAAATTACTTAAATAAAATTAACAAATAATGTTAATTATTAATAAACCAAATTGAGAAAAAATAAGGGTTTCAAACATGAATTCTTTTTCATTCAAACCAATATAGCACATAGCTCCTTAACTGTATCCTGTAACTGTAGGCTCTAGTGACATATAAACAAATGTAATATAAAAAATAATATTTTCTATTTAATTTTTGATAAGTTAGCTTCAAGCAACACCAACTGAGCAAGAGCGTGCCTAAAAAGCTTCAACAATTAAAAATGGAGATTTCAAACATGACCTTTTACCGAAATTTTGAAAAGCTAAGAGGGATCAACCAATATTGGTCAAATCCATGTTAAAATTTTTAATTTTTTATAAGGAAAGCAGAGTCAAAAGGAGCTCACTCATTAGAACCTGCCTCCCAGGCAAGATAGTGTTATTTAGTAAAAGAATATTTGAGCTCCAAACTGTTCTTACGCTCCTAATATAAAACTATGCGTAATGCCCTCGTTTAAAATAAATAAAAACATATCGCTTTTGACCAACTAAGTCACCGGTAAAACATGTTCCATGTAAAAAAAAAACAGGAAAGAGAATCAAAAAGGGCTGAACTTATTTAGTCAACTTATTTAACATGCTGATGAAGTGAAGAAATTGATCACTTACCAAGTGTCCCAATCGGTCCAATACAGTTTTTCCTTAAAAAATGTCAAAGCATAAGGGTATTGTACTCCTTTATTGGTAACAGTTTTTCTATTTCTCCCATCGTAGTCAATTTCCTAAAAATAATAAAAATTGAACTGTCATGAAGATGATAATGTAGCGAATAACAAAATAAAAATAAATAAACATAGCGATTCAAATTAAATAGAGGTGATGAAGCATTCTTAGAATAAAGAAAAAAGATTATTTAATCTTTGATAACAATGACTAAAACAGTAATATTAACATTATACAACAAGAGTATCAAAACATAATTTATAACAGCAAAATAACTAAATATCTCATTTACCATGCAATATCCAATTGTAAAATTAAACTTTTTTTTCTTCTTCCCCTTTCAATGACATGGAGAAATTGATAGCCTCAAGCAATTAATGTCACCCTGGCAAAGAATGGAATTCGAACTTACATTTAGTTATTGAACTCATATTTAGTTATTGAATTCATATTTAGTTATCGAACTCACATTGATTTATCGAACTCATATTTAGTTAATCAAACTGGTAAAACCAAACTGTGATCAAAGTATCATGGTCAACAACAGTTGATTTATATAGAAGAATTAGACGTAAACCTATGCATCATATTAGGTAAACATTCTACTATCTTATGGGCAGTGGTGTTTGCCATATTTTGAAGACTGTGACAATTAGAGAGATAATCATCAACGGATTGGCATTACAGTCTATGGAGGACATTGACCTCCTTCAACAGCTTACTCTAATCAGCTCTGCCCATAGCGAATTCTCTCCAGCGATGTAAACCTATAGCCTTCAGGTTTCCCTTAACAGATTCCAAACATCAGAGTCGAGACCTCCTACATCTTAGTATACTACTTGGTTTTCCCTAAAGAAGTTTCTCAGGGATTCAATCTCTTGTCACGTCCCAAACATCTCAATCATCCCATCTGATAGGAGATCTCCCTTTCCAAATAGCTCTTGGAGTTCCTAATCCTTTCTTATTCACTAAGCATCTTCGACTTTTACAGCACCAAATATTGGATGAAGAACTTTCCTCACCCATACTTAAAATTCTCTCGTATTACAAATATAACAAGACGTTAATATACTTAATATATAACAACGTAGCATCCTCTCTCTTGTCAAAATGAAGATGTTTTGAGTAGCTTGAGGAGGAGGCAGATCGGCCAAGTTTAAACTTATTGTTTGGAGCCTTATTGCTTGTTGGCATTGACATTGACATTAGTTCTCTAATTATGAAGTATATAATTCAATTGAATTACTCAGTATATAAATGATATTCAACTCCAACAAAAACATTATAGAAAATTATTGAAGAGGGATTGCCAAGGAAATATGTAATGGATAACGGACTCAAAGGCTCAGGTTTGAACTGTAACTAAACTTTGTAAATTATTTCCTTTTCTTTCAGTTCTGTATCTGATTTGGGATAATGAAACCTCCTGGACCATGGGCAGCGAATGAACACTTCGACGGGCCAAGAGTAAAACCTGATAGATCACTTTACTGGTTAGACTTTACAAGTTTTTTAAAATGAAGTTTAACAAGAAACTAAAAAGCACAGCAATTTTATATATACATATATTCTACTCGAGGTTTTGGGTTCTGGAATGTATCAAGTTCAAAATGGAATCTATTTTGAAATAACTAAGTTGAAATAAATCAGGAATGAAATAAAAGAACTGAGAGTATTAAAAATAAAAGGAAAAACAACTTGGGTCAAGACATGCCATAAAAAATAAAGCCCAATTACAAGGAAAAATATTTTATCAGAGGAAATAAATTTGTTTCTTCTAGGTTTAGTAAAAGAAGATAACTACGGATGGAATAGATGGATGGTGTAATGGATCGTAACAATACTTGAGGTAAGCAGCACAACATCTAATACCTACCGAGCAAAATAATCTCGGATGAGTCCTCAAGGCTTCAGAGAAATGGTTTACAACCAAAGTATAATAACCAACAAAACAGAATCCATTATATTAAAAATTACCCCCTCCTGAAACTTTTCCTTACCTTTTATGAAATTATTGCAATGCTCATATTCTAAAAAAAGTAATAACAAAAATAAATATTAGTTTATTAAATATATTTAAACTAATTTCAAGGCTAAAAAAGTTAAGTTTGACTGAATATGAATGGATACAGGGGAAGCAAGTAGTAATTTAAAATATGTAGGTAATTTTTTTAGGTGAAGTCACTGAAGTACTGAAGTATTTTATGTAAGTACTTGGATTACATTATAAGAAGTCGTCTTAGGTATATACTAATTTCATTTACGATTTAATTGTATCATGAATATCCTTACACTGATTGTTATCAACATCTGTTCTGCCTGTTATAATGTAAGTATCCTGTATGTATGTATAATGTATTCTGATATAGCAAAAAGGAACAGAACTGTATCAGTAGGGCGATTGGTTGCTGTAACATTAGCAGTGGTCTGCGTGCGGCATTGTCTTAGCTCTTTAGTCCTCATTAACACCACTGCATCACTTTGTCTAAATCAAATGTATTTTAAAATCTCTAAATTTAAATAGATTATTTTTTTTACTTTTACTACTGAGTATGTCTCGTATGTCGTTGAGTATGTATGTTGAGTATGTCGTACTTAACTGAGTATAAGATTTATTGTCTGTATAGATGGCATATACAAGAATTATAAATTAACTTCTTTATAATTTTCTATATGATTTCCTAAACAGTTTAAGGTTTAGAACTCCCAATATAATAATGAATCCCCTCAGAAACTTATTTCCTATCAGAATCTAAGCTTTTATGAACTAAGAATGAGTAACAAAACTCCATCATAGGAAGAAATGTAAAAAAAGCCAAAGCACGTATTTTGATTAAATCATAAACTCATATTAAAATAATATTTTGTCATTGTATTACATTACATAATATTTATATAAATGAAGGAATCAAATATATCATGTTCAACTATAACATATAATTTTTATTTTATAAAATCATTCAACACTATTGAACAAATACATTTGCAACGTATAAAGGAAGACAGTTGATACTCACATCAATAAAATGTAACCTTGCATCTAACCAGTAAATCTTTCTAGAATCGTAATCTATAGTAAGCCCATTCGGCCAAAATATATTGTGAGATACAATGACTCGTCGGCTTTTTGGATCACCATCCATTGCAGCACGCTCGATTTTCGGTGTTTCTCCCCAATCTGTCCAAAACATGATGCTAAAAAAAAACAAAACAGAAAAGAATTCAACCAAAATTATTTTAATAGAGATTGATAAATACATTAAATAATAAAAATATATCTATAGAGACCTTTCCATCGGGACAAGAGCGATAGCCCTGATCTCATCGATGTCTTCCCAATAGAGGACCTTGCGATAATATTTGTCGAGGGAAACAACCTCGATGCGATGAGCCTCTGCATGGGTCCAATATAGTTTTTGAGTTAGCCAATCACAAGCAAGCCCGTCAGCAACCAGCTGCTGATTGGCAATTATGTTCACCTAAGTTAAAAAAAACAAAAGATGTCAACAAAAAATATTTGCATTATCAATAACTGGTAGAGTTGAGAGGACAACTCTTGTTTTGTTATTAATTAAAGCAATGCCTTTAGTAATTAAACCAAAACGAATGTAAAATTAAATATGTTTTTCTCTATTGCAAAAAATAAATATAAAAAGATGAATAAAACCTTGTTAAATATTTCCAGTCATAATTCATAGAATATTGACAGGACCCCATAACTAGTTAAAGTCAATTAATTATTGATAAATATTATTAAAAATTTATGATTAAAGAAAATCATTACAATATATATATATATATATATACACTTTTTATTTTTCTCTCTTCTGTAGTAACCCCTCAGAAGAGGGCATTTATTTTAAAATTTTGCATACACCATGTAAAAAGCATATTATATGCATACAATGTTTTTAATGGCTTTTCTTCTACTATAAATCAAATTTTTGAAATTTCAATATCTTTGAACAAAAAAGAAAAATTACAAAAACTGAATTAAATGAATAAACTGAAAAAAAAAAAAAAAAAAAAAAATCAAGTGCCACTAGTCAATTATATATATATACCTTCATCACCTGAGACATCATGTATTTACAATAAAGATTTTTGGACTGTTAACGTTACAAGGCAGAGGTAAGCATATAGCACCTTCACTTCATTCGTTCATGACTTAGATCTCAAAACGAGTGAAATGTAGCTATCTATATGACTACTAAATAATTTATTGGTTAATATATATCCATTAATAAATATAAAAACAATGTTTTTAAAAATAATTACTTCATAATTTGTATACAAATTAATAAGGAAAGGCATTAATTATTTAATATAATTTCCAAAGACTATAAAAGAATAAAAGAAAGAATTAACCTTAATGTTGTAAATATTATACATTATATATAATATTAATGTTTGTTATAATGTGATATATCTAATTTATCTATGCTATATATATTTTATATTCAATTTATTTATTTATTTTAAGGTGCCGTGCACTGCAACATGGCCAGAGGCACCAAATTCTGAATTCTTGTTTATCTAAATAAATATCTATATTTAATTTAAATGAATAAAAAATACAAAAGTAATAAATACATATTTTTTATTGATATATGAAATATGTGTTCAAATACAGATAAATTTATGTTAAATTAAACAAAACTCTAATTTTATTTTAATAACAGATGGTAACCGTGGGACAGGTGATATCAAATTATAAACACAATAAATAAACTGTAAACAAAGTCTTTCTTTTTTATTTCAAAATCTAAATTACTAGTAACTTTAAATTCATAATACATAATAAAATAACAAAATAACAAATAAGAAGGCATCGACATTGAGCATCGATTCGTTACCTTGGAACCAACGTGCGTTCCATTGTAGCTGACACACTGGATGAGTGATTTTGAATCTGACCAGCAGACCAATCGTCCCTCGTAGCAAAAGTCTAAAGCATTCCCTTGCTCAAGGTCCTGTAAAAAAGTTTTTGTAATAAGTAGTTATAGAAATAGTTATAGTAAGAAGTAGTTATAGAAATAGTTATAGTAAGAAGTAGTTATAGAAAGAGTTATAGTTAGAAACAATAAAATATAAAATAGTTATTGTACAGCAATACAGTTGGGCAAATTGCATTATTATTATTATTGTTACTACATATTTCTGGCTGCCACGAAGAAGCGATCAAGTCAAAATTTTCAATAAGGGGACATTGAAGATCATTTGTCAAAATCCTGTAATTATTTAAAAAATAAATTTGCACCAAAATAGATACTTGAAGACCTTATTAAAGAAGTATAACTTGACCGATTTTACACAATGCAGATTTGAAAATTCTGCTTTGTAGATTAATAGTTAACTCGTTTAATTTAACTTTACCACTTCCTCACAACAAGCACCAATATAAAATATAATTTGTTTTTTAAATAAATGAAGTATAAGTGAATGAGTAGTTAAAAATAAGCTTTTATTTACAGTTTTTTAAAAATATAAGTTTGGAATCATGTAATTATGAAACGGAACAATATCATAATTTTGAGGTACAATTTGCCCAAATTAAAATATTTCCATTTTAAATAGTGAACCCTGAAATTATATTATGATGTTTTAATAATCAGAATTAATATTTTCATATGATAATATTTTTAGAATGACAACATAAATCAAGCTGATAATAAGACATTACAAACAGGTGTGGTAAAAAAAAAAAAAAAAAAAAAAAAAAAAAAAAAAAAAAAAAAAAAAAAAAAAAAAAAAAAAAAAAAAAAAAAAAAAAAAAAAAAAATTAAAGAGTTTTTTTATGTTACAAAGGTTTTTTTTTTTTATTTTGTTAATATTTGAAAATTCATAAACTATTAATAACAGAACTACGTTATATACTTCTAAACGGCAACAGCTAGTATGATGATAAGTTTATGGCTATTTTAAAGAAAATAATGCAAAATTTCCCAGATATAACAAATAACTGCAAAATAATTCTTAAAACAAAAATAAAATCTACATAATATTGAAATTATCTGAAAAAAACAAAACATTTTACTAAACTAAAGAAATAAAGAATGTTTAAATTCAACAAATATATAACAAAAGATATCTTTAACCCCAGTGAATAAGCAGTTAAGTTCAATTTTGACTAAGATTTTGTGGAGGTTTTTCTTCATGGCGAATAAATGTTTAAGTAAGATGTTCATTTTAAAACATAGTATTTTAAAATGAATACATGACTTAAATATTTATTCACCATGAAGAAAAACCACACAATTCCTTTTGGTTACTTGACTCATTTTGGTCAAAATTCGACTTAACCACTTATTCACTGGGATGACAGATATATTAATTGTTATATAATCTATTAACAAATTTTGGATCTAAAATTATAAACTGGTCTTTAAGAACTTGTTTGCTTAATTTATTTTTACATTTATATTGTGATAAAATATAGAGAAATAAATTGTTTCATTTCATTGATCCTGACGGTGGAGTAAATGAGTACTACTCCAGTATCCTTGGATTATGAGTGGATATCTTCCAATTTGGTTGATTGCAAGCAATTAGAGTGGTGGTGTTTTTTATTGTAGGCTTAATGATATATTAGATATTTTTTATTTTTTTATTTTTTAGAGGGATAAATCAAGTTCAAAACAATATCAATTATACAACACATTGATGACCATCATCAGCAGAGAATACTAAATGATTAGCCATGATTGGTAGAAATAACAGCAAATAAATAACCTTTTCATTCTTATCCAATAGGTATCATCTATCATCATAACCTTACAGGGAATGAGTTGTAAACAATTACTAAGCTCCCAGTCCACTGCCTGACAAATCATTAAATTAAGTATTCCTCTTTTTCTTTTTTTTTTTTTTTTTTTTTTTTTTTAAATGTAAGACAAAAAACATAAATATAAAAATTTAATTAGACGAAAATAAATAAATACATTTTAAAAAAAATTGAGTTTATACCTTGACAATTGTGGTGACTTTAGAGGGTCGAGATATATTTGCAACTCTGATGTCTTTCCCAGTTGAAAAAAGTAAAGTAGGGTGAGCTAGAAAAGAAAAAAAAAAATCAATTAATACAATAAATGAAAAACCAGTTATTAATAAGAAAAAATATTGTAAAATATCAATACATGATATTATAAAAACATATCGATAATAAAATAAAAAACTCAATTTGTCCCCGACAGATGATGGATATGTCTATCTAAGATCTACTGCTTCTTACAAGGAAACTGTTGGCGCATTTTCGATAGGAGCAACTACCAAGAGAACTAGAGCATGTCAAAAAAGCCTCAACACTCAAAAAGATGTTGGCAAATCCTCACTTTTTTTTCCATTGAAACCTATATAGCTCCTAAATGGTAGTCATAGTCACAAATTATAAATAACAAAAAATATTTTATATTGAATTTCTGATAAACAAATTATGAGCGAATTTTCAGTGTGAGCAGCACTAACAGAGCTAGAGGGTGTCAAAATGAGCGGAGGGGGAGAAATCGTTACATTAAAAAAAGTATATACCCCTTGCCAAAAGATATATCCATGCCAATAAACTAAAAATTAAACAAAGACATAAATATAATAAACTGGAAGAGAAGGCAGGACAGTAGTTGTTCAAATCTCCTTCATGAAGGAAGTAGTCAACGTCACTGGAGCAGTGCCAGGCTCAGACCTTTCAATTTGTGCTATAACCAGAAGGATTTTAACATTGGTCACCCCTTCATATCCTTTTGAGTAGTACATCCC